>OX460922.1:1934799-2508378 GCA_949788335.1 Salpingus planirostris
CGCCGCCGCCGCCGGAGGGTTCGGCGCCACCTCGGCCGATTTCTTGGGTGAGCCAATTTTCAGATTTCTCTTTCGGTTTTCGGTCTTAGGTCGGGTTCTCACGATTCTCGGCATTTTGTAGATACAATTTTATATACCGGCGCAAACGTTTTTTGGTCAATAAAATTTACTGTAATTTTAGTAAACTTTCAGGGAAGTAATCCATTTTCCGTTTGCCACCTTGTTCAACAAGCTGATTTTTAAATTATTAATTCTATTTTATCTACAAGACTATTAAAAGTAGGCTTTTTAACGTTTCCTGACAGCTGTTAAAAACGTGACTTTATGACACTAGTGAAAAGTGACGTACTTTATGACACTAGTGTTAAAAGTGACGTACTTCAAAAACTGGATGTTAAAAGTGACAGATATTCAAAGATTTCGTGACTTTTCTGTAGTTTTAATATACTGTCATAAGCGAAGTGATTTCCGTAATTTCGATTGCTTTCGACTCGGTTTTTGACCATACTATTATAATACATATACAGCCACTTTTACTAGTTTTGTATAGTCTATTCAAGATAAACTGAACATCACGTGACCCCAAAGTACCTGACAAATACCTGTCATTAGTCAATGGTTATCAATGTTTTTCATTTAAATTTTGCTAAGCAACTTAGGTCACGTGATGTTCAGTTTATCTTGAATGGACTATAGATAGAATAATGTATGATATGCATGTTAAAAGTGATTTTATTTTGTTCGAAGGAGTTCCTTTCTCATAAAATAAAATGTCACTTTCAACTATCATGCTATTATGTTTCCCTAAGTATAATTAACAATTTGGAAAATAATATGAATTTGAAGGCTGAAGATGACCAGATAAGGGTTGAAACACATGCACCTGAATAAAAGTACATAACGAAATTTGTGAATTTGACTTTGGGAATTTCTTCTATTATTTCAATATTTTTAGTTCATAGATATTTATACTTAAATGAGATCCTAGCTAATTAGGGTTGCTGATCTGATATTGTAAGTAAGTACCGGAGCTTACCTTAAAACGTAAAACCTGAAAATACAGGCAATAGACTTTTTAGGAACCTTTACTATAGTTATCGAGCTCCACTAAAAATTGTATGGTATTTCAGAGAATTCCCCAAAAAACGAACATTTCGATGCGTGATGTAAATTTTGCGCATTCAACTAAGCTCCTGTACTTAATTGGATAGTACAGTTAAAAAACCTCTAGCTATACTTACAGTGGAAGTCATTCAATTTTATGTAATTTAGGTGATGTTTCCTTAATAGGTATCACCATAGTATCACCCATAGTATCAACTCAAAAATTGTCTTTATTTCTTGGGACTTTGTTAAATCTGTGATGTATGCCATAGACCAGTGCCAGTGTGTTCGTAAACAAGCGGAATGGTGCCAAATTTGTACCGGTACGATATCCGGTACGGTATCCAATATTATAGGAATTTCATTAGTGGTGTGATTGAAAGAATCGCAGTCTCTTAAACTGTATTCAATGTTAGTTTCTGGGAATGAATAAAACTTTCATTTATAAAAAATACTCAAAGCTCAATTATTAAAAAGGTAAATGTAGCAAACTATTTTTTCCGAAGAAGAAATAGTAGCTGAAAAGCACTATGGGGTACAATATTCAAGAAGTTAAAGTTAGCCGGCAGTCAGATTAGTTGAATCTAAGCATGGGTTTATCAATGCTAATCAATTCTCTTTTAGCTGGGAGTTCTATTTGTTGTTTTCAATTGTTGTAACGAAAAGCGAAAAGGTAATCTAGTAATTCAACATCCAGTTGAACGTTATCTGCATGAGAATTATTAAACGTCGCCTTAATGTTGTAATACACTGTTCAACATTTGAAGTGGATAATGTGCTCATCATTTTGTATTCATGTCTTCTTCATAAACACTTCTCAAAGGATCCCGTCACACCTTGAAAGTGAGTACGGAGAAAAAATTCGGTACTCACGTATTTTGCATTTTTAATCATTGCACGATACTTTTTAAATCCGATTTTGAAGTTATAAAACGCTTTCTGTTTTTCGGAAACATCGAATTTAGATTGCTTTTTCGGGCTTTAGGAATTTGATACCGATTCCTCGCCTCTACCATAAAGGAAAAATCTACAGAAAATATTTAAGATCCAAAAGGCCAACACCAAAGGTCAAAACTAATATTGAAATCCACAGCAGAAATTTTTAGTGATCACATTGCGCCTGTATGATGTGAACTAATATTCGTCAAGATTGACGAAAACGAAAAACTCGTCAAATCCCTTTTTCATTTCGCCAAAGAAAATGACTAAATAAATTCGGATTTGTATAAATTTCGGAAATATTACAAAGTTTACACCTACTGTAACCGAGGATATGAATCGAAATGTTCCGTCGGGTTCGTCTATGGTTCCGTCCATTATTATGAGTATTTTTCGAAAAATTCTCGTGTCCAAAACTGTCGATAATGCTAAATCCGCTGACTTATTTGGCCCCGAGAGGCAACAAAAAGTTAAAATCCGGCTCGGTTAAGCCAAGCTCCATTGCCCTCGTTTCAAATCTTATACAGAGAGCGCAGAGGGGTTGCGTAAAAATCCGCCATATTTCGACGCTTAAGGCTCTTTTAAATACCAAATCGATAAGTGTGGTAAGTATGTTGTGCATCACCATATAAATCCGGTAAGAATATGGAGATTCCTAGCGCCTTGATGGCATCTAATAATGCGAGAGGAGGATTGGGACCCGATCGGCTGTGAATTTACGGCGACTTAAACACGTAAATATAATGTCGGGATATTATCGACAGGTGTGATGTAACGTGTCTTCATATACCCTCATTCTGGAGAAAATCGGACCAATCTCTCGATTTTTTTTTTTGGAGAAAAGCAAGCGTTCCTCCCCCGCTGTAAAAACCGCCGCTTATACGGTTTTCCATATTATTTTCTATTGTATTATGAGCACGAAAAGTACCTCTATAAGTGTACCCCTCGTGTTTTAGCAGATTTGCCCCGCCGAATGCAAACAGACCGCGGGGCTTTGCGATAGAGTTTTCGATCGGCAAAGAAAAATTCCGAGCGCGGAACCCTTAAAAAATTCCATTGATTGTAATAATAATAATAAACGTGATGTATTACGGTTTGAGTTTGGAATACGAAAGAGGTCGGACTTTTTTTACGAGGAGGCCGCGTGGTGAATTAACCCTCATAAGCTTTTAAACACGGACGGGGTCCCTGTAGATTCGAATCGGGATCGCCTTATTTAAAAATCCGCCCGTTTTTAAGTTCATTCGTGCATATCTAACAGCCTCTAGTGGAGTGGAGCACATAAAGTAGTCATAAGACGGAATACTTTTTACGAATTTTAAGGAATAATTTGATGAAAAAAAAATCTAATAAAATACATGAGTTTTTGGTGCATTTCACTCAATTTTTCAAATGATTTACATAAAATTCGCTCATTATGATTCTTTAAAAATTAAACTCATCTGCTTTAATTAAATGACCATATTGATGGGATCTATTTTTTCTAGAAATTCATCAATTGCATTTCACGGCAAATGTGGTCAATTTTTGGCCAATGTCTGTCAATGAAATAATAATTCCAGAAAGGAACGGTGACAAAAATAGTGTTTTTTATGATCAGCAAATTCATAGAGCATAGAGAAAATAATTTGTCAAATTTCTGCAATGTCGAAGAATTTCTGCAAAATGTGATAATTTTCTGGTGGAATGATTTGTAAATTTTGCTAAGCGTAAGAAATCAGGAAAATTTTTCGCGAACAGGTTCACAAATTTATAAAAAATAAGGCAAATACATAATTTCATAAATTTAATGTATTTAATTGTTCTATAATTCAAAGTCAAGATTTTTCAAAAATACATTACCTAGTACAGAAATTACTGTTATTGCTAAATAGAAAATGGTCATTTTGTTGAAATTTTCTTTGAAATAGAAAATAAAAAAGTTATGTCATCTTTGTAGCCCCATCGAAGAACAGCAGATGAGGTACTGTACATTTGTCAAATTTGGAAAATTTTTTAATATAAATCTACTAAATGTGCTAACATGTGGCAAATTTATCAAAAGATGACTAATTATTTGCTCAAAATTGGCTTCATTATTTTCGAGTGATTTCGAAAATTTGCTGAGAAATCATTAAAATGCAGTAGAGTTTTTGACAAATCAAGCGAATTTAATAACTTTATCAAATTTTGGCAGCTTTCTGATGAATTACTTTGCAAATATCACAAATTTTACAGCAAATGTGGAAATTTGGGTGTCACTGTTAACCGATGTTGTTGAAGTTATCAATGTTTGAGTTGTTCAAGTTCGACTGCAATTGGACAAATTTGAAGAATTTCTAAAATAATTTTGCAAATTTGGCAATTTTCTTAGAGTTTAATCGCTGGAATTTCATTCAAATAATTTGAAGAATTGAGTAAATCGTAAATTTCAGCGAAATTTAACATATTGTCAATGCTTTTTATCAATGCTCAGTTATCTTTCTCAGGGCCGGTTTATCAATGCTCACTTATCTTTTAGCTGACAGTTAAATTTGTTGATTTTGATTGTTATAACAAAGGTAACCTAGCAGTTTAACCTCCAGTTAAACGATAACTGAGCATTGATAAACCTCGCCATAGTCTGGAATTTAACTTCTAGTTAAACGTTAACTAATAATGAGCATTGATAAACACCGCCGTGAACCAGAATTTTTCATCTTCCAGCAGCAAAATTCCTCAATTTTCATTATTGTAACAATTGTAACCGAGGCATTTAGATAAAGTAGAGGTGACTAGAGGTGAAACTACTGGTCCTTCTTCTTCTTCTTCTTGTCTGTTTTTTGGCTAATAGGACTGGTCCTTATCCTGACACACTGTCAAAGAATACATTTATTAAGGCACAAACCATATGTGCGTCGTGGCAGTTACAAAATAAAGAGAGATCCTTCAAATTCTCCATAAGGGGAGGCTGTTATAATTCTGTCTCATCTGAAAACTATTGAAAGATAGAGACAGAATCATTATTCATCATAGGATCCCTTTATGGAAAATTTAAATGATAAGGAGAGATCTCTCCGTATCAAGTAAATTTTATCTTCCGCATGAATTTTGTAGAATGCTAACATACAAATTTGTCATAATTTCATTATTCAATTTAGAATCCATATCTAATCAATGGTGTTTTTCCAGCGATGGCGTACCCGGGATTGTATCCGGGGTACGTGCACGCCCTGGCCGCCGCCTCCCAGGCCGCCTCCATGGCCAACGGCGGCCACCATCACCACCACCACCACCACCCCCAGCACCAGCCCCCGAAGCGGAAACGCCGCCACCGCACCATCTTCAGCGAGGAGCAGCTCGAGCAGCTGGAGGCCACCTTCGAGCAGACCCACTACCCGGACGTCGTCCTCCGCGAGCAGCTCGCCCTGAAGGTCGACCTGAAAGAGGAGCGAGTCGAGGTTCGTCTTATCCACTCGGCAGCCCCGATTAAACACTCACTTAGCCCGACTTAGACTCGAATATCTCGAACCGCGCTCGCCTGTTGGCATTGGCGACGGCGCGTGAACGGGCCGTTAATGTAGGTGCCTGCCTTATCCTCTCCGGCGTTCGTTATTACGGACGAGAAGGTGGAGAGTCGAGTGGACTTTTGTGGACTTGTGCATGTTATGCATGCCCGTCTCTTCACAAATCGCTGACGCATCTTTTTTACCTAAAAAGCCACCCAGAGACACGGTCCGTGCCTTGTCTCCGTCGCGCCCATTTTCGTTCGGATTTTTCGTCCTCGTCTTTTTTTCGCTTTCGGTCATCTCTCGAGGCACTTATCGTGGTGTCTACCCACTTGTGCATAAGTCGGTAGCTTATTTGAACAGCGTTTGAATTGTTTGCTGGACGCGCTTATTATTACCGACTAAATTTACATTGCTGTTGATGCAACACGTCCTGGGCCTCGTCATCATCGTCGTGCGAGAAAACAATACAGACGGGGAAATGTCAATTCTTGCAATTTTTTTACTAATCCTCAATTATTATTGAATCCTTATGGAATTACATCAGATATTCCACTTTTTCAAAAAGCTTCCTTCGCTCTAATCTTGATCTAATCTTTTAATTTCTGAGACGAATTTCGAGAAAAACATTTGACACATTTTCTTAGGTGGTTTGAGAGACAAAAATGTCATCAAATTTGTAAGAAACTATTATTTGAAGGCCGAAAATTATGCAATTTTGGTTGAATTATTAATTATTACGACCCAGTGATGTCCAATTTCACATGTTTTTGGCCTCTTAAACCCTACTAAATAATGACAACTTGTAAGGTCAGGTGGGGATTGGAATCCTGGGATAAGTGGGAACTCCCCTCATATCTGTCAAGAAATTAGAGTTTTCTTCTAAAAAATCATCCTTCGTGAAAGTTAAGATGCTTGTGCATTTTAAACAACAATCACCATGTCAGTTGGTAACACTGGCGGGAAGTGGTCACATTAGGTAAATTCCTCAAATTTTCAACATAAAAGCATTATGAGGTCCCAGTTTCTCCCTAATAATCATTGGTAAGGGGTCCCAGTTTACAAAAATTGTCCGAGTAACTGGGACCCCTGGAATTTTTCAACAAAAATTCTATAGACCAGGTAGTTTTGCAAATTATGAATATATGTTGATGTTGTAACTTGTGAAGCAAGAGTAGACGATAGTCGTTTATCAGTATTAATTGATAGAAAAATTCAATTGTAGAAATAAACGAGATTGAAGTTTGACCTTACGCGGAGAAAATTGATTGTTGTCCATGAATCTAAAATGAAAAATTGTGAGCTACCTATTTCCATGATTGTGAGGACAAATCACAGAGGCAAATGAAAAGTATCTTAGGAAACGTGGCTATTTTTCGATACGCTTTACGAATCCTAAGTAGGTAACTTATTATTGGGTAAATTTAAAACATTTCTAGAAAACATCCCAATTTTGACAATATTTTTGTGAATTATTCATAAATTAGATGAACTTAAATTCTGATAAATTTTACTAATCTACAATAAATGTCATGACAATTTAACAAACAATTTCAACCAAATATGTGACAAATGTCGAGATACTTAATGATAACGTGAAAAATTTGAAAATTTTCCAGCAAATTAAGTACGGTGCGATCGAGAAAATTTCACATAAAGGGAGGCTATGATTATCATTCTGTCTCATCTTAAAGCTACTAAACGGGTAGAGAGAGAATGATAATCACAGCCTCCCCTGTTGTGAAATTTTCTCGATCGCTCTGTACTAATATAAAAAAATTACTGATTTCATTTCTATATCTCTATCCCTTTCTAATTTTCGAACCAAGTCATTTGACAAATAAATTTATCTGTCAAAATGGTTCGAAGAAAGGATGCAAAATTTTCATGAAATCGTCTATTATTAAGTACATGTATTTCTGACAAATTTCGCGACTTTAATGAAAACAATTTCCCAATTTTTGATATCTCCACCTAAAAAGTAAAAGTTTCTTTCTAATAAATGGTAAAATTTGGTATAAATTTATTGGACACATGGCAATTTTTAGGAAATTTGATGAATTAGATGAATTTATTCGCGTGACATTGCAAGTTTCATGAAAATTTGTAGGAAACTTTTATTCAATTTGACTAAATTATTTGGAAAATTTGGTCAATTTTTTGGGGGACACATTTTTTAGCAAGTTTTGGTCCGAATTCGCTACAGCAAGTAGTTTCAATTTTAAGAATAAAAAAACAAAAAGTCTGTCTAAAACCTGGCCAAAGATGCAAAAAAGTGATGTATGACTTCGAATAGACCGACCGCATCTGATTCTTTTGAGAAACTTCGGTAAATTCTGAGTAAGCAATTTGTCTTTTTAATAAATGTGGCCAATTTCCGTAAAATCTGACGAATCCCGAATAAACATGAATAATGGCAAAACTTGGCGAATTCTTTTTGAAAAACTGATGAAAATTTCGGTGATTTCGACCAAATTTCCTGAATGTTTAGCACGTATACATATTTTCCACTCCATTCATGACGCCAGCTGATGGAACGAGAAAGGGAGTCCACTAACCGCGGATGCCATACAAGAAAATCGTTTTATTTACATAAGAGCCGCGGATAATACAACATCGAAATGGGTATAATGGGTGGGCGCCCCTACACGCAAAAGAGGTACACACACACAGAGAGAAAGCGCGAGAATGTTGTTCGAAAAAAAAATCGAAAGAGGGTGCAATAATAAAATCCGAGCGCCCATTGAAACCCTCCTCTGTATATAACATCATCGCGGCTTTATAATGGGCGAATGTACGCGAGAAGCCCTTCGCGCGCACACGGCCCGCAAATTAAGCTCTCAGCCGGAGCTTTTCTTCGCGCCGGAAAAAAATAAACACGAATCCGGGGAAAATGAAGGGGTGCGTGTGTACTTATCAGCGCGGGGGCGGGCTTGATAAATAATAATTCCAATTATCTCGCGCTCGCCCTGATGACGATCATCAAAGCTTTATTTAAGTCAGTTTTACGTGATAATAAGCCCAGTGTTCGACGTTGTCGACTTTGTTCGCGTCACCTGTGCGCGTTACGCGGCAGGCCCTTTGATCCGGGGCCGTGAGGCGCGACGTTCTCTCGACCCGCTCATTTAGAACTAATTCCAATTTATCCATTTCTCGTTATTATGCCGATAACAACTAAAACAGTGCAACAGCGCGACGTTATATGGTGGAGCCCTCGTTATGGGGCGCGCGCGACATGTCGACATTATCGTCGGCATCATCCGTATACCTGCACTCGTATATCGTGACGTTTGATCAGACTCTGTTCTTCCGGAAGTGCGAACAAACGATATGTCTGTGTACGGGGTGTACCGGGGCGGGGAATTAAATGGCGATAGGTGATTACGCCACTTGCTCATGCAGATGGGAAATTAATGGTCGGGGTTTGAGCTTGAGGAACATTTTACAATTAAGTAGGTTTCTCTGAAATTTTTATTTTGGTCGTCACAAGTGTAAAACGTGGATTTTTTCGGAATTCTCATGATTTGCATCGGTCAATCTTGATTGAAGTGAGAACTATTTGATAAGAAATCGTATGAATTTGTCTTTCGATTGGTGTAAAGAGAAATCAAATAAATCCTTCATAAAGGGATGCTATGATAATCGTTCTGTCTCATTTGAAAACTACTAAGAGGGTAGAGATTTTTATTGATGTCTCTGTATTATTATACCGACATTAAATGTTTGGAAAGGTAATTTTCCTAAAAGAAATCACTTCATTACTTGTCTTCTTTCAAGTACTTTAACTCACAAATTTTATTGCTTCTTTCAAGTAGTTTTCTACTCGAAATCGCTAAATTCATACTTTTAAAAATTTTGAGCCGTTTCAGGCAAAATTTGTACTTCTGTATTTACTCTGACACTTATTTTGATGTGGAACAGTATGTCCCATCAGTTGCGGAACCCATTTCCGGTTCCATTTTCGGTTTATGCTTCAGTTTAACCACAGTTTAACCAACTGGGTTTTTTAGTGACAAAAGTGTCAGCTAAACAATCAAACAACTAGTTTTGAGTTTGGTTTGGATTTTTGACAATACAAAAGTCCTATAGTGTGAGCGGGGCATGAGCCTTTGTGAAAGTTAGGTTAAGATTTGGTTATTTTTGACAGTTTTGTCACCAAAAAACTAGAGATGGCTAACCTGAAAAATAAACGAAAACCACCTCCAGGCCGAGCATGTTGTCTCTTTTTAGGCTATTGCTATACTCTTTCCAATATAAACTGGCCATCGAGTGACCTAAGTTGCTAAGCAAAATTTTATTGAATAGCATTGATGACCATTGACTAATGTCAGGTATTTGTCAGGTACTTTGGGGGTCACGTGATGGCGAGTTTATCTTGGAAAGAGTATATCCTCGAAAGGACTCCGCTATTTCCTAATCATTTTTGAACAAACAAAATCATCACCTTTTATTGCCATCTGTGTACATTTTTAATTTTATAATTTCTCCAAAAAATGTATTGGGCAAGTCTTTTTTTCATATTTTGTTGCTTCTTTTTGGTATCTTTTGAAAAAATCAGTTTCCCATCTCTTGATTTAAAAACAAAACTGTTAAGACATAAATTAAGTATCTTAAAAGTTGTCAGGTCGTCAAAAACTGAGCTTTCAGACAAATTTGAAATGAGACATATCTAACTTTATTTATCCTCTCCAATAACCGATTTAAATTTGTACGTCATTTTTCCCGCGTTCTCGTGCGTCAGTCTCCGTATAATAATTTCGCGAAACGTGTTCAAAACATAAGTCGAGAGATTGGACCGGCTGCCTGAAAAGTCTCCAGACTTTTCCAGATACGGCGCGGATTTAACGAAATTGAAAAATGTTATCAGAGAATGGAAAGCAGATAGTTATTTATGATAAAGTTAGAATCCGTGACTCGGAGGCACGTCGTTCCTCTCCCAGACACATATCATATATATTTGATACGTCAGATTGAATCTTTTTCTTTGTGCGAGATCTGCGAGGCGAGGCTTTATTTGATTATATTATACATTCAGAGAAATAAAGAATTCTTCCGGCAGTTTTCGAACGGATCGGGGCGCCGTCACCATAGTTATTTCCCTCCCCCGCTACACCCAAATACACCAAATTGTATACTGGCGAAAACGCCATAACGACTCCTATGATAATGGGTGGCACGATTTGCTATGCCGTCAGTGTAGGTATACACGACATTTTTATTCTACAAAATAACAGACAGGAGAATAATGAATAAAGCGTCCGCGGTCACTTATTATTATTATCGGCGTCCGGGAATTTATTTCGGCGGAAAATATTCCGTGTTATTTTTTCTTGTTCCTTTGCCGGGACAAATCTCGGGGTTTTTGGCGTATTTCCCGGCGGTAATCGAGCCGCTATCATATCATAACCGAACCGTTGCCAGCGTCTCTCTTCTCCGATATCGCGCCGGGCGGCGGAGAGAGACTGGAATACGCGGATCCGGGAGGAAGACTGTGAAAACATTCGCTCCATTTGCTAAACTAACTAAACTGCTTTGCCTGTTATTTATATTGCGGGGACCCTACTCCCAGCATCATCATCATCATCATCATCCGTCGTGTTCCTGATCCTCCGCCACCGCCGCCGCCACCCGGTATTTAAATAATATCTCGACCTTTCTTGCGGCCGGATCTTTTATTTTCGCAATGTAAAGGCACCGGGTACCTATTTCACTAAAGTCGGTTCTGCTTTTGTAAAAATGTTCAATTTTCAATTTTGTAATGTGATTGTGATTAAAATGTTATCAAAAAAGATCTTATTCCCCGTAATTTGAAATATCTACTATAAGAATAAGCATATGCAGCAACAGAATAAGAGAAACTCACGTTGGTAGAGAAGTAGAAAATAAGAAAATAATTCATTGCTAGAGCTGTCCCAAATTCTCTGTGCCTGTGCTCGCGCAGGTTCCGAACGAAATTTCGGGCAAGTTCGGAAATGGGAGATAGAAACTGCGTTGACAGTGGCGTAACCAAGTTGGGGTTGGGGCCGAAATCAAGATATTATTTATTAATTCACAAATAATGTTGATATTAGATGGATAAATAATCAATAATTGACAGAAAATATTCAATTATCCATTAGACATTCAAATACCATCGAAATAATCGAATTATTATTTTCTTTATGTAATTTCAACGCGAAGGGGAAGTTTACTATCGGCGCTACTGGTATTGAGCCCAAGATTTGGTTTCATATACATATTAGCGTTTTGTACGAATGCGCATCTGACTTGGGGCACAGATACTTAATTTGGGACAGCTCTACCCCTGATGGAGAAGTTTTCCCGGAAAATGTTGTGAGAAAATATCGAACCTAATTTTCAAACAGATGCAAATCTGAAAATGCGTCTAATAGTGTTTGATATTGCAGAAAACTTAGACATGGAGGTAATTTCATTGATCAAAGAACTGCATATTCTTACTTTCGAAGTTCCCGAATAAATAAAAATTCTACGTCATTAAAAATTAAAAGAAAGCACTTGTTTTTCCACTATAGCTTGAGAAAACGTAATTTTTGACTAACTTTCAGGTATACTCTTTCCAAGATAAACTGGCCATCACGTGACCTATGTTGCTAAGCAAAATTTAATTGAAATGACAGGTATTTGTCAGGTACTTTGGGGGTCACGTGAAGCGGGTAAATAATGGATTATACGGGGTGAGTCAAAAAATCATGTCACTATACTTCAGGGACGAATTCTCCTATCTAAATAAAGAAGAAATAACCTAAAAGCTGTAGGTCGATAATGTATAATAGATACAGGGTGTCCCATTAAACATTTTAACTGCATTTTTCACCAAGATGACGTTTCAAATCAAAAATATGTTTTAGATAAAAAATGAAGCCTATGATTTTACCTTTAAAAAAACAAGATCTTGTCGATTCCTGTATCTTTAGTAATTCCTGAGATGTTGCGATTTCCGTGCAATCGATCGGAGGACAAAAATTCGAAATTTCAAGATTATAACAAAATACCTCAGATGAAAAAGACAGCTTTAAATAAGAGCTTTTGGTTGTTCTAATGCACATTTAGTCTTACTATCTTACTTTCGGAAATATGGCCACTTGTTTCGAAATAAATTCGTCATTTCAAATCGTGATACCTATCTCTGAAACTGTGAATGTTATAGCTACTCACTGCGTTCGTCAGCCAAAATCCAGCCTCAGCACTTTTGATCCTAATAACATAATCTACTATTTTTCAACGATCAATATTTGCTGACAATTGCACATAATGGGAAGGTGCACGAATCACCTCAAAGTCTGAAACAATTTAACTTCTGGGGTTAAATAACAATCGATGATGCCAAGATAATTCCTATGTAATCGGTAAGACTCTGGTAAAATGGAGCTTCACTTTTCGATTTACGATTACTTAACCCCGTTATAAGTTCAGACCTCTCTCCAATTTTTTAGCTCATTTCCTGTAAAATCTAACTCAACTAAAATTACAATTTAAAAACTCCAGTGATTTTTCACAAAAATAAATACAATTAGGGAATACAAATTAATAGGAATACTCTGTCATCTTGATTGAATAAAATTTTGTTAAATTTTGGTTCACAAAGTCAATTTTCCACTTTTCGTCATTCTTAATTCTAGGTAAAGTCCGTAAACACTTGAAAAATATATGAAAAATAAGCTGCAAATTCAGAAAATCTTATCAATTTTGAAGATTTTTATTACTCAAGGTTCCATGTGTTCGTTTTCCATGAAAACTAGACAAAATCTGAGAGACTCATGTTGAATTTTGTTGATGTCTTTCATTAATATATCTAATTCTATAGTCTATAACAAACGACTAAGTAAACACACGTACGTTTAAATATCGTTGTATCAACGTTATCATGGTTGAAATAACGTTATCGTTGAAAAAATCAACGTTGAGATTTGGTTATATTTTCAACGTATAAAGTAAAACGTTTATAAAACGTAAGACTTACACTGACTGGTAACCAATTAAAATAATCACGTGTATGATACTGTATGTAACGTTGTTAAAACGTTGAATCAACGACGTTTTACAATGTATTAATTACAATAATACATTTCTGAAATGGTTTGGAAAACATTATAGATAAACGTTATAATCACATAAAAAATTCTATGTTGAGAAAACAAACCAAAATTAACGTATATTCAACGTGCTAAGACACTAGATGGCGCTGTAGTCTATATTTCGCTAGCATTGTTCATACTCGTCCCTATAAGAGGTTCGTTTAAAAAAGGAACATCAGTCACTCAGTTAGTGACAATAACCATTGGTAAATCCCAAGCCAAAACAGTGCTTCTGGAACTTGATGGGTGGACAGGACAATGGGGTGTAGGGTTTTCTCCAAGGGTTTGTTATGATTTTTTCTAGAACGACAAACTAACGTATGGATCAGATATGAAAAATTACGTTTAAGAAACGTTTAATGCATACGCATTTGTTGTCAAGTTCGCAATTCGCGTTTATGTCTGGTAAATTTTGAACGTTATTAATACGTTGGAAAATTGGTTTCTATTAAATTTAAAACGGGCGACATTTCTACCCCAATTTAACGTTAGGTTACTCGTTGCAGTTCTACGTATAAATTACGTACGTGTGTTTACTGGGGAATACTGTGAAACTGTCTCATAAGTTTTAATGAGCAATTCGGAAAGATTCAATCACTTTAAAAAACTTTATTAATATTTAGTGAAAAAAGCTAAACTGTTTAATTCACTGATATACGGTACGATCGAGAACATTTCACATAAGGGGAGGCTATGACTATCATTCTGTCTCATCTGAAAGCTACTAAATGGGTAGAGAGAGAATGATAAGTTATAGCCTCCCCTTATGTGAAATTTTCTCGATCGCTTTGTGTTTCAAGTGGACCCAAACTAATACCCTAATTTTTCTGTTAAATTTCTAGAGAAATTTCGATCAGTGTAGTTATATTCCAAAGTTGAAGCGATTTCACTTTAGGTCCGAATTTCCGCAATCCGCAACACTTTTTATAGGAAATCTGCCTTATCGCCATCGGGTGCGCCTCTCCCTTTTCAATTTGTTTAATTCGGCTATTCGCGAGAGTATAGGTGTCGTATGCAAATCCATCCCCGGGGGCGTTTTCGCGCCGAATCTCGATTATCCTAAGAGTGTGCGTGATGTCGGCCCGAGAGAGGGTGGAAACGCGCAGAGGAGGGAGGCGGCGCGAGCCTAATTGAATTGCATAATAATAGTGAGATAAAGAGCTTTTATCTCCCCGGTTTAAATCACACATTAGTTATACATACATACACATTATAGGTAGGGCCTCTAAAGTACGATATACTCTCCGTTTGTCATCCACGACGGAACGTCATGGAACTGTGCGTGTTGCAAAATACAATGGATAAGGGAGAGGGATATCGGCACAAACGCGCCGCCCTCCCCCGGGCTATGGACACACGCGATTATGGCGGCGGCGGAAGCTCGAGCTTCCGCCTTTTCAAGCTCCTCGACGGCGACAATAATAATAATATAGTGATTAGGGAGGTGTGCGGCGGACGCGCGAGAGACACGAAAAAGGAGCCGGCCGGCTTTTCGACTCGGGATGGGATCTTTATAAGTGGATTATGGGACCTCTTTAAATTTTCACACTAATTGGTTTTCGCCGGTCTAGTGTTATGAAAAGGGGTCTTTTCTATACTTACCTCTGTGCTTAGCTCATCGGGTATCGGCGAAAAATCCCACCGGCGTTATCGTCTCACTCGGCTTACTTATTCGCTTTACGACCTAAAAGTCTGTGACGAGTGTTTGGAATTACTCAAAAATTCGTGCCGAATGAAAATAAATTTGATTCTTTTTCGAGTCTAATGCACGATTTTGACGTATTTACGCATCGAAATGAGATCCATTCTAGTGTACCTCAACCTCAATTTACTATCCGTTTTGGAATATCGCGATAAACAGGCAATTTCTGAAACTAAAGAGTAGATAAACACTACTTACTCATAGTTATACAAAAGATGAACATTTTGTACTCGGTGGCTATCTGCAGAAAAAAAACAAAATTGGCCAAAATTGAGGTAGATTAACAAAACGAAAAAATAGTATAAAGCACTCATGGCGGAAAACATTGTCTTCCAACATTTGTACTATTACATACTATTTTTAAAAGCTTCACTTGCGGTATTATAAGCCGAAAACGAATAGTCGAATGCATTCGAGTGAAAATCGCCATAATTCGCTCAAATTAATTAATTAATTAAGCGCATAAAGTATGTGCAGAATTGATTTTTTACCATTAAGAGTTGAAATTGTCATTTATTGCGGCTGCTGTAATTTTTCCAAGAATTTCTAACAGAACTTACCAAAAAGTGGCTCTAATAGTTACTCATTTGCACGCCTTTTCTGTTGGTCGTAGTCTAAGACCGATTGAGAAATTTAGCTTTCACCATCACTGGATGAACAATTTAAAACTTAAAAAGAAGAAAATGAATGGAAAAATGTTTGAAAAAAATGCTAGCTATCATTGGACAGAAAAATCATAGATAATATACTACGTAGATTACTATAAAATTGCAAAATTACTAGAAAAGTACAAGCGTTTAACAGTACATTATGAATAATTGTCTCATTTGAATAAAAATCGTTAGAAAATAATACATATAAGGTATTAAAAATTTTTGGAAACAATGTGCAAATTGAAATATTTGATTAGTATGCATTTTTTATCAAATAATATTGAATCATTGATCGAATCAATATTGAAGAATATTTAAAAAATATTTTCATACAATATCTCAACTATAAACAGATATTTTTCCACAGACTCTATTAAAAGTAGTCTTTTTAACGTTTCTGACAGCTGTTAAAAACGTCATATTTTATCTCCAGTGGAAAAAGTAAATTGACAGTGGAAAAAGTAAATCGGCAGTGGAAAAAGTTAATTGAAAGTGGAAAAAATTAATTGACATTGGAAAAAGTAATGTCGCAGGACCATTTTCATCGTTTTCACCTACTTTTAATAAAGTCTGTAGAAAAAATAGTGTTCGAAATTCATGTTAAAAGTGTTTTTTTTTTGTTAAAAGGATTGAGACACGACGCGCAGCGCCACTTTTAACACTAATATCAAAAATAACTATTATAAAATATGTCTATCTAATTGAAGAAGAAAATAAACGCCATTTTTACATAATAAATGATTACTTATAGTACTGCGGCTCTCTGATTTCATTATCATCCGAATTTCTTATACCTTGGTGTAGGTGAACTCAATTTCATAAAAATCTGTAAATCTGACTGAATTCCAGATTTTTTTAACCTTTTCGATTAGACGAAGACAAATTTATGGATTACAACGCGAATAAGCAACGATTTGATTGGTTAAGGGATTTTACCCTGAGACACCCGATATGTTCATAAGCACCGCAAAAGCGTACCTTATTTCCACCCATAAAAAATTCAAAGGATGATTGGAAGTTGAGTTTGACTTTTCTCCGTGCGGAATCGATGAAGATTCTGGGGTTTCCCGGGGAATTAATGCGTGTCGTGGGGGCTTCGCCCCTCTCTCCACTCTCTCTCTCTCTATTAGCTCTCTGTATCAAATTAGATTTCCGAAGTGAACCCAAAGAATATTAATGAAGTTGTTTCGCGATTTGCATGTTTCTTATTAATACCGTGAGCTCTCCGAGACGATGATGACGGATGATGGAAGGAGGCGGCCCTCTCTCGCAACTTTCGCCTCATTAACTCCCTCGCTTAACTTTGATTATTTTCCGAACGGTTAGTTAATTACAAATTTAGATTTTCCCTCCATCGGGCATATCGCGAATAAGCGAAGGGAAAAAGGGGGCGCCGCCGACGGCAAACTCGATTCCCACTTCTTTTAAGCAACTAAGCACGAGGGCGCCGCTTTTCTTCGCGATATTTTATTATGGCGCACTAATTACGGCAATTAATTAAGCGCGAGGAGGTTCTCGCCTGACGAATAATAATATCCCCCAAAACGGAAATTTAATATCGCGACTTTAATATCGCAACATCGAAAACCCGCCACCCCACTCCCCGAACGTTTATTATTTTGTGCCCGGAAACGGGGAAAAATCGATCGGAATCGGCGGTGACAGTTTCCGGCGAAAATCCGGGCTCGGGGGCGTCGCGCAAATTCGCTTTAATATTTTAAGCCCGAGTCCGGGAAACCGCTTCGATTTCCGCTTATTGTTCGCCGTGCGTTTTTCCTTTCGCGCTGTAAACGATGGAAAAATTATCGCCCTCTCGGTCGGTGCGGGCGGCGCTCTCGCTTCCGCCCGCCAGAGGGCGAGGCGGCGATCAATGCAACTGTAATTAACCTTCCGTTGAATTTTTGATCCACTTGAAACAATGAAATGTTTTGAGACTAAACAAAATTAGCCCTCCCCGATGTTGATACGCGGTAATAGAATAATCTGACTGCCGGAACGACGCTGCCAAAACACACCGACGGTGGGGGCGGGGGCGCCTTCCGCGCCCTTTGCCCTCTCGCTCGCACCCTCGCTGTATGGGGCGCCATCGGCGAATGGGAAAACGGCCGGGACTTAATTGAATTGTACGCGGACTCTCTCTCTAATTCGGCCATGACCGTCATCGTCATCATCATCATCGGTCGGGTCGGTTTAGGTGCAATAACATGCCGGATTCGAGAGCGGTCGACCCCTCATTTCGATGTTATGTATACAGGCGAAATCCCGTTCGTATAATTATACGTGTTTGGTTATGCTCGATTCATCGGTGATCGCGATTTAATCAGAAAATTCGGTGGAAAAATCGGTTGGATTATTACTTTTGCGGGTTCGTCGCCTGATCGCAAGTGGATGGGGTCTCCGAATGGATCGTTGGGAAATGACAGATTTCGGCGCAATTCTACTAGGAATTGATATTTTTTAGTTGTGAATATTCTATGATTACCCTATTTTACTACACATTTGACTTTCATCTAAGAGACCTAACCAATAGATGATTTACTGACTCTATTTGCGCTATAATTCATTGAAAAAGTGGAGACACTCTGGGTGAGAATATTATTTTCATTGGTATAACGTGTGCAATGTTATGCATAGGAAAATATTTAGGAAATCTCTTGAATTTGTTAAAAATCACTGGGATATTCAGGTGGTTCCTTTAAATTTTCTGCAATTCTCTTGGAATATCTGGAAAATGGCTTTGAAATTATTGAGAAATCTTAAGGAAATCGAGAAATCAAAATAATTTAGGAATTCAGTTGAAATCAATAGAAATAGTGGAAATTTTTTGGAATAAAATCGAAATGTCTTGAAAATCTAATTAGTGATAAATTGTCTCTATTTGTGTTATAACCATCATGCATAAATATAACAATTGAATATCATAATTAGAAGGCATTTCAGGATGAAAGTATTATTTGTATTGGTAAAAATTAAAATTATGTATCGCCTTGAAATTTTGAAAAAAATGAGGAATAAGCAGGAAATGGTGTACAGAGTAGTAAATGAGTAGAAATCCTGAGTATCTCTGAGGAAATCTTTTGAAAATCTCTTGATACCCCAGAAAAATTACTTGAAATTTTTGGGAAATGCTTTGATCGATTTCATAAATGAAATGAAAGTTTGACGAATAGACTTTTACATATTTGTCACATTCTAAACTCCACTTATATTAGAGTAATTCTAAATTCGATTATGAAAACGGGAGCAAGAAAGCCACTTGGAATCCTTCAAAAATTATTTGGAGAATGCTTTGAAATTATTGAGAAATCATTGAAATCATTCGGATTTTTTCATGATAAAGCGAATAATTCATTCATGAGATATTCTTTAGAAATTTCCGAGAAAATTTCTCAGAAATCAGTTGAAATCAGTTAAATTATTAAAATTCTTCAGGAAATTACTTGAAATCTTCAGTAAATCATGTTAACATTTAGTGTACTTACCTACGGTTGTTTAGATCTTTTCCAAAATTACTTTCAGCAAATTCATACGAATCACACGTCCATAATTTCATTATTTTTTGTCAGGTCAAAACAGTAATTAAATTAACTGTTGACCAGAATCATGCGTGTTGTTCATGCATGGAATATTACGCCAAACATTAGTTCGATTTTTAGGTGGAATCGATTTTTCAACAATAAATTGTGCCAAAACAGCCAATCGTACCGACATAGAACGATAATCTTTCTTTTTAGTAAACCCAGTAATAATTACATTTTTCGAAACCGCCGGAATTTGAAGGGGAAAAAGATTAGGAGAGTTATTTCCCAATAATTGTAGCGTATATACCAAGCTCCCTCTTGAGAATACACTGAAACTGAGCCTAGATTATAGGTATTCCCGAGGGTATTCCTCACACCAAAAATTGAAATAAAATCCTTCTCTGTGACTCTTCTATTATCAACTTTTTGACTAAGGCCGTTTATGTTAAATCGTCCCATTCCGTATCTTCAGGAATTTGTGGTACTGCATCGTACCCGTTATTACAGGACACCTTGTATATTTGTGTTGAATTGCACAGCGAATAACATAAGCTAGATATCGCTAGCGAAATCTTTTCCCCGACGCACTCGGTATTATCATTATAAACAGTAGTGTAAATAAACAGAACTCTTAGTTCCGTAATTGAGTTTCTCCACTTATTCTTGCCGATTCAAACGTCGTATCATATACACGATGATGATACTCGCTGCTGATGATGTTAATTATGACGATGATGATAACAATAAGCCATTCGATTAGGTTTGTTCAGTTGACGCTCGCCGCTCGAGGGTTGTGTTTTAGGGGTCGTCCTCCCTCTCCGTCTCTGTGCACGCACTCTTACAGCCGCCGAAGAGTGGAGCGGTGCTCTTTTCCCCGTGCATCACCGTCGGAAAAAGCGGCGGCGAACCGCGAAACGGCGGCGGCGGTGGGTGTGCACACCCCACGCTAACCTAAAGCAAACATTCAAATTATTTCAGAGAAGTGATTGTATTTATTAATGCGATATGATATACGACGGAGGTATCGGATGTGGATTTAGCGGTCGAACAATATAAACCGAACATGCACGGGGGGGATTATTAAATATGTTATTGTTATACGGGAGGGCGCCCTCCTTATTACACTCTGCTCGGTTCGCACTTAAATAAAAGCTTAACTGAGGTGGAGCTTTACTAACTAATGACCATCGGCATCAGGTGACATTTATCACTTATGTGAGGTAGCTGGGGTTTTCGATCTTTCACTATTCATGTGAAGTCAAGTTTATACCATTAAAAATATTCTGCTACATGTAATTAAGAAAAACGGCAATAATTCAGATTAATAAGATGTACCTATTTTAGACAGAATCGATTTTAATTCAGATTTGTGAATTGTATTCCAGTAAGCATAAATTTTTGTAATTTAGAAAGGATGATAAGTTTGTAATTCAGAATCAGAGTACAGAAACAGTGAAAAATCTGTTTAGGTCAGGTAGATTTTGGTTTCATTATGGAATTGTGAATTTACAATTCCCCTTTTCTGAAATACGTTTAATCATTTCTGAAATACAGGTGACTCCGAATTAATAGCTACTAATCCGAAATACAAATGACCATTTCTGATGAATTATAACTTAAGTAATAATCTGAAATACAATTTACACTTTCTAAAATACAAATGACTATTTCAACTCTAATGAGTTGAAAAGGTGTAATACCTTTTCAAGATGTAATTTAAAATGCGGCAATCGAAATTCAGATAAGTAGGTAAGATGCATTTCAGACAGCATCATTTTCAATTCAAATTATAATTCGGAATGGGTCATTTTTAATCCAGATTTGTGAATTGTATTTCAAAATGCAAAAATTTTTGTACTTGAAAAAGCATCTGATTAATTAAGAAATCTGTTTAGGTCAAGTAGATTTTGGTTTCATGGGTCTCTGAATTACAAATAATAACGAAATAACGTTGTCTGAAATAAAAATCATGAATTCTGAATTACAATTTACACATTCTGAGATATCGAATGACCATTTCTGAAATACAACTGACTAATCTGAAAAACAAATGACCATTTCTGAATTACGACTTACTAATCCAATATACACAAAATGCAGTATGTCCACGGATGGGGTACTTCTATTAATTTTGGATAAAAATATTTCTAAGTCCAAAAATTTCAAATAAAATTCAGTAAAAAAATAACTGAAATGAAAACGAAATGGGTTTTAGAGGTTTGAGAGCAAGCAGGCGATTTTATCAAGAATAATTTTTTCTGTAAAATCAGAAATAAAAAATTTTTTCCTCTCTTAAACCCCATCCGTGGACATACTGTATACATGACTATATAATCTGAATTACAATTCACGTTTTCTGAAATACATGACTATTTCTGAATTACACCTGGAAAGGTGTAACCTGAAATATAATTTACTCTTTCTGTCTGTAATCTGTACGTACCCTGCACTTTCTGAAATGCATCTCAACACTTCTGAAACACAAATGACCATTTTCCGAGTTACATAACTACTTATTACTTACACCTGGTGAAAGTGTAGATGTGCAGAAATTGCATCATATCGCAATGTGGTTAATAATGGCTTATTTATACGGAGATATGCACTAGTTTCTGGAGAAAGAGAGAGTAGGTAATTGTGCAAAAAAATCATTCAAGTTGCTTTTTTATGTTTCCTTCGGGTTTCAAGTTTCTCTTGAATTTAAATCTGAAAAACATTTTTTGGTTTTTCTGAATTTTTGGAAAAAAAAACTGAAAAAGGTCAATTCGCCAGGATCTTCAAAATGCTCTCATATATTTTTCTGGCCATCCAGCAATAATCTATTATCCATCATTCCTCAAGGTTATTTTCTATGATTATATGATTATATCATTAAAAGGAATAGGATTATAACAACTCTGCTTAAAATATCGATGTCACCGGTGCAGTTGGCCCTTATAATCACCGATAGTCGGCGCTATTATTCCGGATCGGAGAAGAAACTTTGTCGGTTATAAAAGAGGAAAGAGGCAGTCGGGTCGCCCGTCTGTTTGTTTTAAAAAGTGCCCCTAAACCCCCAGGCCAATCGATAATGGACGCCAAATCCGATCCGATTCCAGCGATTCTTATCCAGATTTGCAGTCTCGATTTAAATTCAACGGAAATTTTCCATTTTCGCCCGCGCCCGCATTCGCATGCAAATGATTTAATTGTATTATACCGATATCAAAACCCACCCTCACCCGCCGCTTTCATTATGCCGCCCGTCGACGAGACAGAGAGTGTGGCGGTGACATTTAGTGCGCGATATTATCGCTCGACTCTTGTGCGTTCGGTCTCGCCCTCTGCCGTTTATTTCCGCTCGTGATTACGTCTCTCTATTGTCTGTCGTGTAATTTTCCAGGTTTGGTTCAAGAACCGGCGGGCTAAATGGAGGAAACAGAAGAGGGAGGAACAGGAAAGGATGAGGAAAATGCAGGAAGAGGATGTTTGTAGGGCGTCCGCCGTCGAACAGCGGATCCTTCCTCCGCAACATTTCAGCGACGAAGACTCTTCCGATTTAGAAGTCGCCTGAGAGATCCCACACCATTATCATTATTTTTTTATTATTTTTATTACCGATTATTATTATCAACATCTAGTCAATTGTTGTTCTGTATAAATGTAAATTTAGTTTTAAGACTTTTCCTTACCTAATTTCTATTATTATTGTTATACTACCTACAATTAGGAACACCTGGATAACCATTTATTGGAAACACCACGAATTTAAGACATTTTTAACGAAAAGTGGAAAAACCGCTTTGAGGATCGTTAATTGATAAATTCGCGCTTTACCAGTTTTCAGGATTCCAAAATCGCAAAAAAAAATATTGAATAAGTAATAAAAACACACTTTTATTTCGTGAAAACGGTATTTGAAATTTGCGAAACAAAACGTGCCTTTATTTCACAATATTTAATGCGGTTTTGAACATCTGGAAGCTTAGAAGAAAATGGAGAGTGCACGGAGAAAAATGGATGGAAATCAACAGATATCACAAAATGCAATCCGAATTTAAAAAAATAAACAACGACAAAGACTCATGAATTGTTGCCATAAGTATGCAATATTTTTGGATATTATGAGACTTTATAATTTTCACAATAAAATTTTTCCTTTTTACAATTCGTGGGCAACAATCCATATTTCTCCTTGTGGTACATACTACTTAGGGCAATTCTTTCGAAAAACTTTCTTCACAGGGATTTTTCCACTTTTAATCAAAAACGTCTCAAAACCGTGGTGTTTTCCCTCGAGTTATCGATTTTTTCGTATGTACATATTAATATAATAATAAAATATTCCTTGATACCATTGTACCTATAAGATGATTATTATAATAAGGTTTTACTACTCGTATTAAGTTATAGGGTTTAATTATTTGTTGTTCTTATTACTCATTCATTGTATTCGGAGCATGCACCCTTAATAATACGATCTTCCTCCTGGTTGTAATAAGAATTGATTAAAGAATTACAAATAATAAAGAATTTTCGTAAAAAATTGATAGAGTTTTTCTGATTTTTTTCTTTCATCTGCCAAATTCGGCATCGTCGAATTAAAAATATTTCGACCAATAAGATTGAAATTTCTCAATAATTTTACTGAAAATGCAGTTATCTGATAATAGACTTTATTTGTGCCTTTAATATTGGCCGAAAAATTTGAGAGTTATCTTCACAACCAATCAGAAATGATAACGCTAATTTCTATTTAATAGAAATCGTAGAATTTGGCCGAAAAATGAAGATAGAAAACAACCCTTTTGCACTAGTGAAATTATCGACAGGGTCGTATCTAGCCCATTTCGTGTTTTAGATCAACAAAACGTAGATAGAAGAACCGCAGGGGTCAAAATTTCATAGACAGACAACCAAATTGAAGCACACGTTTCAGTAGTTATTTCGAGTTTCGAAAAACAGGAGTGTGACCATCTGCGTATAGGTGTAAATTATCGATAATTTCTAGTTTTCATTGCACTTGCATGTACATGATTATCATTCTGTCCCTTTTACAACCATTAGAGAAATAGAGACAAAAACGTCGGATATGGCCTCCCTTTATGTCGAATAATTAATCCGATCGCTCCGTATTACGAAACTGGAAAACCCAATCGATACAGTCCGAGGGAATTTTTCGAAAAGTCTTAAATAATTTGCGGATCAAAAACTAACAGAATGCGGCCGATAAAAACGGTTCCTGTAGTGTTCCTCGTCCCCGGTGGGCTTGATTTAAATGAAGTTGGCGGACCGTGCTCGCCCGAGGGATTAAGACCATTTCGGCAGAGCATGCGGCCCTCTCGGCCCATTCTTGGCTTACACTGGGCCGCTTTTTCGGATGAGCGACCCGGCAAGACCGCATCTAACGCGAACCACAAACACGGTTTTAAAGAATAAGTCCGCACCGATAATTTATGCCCACTAGATCCGGACAGAGGAGGGCCAAATCCGGCCCCCGGAGCGACCCGACATCTTCCTCCGGCATCCCCCGGACGCCGGGAGGGGCGGGCGAGGGGCGAGACGGGATGTCACCCGAATCAGCCCCACCCTGCGCGATTATTATTAATATCACTTATCGCCGCAGATGCGATCCGGCCCTTTCGGTTGGCCCCGGCACAAGGGTTGGGCCTAATCCATCTGCTTGTCGCGGATTATCCCGTTTGAATAAAGTCCCGGTGATGTGGGTCGCGATCCGGGGATTACCGTTATGATTATTTTCGGGAAAATCGATCTTTCGCCCAGGAAAATAATAATCGATCACAATGGGCGACAAATTATCGTCGGGGGGGCTTAAGAGTGTAAAATCGGTCGGCTCAACATCTCAAAGGGCTCAGCGCGATCTAGCGTGTAAACTGAGCGTTATGAGTTCATCAGATCTCGTCGGCGGAGACGTCCAAATCCGTACGGACGGGGCCACCCTGTAGATGTACGATTTCGGGATAATGACGTGTTTATTTAGCGGAAATCCCTCAAACTCGCGCCCAATTATTATTAATTCGGAGGTTCGAGCAGTCGATTGGATGGTTTCGCGGAGATAATCAAAGAGGCGATGGGGCTTCGCCCCCGCTTTCTCGTGTGCGTGTCGCATTGTTTGAACGCAAAAAGGGCCGAAATCCGACGGGAATTGGCGCTCTCAAACATCACAAAACAACCAGGGGTGGAAAAATCCCTACAACTCAGTGTTGGATCTAAAGACAGTATAGCTTGCAACCCGAGCAGAAAAGTGCTAAATTTATAAAAGATTGAGTACAAAATTACACAATCAACTTTACAATGGACCCTTAATATGATGCATAGGAATAAAGTGGAATAAAACGGGAAGAGTGGAATAAAGTTGACTTTTATTCCACAATTGGTCGAATTAATTATTGAGAACATTAAAAATAAAGAATTCAAATAATTTTACCTACGCAAATTATTGATTGATTGTGGATAAAATGTTGTATTGCATTCGTGTGTTTTAGTTACGGTTTATCCATTCAAACATTTAATTTAACATTTAATGGATAAAAGGTCTCCTAAAAGCCTCATAGCAATAATAATTACTCATTTATTATCAATTATATGCCTTATGTGCATTTTCCTGTATGATTGTGCAAATATTAAATTGAAATAAAAATAAAAGTATACCTACTTCACGTGGACTTTATTCAATTATATCTACATCAATGTTTCACTTTCAACGGAGAAATTCATAATTCAAAGTAGAATTATATTAAAAAACAAATTAATATTTTCAAAGTGAAATCCACAAATTCCAAAATTACTTTATGAAGTATGAAGGCACACGTGTTTCGAGTGTTTCGGCCCTTATCTGAATTTCTCGAATAATTGTTTGGGAAATAAAATAAATAATTTAAATAAATGTTTCACTTCTTGCTCATATTTCCTTCAAGTTGATTAACATCTAGGGCAGACCGAGAACAGAATGAGGAATATTTCTTCCCGGAAACGGCTAATCCTAACGATATGATGGACTATGTAGACCATTGTTGGATCTAAAGACAGTATAGCTTGCAACCCGAGCAGAAAAGTGCTAAATTTATAAAAGATTGAGTACAAAATTACACAATCAACTTTACAATGGACCCTTAATATGATGCATAGGAATAAAGTGGAATAAAACGGGAAGAGTGGAATAAAGTTGACTTTTATTCCACAATTGGTCGAATTAATTATTGAGAACATTAAAAATAAAGAATTCAAATAATTTTACCTATACGCAAATTATTGATTGATTGTGGATAAAATGTTGTATTGCATTCGTGTGTTTTAGTTACGGTTTATCCATTCAAACATTTAATTTAACATTTAATGGATAAAAGGTCTCCTAAAAGCCTCATAGCAATAATAATTACTCATTTATTATCAATTATATGCCTTATGTGCATTTTCCTGTATGATTGTGCAAATATTAAATTGAAATAAAAATAAAAGTATACCTACTTCACGTGGACTTTATTCAATTATATCTACATCAATGTTTCACTTTCAACGGAGAAATTCATAATTCAAAGTAGAATTATATTAAAAAACAAATTAATATTTTCAAAGTGAAATCCACAAATTCCAAAATTACTTTATGAAGTATGAAGGCACACGTGTTTCGAGTGTTTCGGCCCTTATCTGAATTTCTCGAATAATTGTTTGGGAAATAAAATAAATAATTTAAATAAATGTTTCACTTCTTGCTCATATTTCCTTCAAGTTGATTAACATCTAGGGCAGACCGAGAACAGAATGAGGAATATTTCTTCCCGGAAACGGCTAATCCTAACGATATGATGGACTATGTAGACCATTTTTTTTTTCATTTAGATTTAGACCATACTTCTGGGGTTTTTATTATTGAAATTAAAATTTGCTATGTTTATTTTAACTGTCACGATTTGCTAAAAAGGCTTAAATTAAAAGTGCCGCTAGTTGGTTCTAAATCATCATACCTACATGATGGTACTTCCTATGAAGAGCACCTTTTTTGTAGACTATTTGATACATATAATAACAATGTCAAAAATGTTGTCCAATGTTCAAAAGGTAAAAGAGGAGTGTAAAAATTTAACCCTTCCAAATTCTACGCCACTGGTTTTCGAAAATATATCAAATATCTCAAATAATAGTGAACACAATTCTAGACAAGGATACAAAGTGGCATTTCCAAATTGATAGCGGTTTCGGAAATAATCCGAAAAATCAATACTACATCAATCCCATATTATAAAGACCCCCCGTTCTACATATGTGGAAGCGTTTTGGATGTTTTTTTTCGAGTTTTCCTCAATATTTTAAGCTAATTCTGGGACACGGTGTATAAAGAGGACGACCAAACCGCCCTAATTAGCTTGCGACAAATATCGCCTTTCCGCGCGGTTAATTTCCGTTACATTTTGTCCGGTCAAGGAGCGTAAAGGGCCTTGCGCCATCGTTTTCGTCACCGCAAGGCCCAAGGGCCCTTTTTTGTAACCCGATCCCCGTGTGTGCACGCATTCTGGGCTACTGTTAAATATGGTTAGTTGAGTGGTGAGTGTTTACTTTTCGACGCCACCCTGCAAATTTTCACGGCAACTTGAATCTAATTGGAGATCCCTCATCCGTGTCACTGCTCAAACACTCGAGGGGGCAGCTGGACGCATTTAAAAAATGACAAATTATGTCCTCTATATACTCCGTTCGATGTTATTGTCGAACGCATTTTACCATCGACATATACGAGATGCGAAATAATCTTGCAATAAGGGATGAAATTGATACGGTGCCTTTCGAAAGTTTACAACTATTATGCGTCCAATAATGCAATTTACGCTTACATAATGGTAATGGAAAAATTGTTGTTAGTTTTATGAAAATTTGGCGAAATTGATGCAATTCTATGTGGAAAAATTAATTAGAATCCGCGCCTTTTTGTACGTTGTTTTCAAACCATTACCCACACAGAAATTATGTCAATTATAAAAACAAACGCGTCCGCCTATATGGAAATTGATTAATAACAATAATAATAAAGAGGGCCGTTTGTTGTGATTATTCCCAAGTAGCACCGAGAGTTTTAGAGCAATTACATAAACGTATCTACGACTTTTTTTAAAACCTCACAACTTTTACTAAAACTCATGTACAACTAAACAGTACCGATAATAACTGCTTATAAACGTTTACGCCAGTCAATCTGGGAATGAGTACATAAGAGTATGCATAAGTCAATGAGAAGTTTTTACAACTCTTAAGATAACTCCACAATATAAAGGTATTAAAGTCTACATATCATGACCACTGTAAGTAGCTCCCACGTCTAATTTATTGATAAATGTTATAAATGAGTCGATCAATATAATTATCTAGTCCTCTTCTTAGTTGCGATGTATAATAATTTAGAACTTCTAATTATAAATGTAACATAGGTGCTACTATATTATTTGTAATACTTGGAATGGTAAAAGATCTTATTATTTTATGTTTTAATATAAGAAAAATTCACTTGCGCAGAAAAGTTGTTTGATATTATCTATGTTTCTGGTTCGAAATAACATTATGCCCATTCAAATTGATGCGTATTTCAAAAAACTTATAAAGTGATGATAATCAAGAAAACAATAAATTCTTGATTTATTTGGAATCACCAATGTTAGTCATGATGAGCACTTCTTCTTAATACGTTTTTATGCAAAATTATGCACATATTTCTGTTTTAAATATTATTGTAAAATAATAGCGATCATAATGGCCACCGAAATCTTGCATAATCCGGTGCTAGAAACATGGCGGAAGTCATGAAACCCACACATTATCCCGAAACTACTTAATAACTCTAATCCATGCACTTTATCAATATAACTTAATATGATGCTCTAGAACATGATCCGTAGCCTACTATTCTACCTTATTACAACTTTGATGCGACTTTTATGTGGAGGATTGCTTCAAAAGTCTTAGAAACTACTACACATTTTATTATACAACTTTTGAATTCACTACATCTTATAATGGTTTTCGAAACGTATGCACAATTTCTATACGACTCAAACACTAACTAAGTTTTATAAGAGTGGTATAATCACTTCAAAAACCACCCTATTTCATAGTAATATACAACTTCTATAACCTTTGATTGATCGAGCTTAAATTTTATTTGAAATTTTGAGGGTTGAAAACTGTAGAACGGAGGAAGACATTCTTCACCTCGGTGCCCGAAATCTGGGTGGATAATAGCACTTTAAATTAATTAAGTGCTGAGATCTAGCTTTCAATGTTTTATCGTAAATAATATTCCCGAACGTTCTATAAACTTATATGTATGTATATCAATTAGGGTTCCATAGAATACTTCAAACACGTTAGGAATATGATTTTAGAGGAGTTTATGAATTAAACTTCAAAAAAGCCGTATAAACGTTTCAAATCGGTTTCAATAACTAAAATTTGACTACAAAATATAAGACGTCAAGAGAACGTTTATATCTTTCTTTATCAAACTAGTCTCGAGAACTCCATCGAATTATACATCGAGACGTCATTAGAACGTACATTCGTTGTATAATGTACAAAAACTTTAAAGTTACATGATTATCTAGTATGAATAAGTCTTTAAACGGTTTTAGACAGTTTTAATATCTTTGCTGTAACTTGGTGCTGCTTGGGTTGCTATCATTGTTATGGGTGAAAGTCGGATTTATGGCCGAATTTCGTGATTTGGGGGCGAGCGGGAAACGCGTCCCTCTTTATTTTCCGACTAATATACGTCAGCTGTGCCGAAAGTACTTAACGCCCTTTCAGCCGCACACACCGCATCCCCCCTATTATGCGGCTCTGATATCGGACACCCCGCGATATAATGGACTGTTGTCTTATCACTCCTTATCACAATAGTGCTTGACTGTACGTACACCGATTGCCGCCCATATTTTCGTGCCGGGTCATTGTCGGGATATTATTGAGCTGACACTCGCAGCCCTTTCGCATTGTTCCGATCTCTCGCCCCCCGCGGCCGCCCGACGCCGTCATCTCCGAGGTAATTTTTATTCCGTCGCTCCCTTTCACGAGCTTTCGCTGGATCTCGAGATAAAATCTCCGGGGCTGTTCAAGGTGTGTCGAATGCGTGGGGTCCGGTCCAGGTAGTTTACCATCATGCGTCCAGGGGCCTGTCAACAAACACGAGATTATCAATTGTGCTCTTAAACTGTTTGTAATCGATACACAGGGACCCGGGAGCCGTACGCATAATGCGACCCCATACGGCCCACCCTCTCTCGGCTCTCGGAGCGGTTTTTCCCGCCCCCTCGCGAAGCCGGGAGAGTTTTCGTAATTAGGAAACTTTCTGATGCTTCACGTTTGCTATAGGTGTTTCGGAGAGGATGACGGGGTGGTTTTAATTTGCAACTTTTATTTTAACGAATTAGCGAGACTTTCGTCGCGGCGCCTCCCGGTCACAAGGGGATTTGCCGAAGTTTATCCTGGCAACACGGCAACTTTACCACCGAGAGCAAAGCTGCTACTGCACCTACTTTGGATCAACTCATCGTCCTAATTACTTTATCCATCCCCGTGATGTCTCCGAAATCGACTTTTCTCAAAGATAAAATAGCGCAAAAATTACTGAAGCATATGAAAATAACCGCACCCCGAGGATGTGTAAGTGATGTGTGCTCACGAAAGAAATATGTTAAAATAAGAGGGAGGTTAATACGAGATAATAAGGGCGCTCCCTGCGTAATTATACCTATACTCCTATACGCGGTTAAAATAGTGCAAGCGATGGTATTGAATTTCACATCCTGGTATAGTTTAAATGTGTTAATGGATTTACATACGGTAAACACAAGTGAGTTATATTCTGTGGGGCTCTATGTGTATTTGACCCGCGCGCATATGTCACCTAATCGCGCGCCTGTATAAATTGGGTTAAATTGACTATGGAAGACCAAATATAGAAAAACCCATCACCGTCGTCGTATGTCCTCTTTCTGGTTCCCCTTTATATTTTTCCGTTTTATTCGACGGTGGATGATGTCGAAATCAGGATTGGGGATTTTTTGTGTCCGGGCGACCTTCCAGCTTGGCTGAAGCCATTTAGCAAATTGAATCGGCCTCAAGTCTGAAAAGTAAAGGCAAGACGGATCTTTAACCCATTGTCGCAGATGCTATTTTTAAGCCGGTCTCAGACCCGCAGCACGCGGATTACAAGCGTCTTAAAAAGAGCAACGGATTACACTGGATTCACTCCCGAACCATTGTCAATCCCTTTTTATAAAAAATATAACCAGACGATAGTATAAAAAATTGGTTTGCGATTGTGAAAATTATTAAATTTAAATTTAATAAGGATGGTGGCTTTTCTGTGGGGCATAAGCGAGGCTTGCATAGGGGTTGATTTTGTGTATATTTAGTTGCCTATTTTAATATTAAGATCAGATAAATGTATAATTGGTTGCCTATTCGAATACATCTTCACTATTCGTAGTGCATTTGTTAATTTTAGGTTGGCTTGACTGGCTGTCTCATCTACATTTTGACATTTGACAGACTTTTGACATTTATTGGTCTTGCATTGTTGAAAAATCGAAAACATAACGTTTAAATAGCGGTTTTCCTAATTTTGTGATAAGTGTAAGTAGTTTAGTCCCAAAATGAACGAAGTAGAGAAGCTAGAGTACCTGTCACTGGTATCGAAAGTTTGTACAGAACTGGAGAATCACTTGGGAATGAACGACAAAGATTTAGGTTAGTATTAAAATCATTCAAAATACTCACAATACGAATATTTCACACACGTATTAACGAATTCGACGTTTTCAGCTGAATTCATAATCCATTTATCCGAAACGCACGACACGGTGGACAGTTTCAAGAAAGTCTTGATCGAAAATGGAGCCGAATTCTCCGATTCGTTCGTATCGAATTTGTTACGAATCATCCAACACATGCGCCCCGGCAAGAAAGGGCAAGGCGGCATGTACGAAAGCGCCCCTAAAGATCACGACACTCTGGCCGCGAAATTCCCCGGCCTGGCCATACCGAACGAACCCCAAAAATCCAAAACGGACCCACTACCTTCAGATGAAATCAAAGAGGACGAGACTAAAGAGGTGGACGTGGTGGCAGATCTGATGGCGCAATTCGAAGCGGACGCACCGTCCCACGGCAAAGAAGAAACGAAAACGGAACTGCCTGTTAAAAAGAGAGAACGTAGTAGAAGCCCTGATAAAGAACGATCCAATAACAATAACAGAAGAAGACGGGAGAGATCCAGATCGAAATCGCGCGATCGGCATAACAGGGACCGATCGAGGGATCGGAGGAGGCGCCGAACCAGAAGCCGGAGCAAAGAACGCAGTCGGAGGGATAGAAGTGGGTCCAGATCGCGCCACAGGAGGCACTCTTCTAGAGACAATAAACGCAACAATCGGAGCAGGTCGCGGGACTACAAATCTTCCGCTAAAATCAAGCGAGAAAGCCCTGAATTAGATGAAGACCCGGTTCCCGGCAAGGTAACTACCCTAAAATAATCCCAGACCTAAGAGGGCCAATTCCTCCCATTATATCAAAATAAGAGAAAACGTTCGTATAAACTATGGAGCGCAAACGCTTAATAGATACAGGGTGTTACATTCAATATTTGTATGTAGCTGTGCTCTGTAGTACCTTTTTCAGTGACATAACAACCACATGCGGGAAAATGTTTCAAATGAAAATGAAAACCTACCCTATGGGCACCGTCATGCACCGTGCATAACGTACCACAGTGCCACTTAATTTGCACTTACTTTTAGTGAAAATTTTGGACGCGTCAAAAATCAGCCCACCTGGAGATTTCATTGGCAATAATGGAAAACCAAGCCAAAAAAAGCCAAAAGTACAAAAATGTGACCGAGCACCAGAGTATGCACTGTTCCATGCATTGACGATTTTGGTATCTCCCTTAATTCCGGAGATACTGCGATTTTAGTGCAGCTAATCAAAAGAAAAAAAAATTAAATTAAAAGATTAGAACAAAATACCCCGTATAAAAATTATAGACTGTATCGAGATCTTTTAGTTGTTTTCATACGTTTTCAGTTTAATGCCTACTGTTTCAGAGTTATCGCGACTTGGAATAGCAGAGTTTTCCAAACAAAAGAAACAATATTTCCGAAAGTAGACTAGTGAGAGTAAATGTGTTGTTCTAAGCTATCTTTTCGGTCCAAAGATTTTTTTGTAATCCTCAAATGTTAGCTTTAGGTTTTCCGATCAACTGCACTAAAATTCCAATATCTATCTGGATTCAATAAAGATACAAGAGTCAATAAAAGCTTTTCTGGAAGTTCATAAGATAGGCATTCCTTGTTATCTCAAAATTTTCGTCGATTAAGGTTCACATGTTTCTAAAAAATGTAGTGGCAATGTTAAATGTGACATGCTAGCTATCGAGCGTTTGGGGATCATAGTTTGAAGGAACTTTTCTCTTTTGTTGTAATTGGGTGGGTAAAAAAAATTGGAATTTTTTCAAGCTGTAAAAACTTTTTGGTTTTCCAACCCGATTTTCAATTTCTTGCGTTTTGGGAAAATTTCATCAAGTCTACTGATTAATAAACTGATACGCATTAGGTTTAAGAATTTTTACTTAACCTTAAAATGATTAGCTTGATAAAATGGTAAAATGATTCTTTAGCTGTCCAACGAGATGTTGTAACCGAAAATCGGGTGAAATATAGAAGAGTTATGAAATGAAACGTAGATGCACCATTTTTAAAAATGACTATTTTCACAACACTGTAATTCATTGTCAAGCAGAAGCATGCTTGAGGGGTTGACCACCAAGTCTTGTACATCAAAATCTCCAAAATCGCTAGAAAATCGCCACAATTATTACTTGAAAATTGCCATAATCGCTAGAAAATTACCGGAAAATCGTCAAAAACGCTATAAAATCGTTCGGACCTGTACATCAAAAACGCCTTGTGGTCAACCTCTCGGGCACGCCTCACCTCACATGCGTCGTGATTTCCAAATGCGCGTGAGAAAAAAGTCTGAAAAACAGCCCCATCCTCGGCCCCATCTAGAATTTCACAAAGGTGAAATTTTCTACTCCCGGTAATATGCTTTCTCCATTTTCGTATTCAACGAGCGCCAGAAATTGAAAATCGGTTAGAAAACGAAAAAGTTATTACCGCTTGAAGCTTGAAGAAATCCCAAAATTTTCCGGTCCACCCGATATTAACGACAGGAATCAGCCCTCATACCTCGAGTACGCAATTTTGATCGATCTAACGTTTCAGATTTACGAAGGAAAGGTGGCCAACATCGTCCCGTTCGGCTGCTTCGTCCAACTGGAGGGCCTGAAACGCCGCTGGGAGGGCCTAGTCCACATCTCCCAATTAAGGGCCGAAGGCCGCGTGACCAACGTATCGGAAGTCGTCGCCAGAGGCGTCAAAGTCAAAATCAAAGTCCTCTCGGTCACCGGCCAGAAAGTCTCCCTTTCCATGAAAGACGTGTGCCAAAACTCCGGCAAAGACCTGAACCCTCTTTCGCACGCCCCCACCGAACGCGAAGACAGAGACCGCAACCCCGACAGGCCTACCAACAGCGCCACCTCCGTCCTGAGACTGCCCTTAGGGCTCGACGATAGTGAGGAGACGTCACGTAAAAGGGTGACGCGTATTTCCAGCCCCGAGAGGTGGGAAATCAAGCAGATGATCTCGTCCGGGTGCATCGATAAAAGCGAGTTACCGGATTTCGACGACGAGACGGGTCTTCTACCTAAAGACGAGGACGGTGAAGCGGATATAGAAATAGAGTTGGTCGAGGACGAGCCGCCCTTTTTGCAGGGGCACGGAAGGGCCCTGCACGATTTGAGCCCCGTGAGGATCGTGAAGAATCCGGACGGGTCGTTGGCGCAGGCGGCCATGATGCAGTCGGCCCTCGCGAAGGAGAGGAGGGAGCAGAAGATGCTGCAGAGGGAGCAGGAGGTCGACTCGCAACCCTCGGGGAAGAACAAGAATTGGATCGATCCTTTGCCGGAGGACGACTCGAAGGTCAACCCGACTAGAGGGATCGGGTTGCAGTCGCAGGATCTGCCCGAATGGAAGAAGCACGTTATTGGTGGGAAGAAGTCTTCGTTCGGGAAGAAGACGAATTTGAGTATCTTGGAGCAGAGGCAGTCGCTTCCCATTTACAAGTTGAAGGAGGAATTGCGGAAGGTGAGTGACGATTGTGGAAAATTATGGTTTTGTGAATTATAATCGATTTGTGTGGTTTCAGGCTGTCACGGATAATCAGATTTTGATCGTGATCGGGGAAACCGGTTCGGGGAAGACTACCCAGATCACGCAGTATTTAGCGGAAGCGGGATTTACGTCACGTGGGAAAATCGGTTGCACGCAACCCAGACGTGTTGCCGCCATGTCGGTCGCTAAGAGGGTCGCCGAAGAGTTCGGGTGCCGTTTGGGGCAAGAGGTCGGCTACACTATACGTTTTGAAGATTGCACCAGTCCCGAAACGATTATCAAGTGAGTTGTTTTGACTTTTCCACTGATACTTGCCAGGCGGCCATCTTGGGTGATTTGAACTAAGTGATGATCGATCAGAATGGCCGCCTTACAAGTGAGTTTTTTTTTTGGTAATGTTTTTGGGGTTGTTGAATAGATTGTCAAAAAAGTGATTGCAATTTTTCTTTTTGTAACAACATTTTTGTTAAAATCTGTGACAACCACAATTTTGAATTTTGAAATCTACATTAGAATTGGGACCGTGAAAGTTTGTAACTGGCACCACTTTTCAGTTTTTGTGTTAATTCCCACTCTATTCCCACACATTAAAAAAGCACAGTACCGGTAAATGTCATTTTGTAACATTTACAACCCAAATCTACACACAGTCCACGGTAATATTCTTACGGAAACACGCAATTGATTTCAAGTCCATGGGTCAGTTTCAATTTAATTCATTTTTTTACATTACATATGGTTGTTGACACTTTTTGTTTCTTAAGTGGCACTAATTTAATTCCTATCAAAACTTACTAGAAAATGGCGTTACTTTGCGAAATTGCAGATGGTTACCATTGGTTACAAATTGTCAACCTAACAATGCTAAATAAGCTAAGAGCACAAGTGCACAATAACAAAAGTTGTCTCATCCTTTTTCTATACCTTTTCCAAGTGTAATTCTGAAGTGATCAATTATATTTCAAGAAACTTGATTTAATCATCTGTATTTTAGAAAGTGTAAGTTGTGATTCAGAAGCTCATAAAACTAAAATAAAATGTACTCAACCTAAGCAGATTTTTCAATGAATTCTTTGTGTATGACACAGGGACAAAGTTTGGGCACAGTTAGGTACTTGTAGACCGAATCTATCTAAGCTGTGGTTAGGGTTTATTCCAAAATTTGTCAAAACTATGTTTTCAGCGGTTACTGTACTCTTAATTACAAAATGATATGCTTTCTGAATTACAAAAATTGATGCTTTCTGAATTATGATTGACTATTTCTAGAATACAATTCAAATGACCCATTTTGAATTATATCTTACAAATCGGATTACATTTGCTGCTGTTCGAATTACATCTTGGTGTAGTCTCTTTTTGTCTAACAAATAACGGGCTCCAATTTCGTCCCATATACCGTTTGAGTTATGCAAATATGTCTAAAACTTCTAAAAGGAGTCAATAAATACATTCGAATTAGAAGACCCATGCTGTCTAAAGGCGGCCTTAGAGGACCTAGTCTGTCGCTAGCCACAGTTTAGTTAGCCAATTACAAAACTGAACAAAATTAAGTGATTACAAAAATGGTGCGATCTGATTGGCTAAATCGGCAGTGACAGACAAAGTTCTCTAAAGCCGTCTCAAGCTATTGTCACATTACAAGATTGAACAGAGTCGATCCACAGTGTTTTGACAGCTGTCATTTTTCCACAGATACATGACAGACGGCATGTTGCTGCGAGAATGCCTCATGGACCTCGACCTCAAGGGATACGCCGTGATAATGCTGGACGAGGCCCACGAACGCACCATCCACACCGACGTCCTCTTCGGCCTCCTCAAACAGGCGGTCACCAAACGCCCCGAACTGAAACTGATCGTCACCTCGGCCACCCTCGACGCCGTCAAATTCTCCCAGTATTTCTTCGAGGCCCCCATTTTCACCATCCCCGGCCGAACTTTCCCGGTGGAAGTCCTGTACACGAAAGAACCGGAAACCGATTACCTCGACGCCAGTTTAATAACCGTCATGCAGATCCACCTCAGGGAGCCCCCGGGCGACGTCTTGCTGTTTTTGACAGGCCAAGAAGAAATCGACACCGCCTGCGAGATTCTTTACGAAAGGATGAAGTCTCTAGGACCGGACGTGCCCGAATTGATCATTTTACCGGTCTATTCGGCCCTGCCGTCCGAAATGCAGACGAGGATTTTCGAGCCTGCGCCCCCTGGGAGTAGGAAAGTCGTCATAGCGACTAACATAGCCGAGACTTCGCTAACGATCGACGGAATTTTCTACGTAGTCGACCCCGGTTTCGTCAAACAGAAGGTCTACAATTCCAAGACAGGGATGGACTCGCTCGTGGTGACGCCGATTTCGCAGGCGCAGGCCAAACAGAGGGCCGGAAGGGCAGGGAGGACCGGTCCTGGAAAATGTTACCGGCTGTACACGGAACGCGCCTACCGCGACGAAATGTTACCGACCCCCGTGCCGGAAATACAGAGGACTAACTTAGCGACCACCGTGCTTCAATTGAAAACCATGGGGATCAACGATTTGCTCCATTTCGATTTCATGGACGCGCCGCCTGTCGAATCGTTGATAATGGCGCTGGAGCAACTCCACTCGCTGTCTGCGCTGGACGACGAAGGGCTTTTGACGCGTCTGGGACGCAGGATGGCCGAGTTTCCGCTGGAGCCTAATCTGTCGAAAATGTTGATAATGTCGGTCGCTTTGCAATGTTCCGACGAGATTCTGACGATCGTCAGTATGCTTTCGATTCAGAACGTGTTTTATAGGCCTAAGGATAAGCAGGCGATTGCGGATCAGAAGAAGGCGAAGTTTAATCAGCCGGAAGGGGATCATTTGACTTTGTTGGCGGTCTATAACAGTTGGAAGAATAACAAGTTTTCTAACGCGTGGTGTTACGAGAATTTCGTTCAAATTCGGACGCTCAAGAGGGCGCAGGATGTCCGTAAGCAGCTGTTGGGGATCATGGATAGGCATAAATTGGACGTCGTTTCGGCGGAGAAGAACTCGGTTAGGGTGCAGAAGACGATTTGTTCGGGATTTTTCCGGAATGCTGCCAAAAAGGATCCGCAAGAGGGTTACAGGACTTTGGTCGACAGCCAAGTGGTTTACATCCACCCCTCGAGCGCTCTTTTCAACAGACAACCCGAATGGTGAGTAATTCTATTGATGAAATTACTGATCCTATGCTGATGTAACAGAACTGCAGGAAAAAGTAACACATCAAAATTGTAGAACAAAGAATAGGTTTGTTCGTGCAACAATTGTGGACTGGTCCACAAAGTACGACGCATGCGCACAACCATGGTGCAGTTCTAGCGGGTGCACGCACTGGTTTCTAATCAGTTTCTGACTGATAGTCCGCTGTTCTTGCAGGAACTTTCGGATTAGTTTCTGACTGTTTGCAAACCGTCAAAGTGGGCCGAATTTCTTGTCGTGGACTAGTGGTTTGTGTATCTACTAAACCAGAATCCCGATGAGCTTCCAAAACGCGTTTTTGCAACTGTAACCACTTCCTGACCGATCACAAAATTATCCGAGGTCGATTCTGCGGACCGGTTTGCAACCTGTCACTAACTCTTTTCGGATATTTATTTTAGTGTGTAGAATAGACCGTGGCCGTGGCTAAGTTTGTGATCGGTCAGAAAGTGGTCAGAGTAGCAAAAACGGGTCATTATTTTCGCATGTCTCCAACCGCTTGTCCACGCAGAGAAGTTCTGACCACTTTGACGGTTTGCAAACAGTCAGAAACAAATCCGAAAGCTCTGCCTATCAGTCAGAAACTGATTAGAAACCAGTACGTGCACTTGCTCAAACTGCGATAAGCTTGTGGTCATGCGTTATGGCGTTGTACTTTGTGGACCGGTTCACAACTGTTGCCCGAACAAACCTACTGGGGCCTGTTGCTGAAGTCTACAATTCATTGTAATTGTAAAGGTTGCGTTCAGCATCTGCGATAATCAAAATTTTCATTCAAGATTCGATTAATTACCTGCTTTATGAGCGATATAGGACCACAAGGTCAATAATTGGCAGTCCACACGACTTTTGTGACTCGTTCAATGCAAATTTATCAATTATTACTGCATATTTTCGGAATTTATAAAATTTTAGTGATATTTTTTTGACGCGTAGGCGTTGGACTTCGTGTAATATTTACAACTGTCACTTATCTGTCAGTTTTTATTGTGAAACGATTTTGATACCGGCAAGTGCGAAAAATTGCAAATTAGTTGATTAAATATGCAATTAAATTACCAAAAAGTGTTCGTGGGTTATTCTATCAAGTGCATGGACACATGGAAGCCCGAGTGGAAGCCTAATTTAAGTGGATTCGATTGCAACTCGAATTTGAAAGTTTCGCCTCAAGTGAACGATGAAAATGCTCGTGAAAATGTGTTGAGAAACTATATACCGCATGAAAACTATAAAGAAACGTGAAGATCACAATAAATAAATCTACATTATTGGAAAATATTGAGTATAAATTTTTATTGAATTAAAATGTTGAAGAACCCCAATATTGGTCTATTTTTCGAATAATATGGAACAAATGAGTTATAGGATACTTGTGTGACTATTTCTTGACAAAATATCATCAATTAAACGCAGTCATACCCAATTTTAAATGATTCGAAATGATTTTACACACCTTCCGAGCACAGTAGAAAATTTACAATGATTTGTAAAATTTTGACGTATTTAAAACTATTTTTACTGTATTGCCACAACAAAGACAAAAAAAGTTCCTGCATTTTCGAGCCGGCATATGTCAGTGGATAGGTGTCATTCGACATTAATATTAAATTAAGAGAAGTTTTTTGAGTTTTGTTGCAGTTTTCTCATTGCATTTATGTGAATAGAGTGTTTGGAAACTGAATCAAGTTTTTATCAAGGTAATTTAAGGAAAAAATCCTCACTTTGACATCCTCGGACAGTCAAAATGTCGGATTATTTACTGGATACCGAACGCAACCTTTACAATTACAATGAATTGTAGAGTTCAGCAACAGCCCCCTGATTCTAACAGTACTGGGGGAAAAAAACTAATCTATCAAACTTCAGGTTTGTTCGTGCACCTTTATTATGGACCGGTTCGCGACCGGTCACTAACTGCTTTCGGATATTTATTGCCCAGAATCGACCTCGGATAAGTTCGTGATCGGTCAGAAAATGGTCAGAATAGTTTTGGAAGCTAATCGGGCGATTTTCTGCGCATGTCACAAACCACTAGTTCACGTAGAATAATTCTGACCACTTTGACGGTTTGCAATCGGTCAAGAACTAATCAAGGTTCCTCCAAAAACACCGGATCATCAGAAACTGGTCAGAAAACAGTCCGCGCCCCTGCTCGAACTGTTGCAAGCTTATGCGCATGTGTCGTACTCTGTGTACCGGTTGCTCGAACAACCCTTTTAAATACTGTGTTTGCTGTTTAGTAACTTTCTGTTGTTTTTTTAGGGTAATTTACCACGAGTTGGTACAAACGACTAAAGAATACATGCGGGAAGTCACCACGATCGACCCGAAATGGTTGGTGGAGTTTGCGCCCGCTTTCTTCAAGTTCTCCGATCCCACGAAACTGAGCAAATTCAAGAAGAATCAACGCCTGGAACCGTTGTATAATAAATACGAAGAGCCTAACGCTTGGAGGATTTCGAGAGTGAGAAGGAGGCGAAATTAATTTGTTGTATGTATGGATGATTATTTCCGATTTAATTATTATTAATAATTACTACTCGTCATAAAGAATGGATCTGATTTGAACTCTGCTCGATTTTCCGGTATTTTTAAATCCTAGTTGGTTGAAATTCGTAGATTTTGGTGACCAAGTTCGTTTCTTTGTATATTGATTTTGGGTGATTCGCTCTCGCATTTGGTCCGAATCGAGAACTTTACGTCTCGGAACGTGTCGCATCGCGTTTTTCCAATCGCCAGTGTGTTTGACATCCAGTAAAATGGAAGTCGCTTGATTTAAAGTCAGACTTTTTCCTGAACCCGCTCCCCATTGCAGGTAGCGATCCAGTGGAAATTTAGCCATTCGAATACCTTCCCTTTTCGCTTTAGCCATCGACAACGGTTCATTATTAACCTAGAAATTCGTCAGATTAAAAATTATTTATTGATTATTGATGGTAACTACTTTATCGACTATCCCTCCAATGATGTAAATGGCGTCATGGTCGTAATCCACCATTTCTTCTCTACAGTGAGGGGTCAAGTATACCAGTTGCTCTTTAGGGAATAAATCTAAGTAACTGGCTTGGTGGACATTGAGAGGGAATGAAGTTTCGTAGAGTGTCGCAATATGACGATGCAAACTTTGCATCAGAACACTTTCAGGATTCGTATTACATAAATGTAAATCATAAGGATCTGAAAATTTCAATTTGAATTTTACAATAATCAAATTTTTTGGTCAAGTTACCATCATGAAATCTATTTTCTGAAAACAAGAGCATGATTTGTTTCGCGCAATTCTTGTTTTCCCTGGGGGTCATGTTCTTATCATAACCACAATCAATTACGAGTTTTTGACCAAATTTCATAGCCTGTATCAGACGGTTGTTGTACATTTGGTTGATTGTGGTGTCGTAGAATCTCAGGAATATGTTATTATGTTGTAAATCGTACTGCTGTACGAACTCTTCGAAAGTTTCCTCATCTTTATTAAATATCGGCTTTGGTCCCATTTCTTCCTTTTTTTGTTGCTTCTTGATTTGGCGGTTTTCTTTCGTTTTTGACGTTTTGAAAACGTAATCTAAAAATCGTCTTCTTGCCGATATCGTGGGTAATCTTAACAATTCCTCCCAGTGGTGGTCTTTCATGTAGCCGTCTTCAGGAACGCACCGGCCCTCTTGTCGCATCACTTCCACTTCTAAAGCTAAAACTTTCAATTTGTGCTCTACATCCTTATCTCCTTTGGCGATAACTTCTATATTGGGACCTTTAGGACTTTCCGCCACTTCCGTGCAAAACTGTTTGCCAAAATTCGCATGTCGGAATAAAACGAGATTCGGTTTTTCGATTGGATTTTTGGAATAGGAACATTTTCTCAATAGAAAAGACGTCTGCCTGATTAATTTATACATCGTAAGCACTTTGTTTTCACTGATTTCTCTTAAAAACTCTAGAAACCGCACATTTGTATCATAATATAACCTCAAAATCTGACAGATCTGACATCTATCTGACAGATGTCATTCTACTGTCATGTGTCAAATTGTGGCAGTGGCGTACCGTCATCGCTTCAAGAGTCAGGTCACGGGGGATTCACATAAAATTTAAAGTTTTGTGATGGAGTTCGCCAAAGATTACCCCCCAATACCTCGACCCCCCGAAAAAGAACCATTCGAATTAGGCATCACTACACGAGTCATGGCGCAAAGACAGTCGAGTAATCCAAATTCTAGGGGAACTTCTACCGCAAGCGATGCTTCGTCATCCTCGAAATTTCTGCAAGGAACTTCAATTCCCAATTCTACAGCCAAGAAATTAAGTTCACAAAAACAGGAAATTAATGAGCACGTGGGGAAAAACATAAAATCCAGTAATAATAATAGTACAAGAAGTCTCAGTCACAGGTCGATAAATTCGAGTCCTAGTCAAAATACTGAGTCGAACAAATCGTCCGTAATAACTTTGGAAGACCAAGAATTATTACATGAGATGGTTAAAAGGAGATTCGGGAGTAACGACAAGGGCGGAAATAGTTATCAGTCGATCAAAACGGTCTCCTCGATGGATGACGAGCTGAAGGAGAAAACTCGTATTTCGCGCAGAACTCTGGAATTGGAAAATGCTCCGGAGCACGGTGAAAGACGACGATCGACTTTGGAATCCATTAAGCTGGCAATCGATCAATCTTTTTCGCATGCATCTAAACTCATGAACGCGGACAGTTTCGAGAGGAACAAAATGAAAAATATGCACGAGATACGTCTCTCGAACGATCTACTCGTTAATAACTTGGAGGCGCCTTCTAAAAAGCCTTCAAAAGTTAAACCTGTAAAAAGGAGTTCCAGTAGATCTTCTAAAGGGAGCGTCAGAGAGAAATTATTGAATAGTAATAAGCAGGATCTTCAAACGCAGACCAGCTTCAATATTGATGGAGCGTCCAAATCATGATAAAAGAAGCGCTATATTGGTCTATAATTTGCAAAAATCTTAAGTAGAGGAGAGGCCAGTAATAAGTTGGCAAATTATTGAGCAAATTTTGTTTGTATCTCCAACCGCTTCAATCCATAAAAGCCGATGCACGGAATTTAAATTTCAAGTCATTATAGCCCTCTCTGTCGAAATGTTGAATTACAATGACAAATTTTTCACTTTCAATCGGTGGCTGTTGCGTTTTGGTGGGCTATGGGCGCCTCAAACCAAATTCAAGATATTAAAATTGGCTTACAGACTATACTCAATTTTTATATTAATTTTCGTTATTATTTTTTACACGTATGCAGAGTTTGCCAGTGTTTTTTATACTTACGGAGAACTTTACCCGTTTACCAAAAACATCAATTTTTTCCTTACTCATTTCATGGGAGCAGTGAAAGTGATATTTTGGTATTTCAAAGGTGGAGTGTTGAGAAATCTCATGGACATTCTAGAGAGTCCTGAATTTGTATACGAAAATTGCGGCCGTTTTCGTCCCAAAGAGATAATTGAAAAGTATAAGAAAATTGGGTTTAGATATTCGTTCGGTTTTTATTTTATGGCCCACACGGTTGTATTATTATCGTATTTGCCTCCTGCAATTACGGTAATCTTAAGGCCACCGTATTATGACGTAACTACCGGAAATTCGAGTGAATTCTACAGGATGTTGCCGTATTATAGTTGGATGCCTTTCGTGCACAATTCTCCTAAAAGTTACCTCTTGGCGTTGGGATACCAATTTGTGCCTACATACGTTTACTTGTATATCATAGTGGGAATGGATACGCTTTTCATGAATTTGATGAATTTCATTACCGGTCATTTCGCAGTTTTACAAGTCGCGTTTATGACGATCGCGCAGAGGGCGGACATTTCGGACGATTTGAAGGGGGAAATGAAGAAGAACTTTCGCCACTTGCAGACAATTTTACGAGTTTGTGAAGATTTGGAAGACGTTCATAAATATGTGACTTTGGGACAGGCCACCGCAACATTATTCATCCTCTGCACGTCACTCTTCCTGGTCTCAGCTGTAATAAATACTACTAGTCAGTAATAATGAATTACTAATTCAATGGTAATTTCCTTTTTTTTTCTTATGAATTCATCAGACTCCCCCTGGAAGCAAACAATTTTTAACAGAAGTGGTCTACATGCTCGCCATGGGGTACCAATTGTATCTGTATTGCTGGTTCGGTAATGACCTGACATTTACTGCCGGAGAAATTCCGCTGTACATTTGGAAAAGTTCTTGGTTCGAAATTAGCGATTCCAGAGTTAGAAAAGATTTGATTTTTACCATGGCGCGTATGAAAAAACCGATTTACTTGACTGTAGGCAAATTCGCTCCTTTAACACTCCCGACGTTCACCTCGGTAAGTGGAAATGAGCGCCACACAGTCGACTTTCAGTAATTGATGATGATGGTTCTTATTTTAGATCATTAAAACGTCGTACTCTGCATTCGCCGTTATTAAAAATACCGAATAAGTTTCGGTGATAAGACAGAGTAGATTTTAGATTTGTAATTCAAACACAAGCTCTTTATTATTTATAACTCAGGAAAATAAAATGAGATCAAATATTCTAGAAACAAATAAATGGTGTTTGTGGAAGTGAAACACCACATCATAAATTTAGCAAGTTGTGGTAGATTATTAAAATAAATGAGTATTCTAAAGAGTGATGTAATTTTTATTTCTGTATGAGCGCACTAATATTTCGAGTCATAAAACGCGATGGCTCGTAAAATTTTGAAAAAATTCAAAATTTCTGGGGATTTTCATTTTCAAGAATTGGCAACAGTGTTTCAAAATGGCAGCAATGACATTTTATACGGATACTAGACGGCCAGCTTCGAGAAAAAAGTGGGTCCACTTGACGTCTAAACTGGGGGGCAAACCGTCACTGTCAAAATTGATTTAGGTTATGTTTCTAAAACTCCCGTGTTTGATAGTTTTTATAATTACAAGGAGTTTTTCTGATATTTATCATAAAGGAAATACTTGTTTTATGTTTACGACAACACGGGCGGTTTGAAAGTAGGACGGGCAGCAAAAATTACAGATCGTAAAATTTATTCAGATTTATGCTTATAATTACATACCGAAAGTAATGTACCTTTTCTCGTTTAGGGTGTGATAACGGTTATCATAACCGGGAATAACCGATATTTTCCCCATTTTTACAGCTTGCATCCAGAAAATAGTAAAATACCGAAGAGAATTCAAAGTCTCAACTAATTCTAGAACTATAACGGATTAACGGAACAAAACGAACGAAAACTAGAAACAGCACAAATTAAACAAGAAACGCGAAGCACAATTAACAATAAATAACGAAAACCCTGCGGAAATCACAAGAAAAACTGGAAATAAGAAATTAGAAACTCGACCTTTTTTTAAATTGACGATTTAAATATTCGATTGTCATGGTTACCACCTGACGTTTTGCCCCCCAGTTCAGTTGTCACCAGGGACCGCGATTTTATGTCAAAACAGGGCTTGTTGAGTATCTACTATAAGTGTGACAAATCGCTGAATGGCAGGTTTTGTTTTTAAATCAAATGTCACTTATGAATTTGACATTCCTCCCTTAATCACTTGAAAAACCGATAAAAACCTCTTTGGTTGGTGTTTTAAATGTGTAAACTTGTGAATAAACAATTTTTATGTGATTCACATTTTTAAGTAATGTGTTAATTGGTGAATGCACGTAAACAAATGCGATTTTTCGGGGTGTCAGTGGTCGGACCGCAATTTATTGGCTCGGCTTGGGTGGACCTTGGCGGGGCGACCTATTCGTCTATTTCCCCCTCGTATAATTCGCAAAAACCGCGTGACGCCGCTGAAAAGCGTGGAGCGCGCTTGCGCCCCAGTCATTCCGTTCGGTCCCGCTGCACAGCAATGTAGTTTCGTACGTCTCTCGGGTATTTAACATTAAGAAAATGTCCACATTGATGTGGCCCTGTTCGTGCTGTCTGCGGGTCAAGTTCAGTCCCGAGGAGATCGAGCAACGTTACAAGAGCCTCGAAATCGACAAGATGCTCGAGAAGGACAAGCAGAGCCTCAAACGCCAGGTCAAGCTGCTCCTGTTGGGCGCTGGGGAGAGTGGCAAGTCGACGTTTCTCAAGCAGATGCGGATCATACACGGGATCAAGTTCGAGAGCGACCTGATCATGGAGTACCAGCAGATCATCTACCAGAACGTGATCAAGGGAATGCGGGTCCTGGTGGACGCCCGAAATAAACTCGGAATTCCCTGGGGAGACCCCACCAACGACCCCCTAGGCGAAGAGGTCCTCCAGTTCAACCCCGCCGTCTTGGATTCGCGGATTTTCATCCACTACGGGCCTCTCTTGGCCAAATTGTGGCAGGATTCGGGGATTCGGAGGGCCTTCGACAGGAGAAGAGAATTTCAATTGGTTGGTACCATTCCATTATCATTTTCATTATAATGAGTCATGATTATTAGACAACTAATTCCATTGTGGATGAATAATTGTCAATTACGAAACAACCGCAGTTTTGACAAAATTTGAAAAAGAATTCCTTCGGAAAGTGAGGAGAGCAAGGGTCAATTTTGGTGTTTCTTTTGATAAAGCAGCTGTGACTGTAATCAACAACACAAATAAAGCGTCATTCTAATTGATAAGTGATTTCTCATTAGGCAAAGTGTGTCGTAAACTCGTGAAAATCATTTGATGTGGTGCCGACTGTTTTGCTAATTGCTTTGATTTTATTTCCAGAGCGACTCGGTCGAGTACTTTCTCAACAATTTGGAGCGGGTGGCGCGTCCCGACTACATACCCAATCACAAGGACATTCTGCATTGTCGGAAAGCCACGAAGGGCATAACCGAATTCGTAATACCGATAAATAACGTGCCTTTCTTATTCGTGGATGTCGGCGGTCAACGTTCGCAGCGCCAAAAATGGTTTCAGTGTTTCGATTCGGTCACTTCGATCCTCTTCCTGGTGTCGTCTTCGGAATTCGATCAGGTTCTAGCCGAAGATCGGAAGACTAACCGCTTGGAGGAGTCTAGAGATATATTCGATACGATTATCAATAATCGGATATTCACTAATGTCTCGATAATTCTCTTCCTGAATAAATACGATTTGCTGCTGAAGAAAGTGGCGAATGCCGAAACGGACATCCATTGGTATTTTCCACAGTTCACGGGGAATTCGCATTCGATTAACGACGTCAAAGCGTTTGTGCTGGCCATGTTCACCGGAGTGAAGAGGGAGCAGAAAAAGTGCCTTTATCACCATTTCACCACGGCGGTCGATACGGAAAACATCAAAGTCGTGTTCGAATCCGTCAAGGATACGATTTTGCACAGGAATTTGGAAAGTTTGATGTTGCAGTGACCGATGATGGGGCTGTGTTATGTTCACCGATGATTCGCCTATTCTGGATAATATTTATGAAGACTGACTAAGTTTAATTAGTCGTAATTTTAGCTTTATACCTAAAATTTTTTAGACCGTAAATCTCGCGAGATTTATCAATTTGTAAGTACAACACTGACGATGCGGAGGATGAGTCTCGAATTTGTGATATTGTGACTTGATAATATTACGACACTTTTATTAAAAAAAAGTAAACCAAAAACGAGCAATAAAATTTAACGACTCGAATAATAAACTGCCAAATGTGCCTTGAACAGATTCATATTTGCTAATTATTTATTCTACACATTTTATCCAAATTTTAGATAACAATATTGTTAATTTTAAATAGCAAAGTTTGTAGATAATTATATAATTGTATACCCGATTGTATTACGTAATAATATTTTTGTAGGTATTACCTGTGTACTCTTTTCGATTTATCATGGATTTCAGCTGTATGTATGTACATATTAAAAAAAGATGTTTGTTGTGATTGCGAGGTTGAATAAACTGTACATTTTCTGTAAATAATAGTTTTATACGAAACGTTTGATGGCAGCTCGTACAGTTACATAAAAAGTTATGTTAGAATCTCGGTTTTATGAGTGAGTGCCTTATACACTTTTCGAATAAAGTTTTATTATTATTAAATTGTAAATATACACCTCTTTTATTCTTTATGACTTTATGGATATTTTTTTAATTGTTAAATAAAATATCTACACTATTACGAAAAAATGAGACATTTTATTTGTCATGATTGTGAGAACAACTAGAAATTATTGATGTGGCTCGAGATTTTTAATAAATCCCATCATAATAATATGATCTTGGGCGAAATTGCATCAGTTTTTAAAGACGCGATGCTGTTCCTGAAAGACGCTGATCAGTTTGATGTGAAGACCACCGAAGACTTGTACAAATTATTCGTGTTTTGCCACCTTTTTTCTTGGATGGTGGTCTTGTGGAAATTGAGAAGAGCCTTATAACTGCTGCCTTTTTTACACAATCTAAATGGGAAAATTCTAAATAAACTGAGATTTATTCAAATTTAGCGCGTTTTGATTTAGTTTATTGCAACTCTCGCCAGAGGCGCCACAAATAAAATATGGCAACCTAGGCCATTCAGATTTTATAACAGTTAACATTCAGCTAGCCAATAAGATCTGAGATTTGTACTCGAAAAACCAATCATAAACCAAGTGATCAAAAGTGAACTGTCATTTGTGGAATAGGATCAATCTGTCAGTTTTGTTGTCAAATCTCATATGTCACTGTCAATTGAAATTTTCCCTAAATGAAAATCTCGTGCCTCAAAATAATCTAGAAAAGAAATGATTGCGTAAGAAGAATTACAATTACGAAAATGTAAGTTTTTACGATTTCAGTAGAGAACCGAAACGCCTCAACAATTAATAATCTAGTCGCCGATATAAAACATGTGACTGTTTTTCTGACACTATTATTGTATTGACAAGACAATTATTATAGAACAGTCAAAAACCCTACTTTTATATTTATTTTTGGAATATTATTATACGCATTTTATCCCAGACGAACTCGATTTAGGTATGTACTCTACTTTTTTTACGTGTTATATTTTAGGCTATAAATAACACCGTTTACACCTTTCCCCTGGGTCGAAAGTGGCCCCAGTGACTGTAGATAAGGTTAGGAAGGGAAGGATGTCCACATCTAACGAGCAGGTTTACTCACATTTATACCAAAAATACCAACGTAACTAGCCACAGTCCACCCACCACAAAGTGCATGTTTTTATTAGTTTCGCTTACATTTTTCACTCAATTTATGTACCGAGACCGAACGTTGATTTCGATTTTTGTTTCAGTTGCTGATAGATAACGAACGCATGGTAGATGTTTATTGAGATCACCTGAAGTCCCCGGCACCCGTTTCCTGATGGCCGCTTACATAAACCGCACGATTTCCTTGATGTCCGGCGATGGGCCCCACAACCGCTCGCCCATCGCCGCCGGCATGGTCGATTCGCGCAGCGTCCGCCAGACCACTGACAACTCGCCATTGCAGATTTTCGTCAAAGCGAAAAAGAAGATCAACGACATTTTCGGGGAGATCGAGGACTACGTCAAAGACGCAGTCGAATACATGCACGGTATAAATCGATAATTCTTTATACACACCTCGGAAGTTACGAAATTGTAATTGTAGAGATTGAAAAACTTCAAGAGATCGTCACTTTGGACAAGGTCAAGAAAACCGAGGAGTTTGTGTGCAAAGTGCACGGCATCAGGGACGTCCTCAGCAGGGACCACATGAAAGTGGCCTTTTTCGGACGCACTTCCAACGGAAAGAGCTCCGTGATTAACGCGATGTTGCGCGATAAGATCCTGCCGAGCGGGATAGGACACACCACCAACTGTTTCCTACAGGTACCTTCTTTACCGACCTCTGGGGCCTATTGGCCAACTTTACTAAGATTAGTCTAAATCGTAAAGGTTGCGTCTACAAATCAGTCAACGTGTCTCAAAATTAATTCCATAAATCATAAATTCAATCCTATTCACAAAACAAACAAGAAATTTCACTTCCAAACATTACATTTTTCTACAGGCTATTAAAAGTAGGTTTTTTAATATTGCTGACAGCTGCTAAAAACGTCATATTTTATCTCTAGTGCGTAAAATGAATTCACAGTGCGTAAAGCAATAAGTCGCATGACTTGTTATTATCCGTTTTACTCGTTTTTACCTACTTTCGATAGGCAAAAAATTTACAATTTTATTCAGTTTTCAAAATTGAAACTCAAATAAAAATTGTACCTAAGATTTTCATATAATTTGGATTCATTCATTGTACTGTTCACTCTTATTCTTTGCTTCCATGTGGTTTCCATGAAGTTCTATTTCTTTGGTAAAATTTTAACATTCATCCATTCAATTTAGGCAATTAGTTTTTGTCTATACACTTGATATGACGATCCATGAACAAATTTGTATTCTAATTCGTTATTTATTCATTGACTAATTTGAGTAATTTGCAATTTCGGCACTCACCGATACAATTTTAATAAACTGACAGCAGTGACCTCGGCAGTGACAGTTTGAAAACATAAAGTTCAGTGCATATTCGCTCAAAAAATAACACTTAAATTTGATAAAAATCGGAAATATGGATAAACTACCAATACCAAAAGTGAGAGTACTTGGCTTCTACTATTTTTTTTTATAACTGTTCGAGTTTTAATTTACCAGGGAAAAATAAAAAAACCCTAGTTTGAAGGAGATTTTTACAATATTTGAAAAGCGCCGTATTTGCTAACCATTGGAGCCTCGACAAAATTGTACAATCAAGGTTTCCATCTCCAAATGAGCTACGGAATCCACCATTACCGGGACAGCCGGTGATTCTGGGACACCCTGTATTTTCTCATCGAAACCGTCATAAAAATCGTATTAGTTGTCAATTCTCAGTCTTACGTGCATAATAACTAAGGGTGGCGGTCAATGAAAGTTTCATCTTGATATCCGGATATTAGATTTATCCGGATATCCGTTTTATCCAAAATATCCGTTTAGGTAGATTATCCGGATATTCATCCGGATTTCTAGCCGGATATTTAACCGGATTTTTAGCCGGATATTTATCCGGATAAATATCCAGATATTTAGCCGTTTTTTTTCGGATTTATCCGTATTGGTAGCTGAATATTTCACTATATTCGAGTGACAAAACCATTATATTGTGTGTGATATAATCTGGATGTTTTTCTTCGGAAAATTTTTAGATTCTCATAAAACATGACTCCTGTTATTGACATCTGGATATAATGGCAAAATCTGGATAAGAATACGGATGAATATCCGGATTTTTATCCGGATCAAATGGATATTGCGTTTCTCAAATTTCCGGGTATCCGGATATTCAGATATCCAAATATCCGGATTTATCCGCAACCCTTGATAATAACCTGTAATCACAGCCTGTAATTGACATGGTAGTGTATGAACGCAACCTTTACAATTACAAATCTTAGTAAAGTTGGAGAAAACGGGGCCCTCTTTTACCAGATTCCTGAATGACTTTTCGACAGGTGGAAGGCTCACCCACGGACGAGCCGTACCTAGTTTTGGAGGGTTCGACCGAACGGTGCGCCGTCGAATCGGTCGGCCAGTTGGCCCACGCGCTCTGCAAGGAGAAACTGAACGAATCTCAGATGGTGCACGTTTTCTGGCCTCGGAACCGCTGTCTGCTCTTACGGGACGACGTGGTCTTCGTCGACTCGCCCGGGGTCGACGTGACGCCGAACTTGGACGAGTGGATCGACAAGCACTGCCTGGACGCGGACGTTTTCGTCCTGGTCGCCAACGCCGAGTCCACCCTTATGGTTACGGTAATGCAGATTCCAGTAGTCGGGATTACAGTTTCCTGTGGTCGGGATTACAGTTGCTTGTAGTTGGGATTACAGTTTTCTGTAGTTGGGATTACAGTTTCCTGTAATTTTCGATAAGTTGGTCTAATTTTGCGCGGTTTCAGGAGAAAAACTTCTTCCATAAGGTGTCTACGAGATTATCGAAACCGAACATCTTCATTTTGAATAACCGATGGGACGCCTCGGCCTCGGAACCTGAATTTCTGGATCAGGTGAGTAAATCGGATTGTTACGATCACCTCAAATGAGAAATTCTTTGCATTGCATCGCTTATTTTAGTCATTCGAAGGGTTTTCTTTATTTTGTCGCTTGATTCGGTTTATTTTTCACGATCGATCGAGACTTTATTGTAATTTGTGATAATTTTCTCGTGAAAGCTTTGCAATGAACAGGAAGAGGTGAGTGCGCCCGATTTCGGTTTTCGTCACTAATTTCGCTCGGTTTGATTAGGTGAGGAGGCAACATCAGGAGCGCGCCGTGGATTTCCTGGTCAAAGAATTGAAAGTTTGCACGCCGAAAGAGGCGGACGAGAGGATTTTCTTCATTTCGGCGAAGGAGGTGCTGCAGGCCCGATTGGCCGAACAGGGGCAGACGGTTTCGACCCCTCTCACCGAGGGATTCCAGACGAGATACTTTGAGTTTCAAGATTTCGAACGAAAATTCGAGGAGTGCATCTCGAAATCCGCCGTCAAAACGAAATTCGACCAGCACTCGCAACGGGGCAAATACATTGCCAAGTAAGAACCTTTTGTATACAGGGTGTCCCAAAATCACCGGACGTCCGGGCGGTGGTGGATTCCTCAGGTCATTTTGAGATGAAAACCTTAATTCAATTTTGAATGCTGAAAATTAAAAAAAAAATCCATTCTGACTGCAAAAAAGTGGCACACTGTATCAGCTTTGAATAGTTAGAGAAGCGTATTCTGGCTTTGACGTCTCCAGTTTTAATTTAGCAGAATAAAAACCTAGATTAAATGAGATTTTTGGTAGATTTCAATAGCGCCTCATTGGCTAACTATTGGACCTCGATAAAATTGTATCGAAGTTTTCGTCTCCAAATGAGCTACAGAATCCACCATACCGGGACATCCGGTGATTCTGGGACACCCTGTATAATACAACAAGTGGCATGAGCTATGTCGACAGTTTTGTCAGCAGAACTACAAGTGTCAATTGCTCTTTGTCCATGAATGGAATGAATAGAAGAGTAATTGATAGAGTAATTCTGCGTACCAAAGTTTTCGTAAAATTGTCGAAAAATATGTCGCTTATATCTCTAGTGAAATTGAAGATATAATTCTTTTTTATTGACAAATAATCGCAATCTTGCATTTTGATTAGTCGTTTTGACAAATTTGACAGATGAAAAAAAAAATTCGACCTAAAGCATCCTAGAGGCTGATAGAGGTAACGCATTATGTTTAGGACCTGCGCAGAAATCTCAAATTCGTCCGCGCACGCAGATAAAGGTCAATCCGAAAACATCAGGCAATCTGTGCACGTTTAAAAAATTCTGACAACTATCTGACATTTTTCGTTTTATGTTAGTATTTCAGTTTTAAATTCTTACATTTCCGTTTTGCATTGTTTAATACACCTTTTATAAACAACCTTTAATCTATATTTGCATAGTGAGTAATGGCATTAGTGAATTTCTTGAAATAATTTGGAAACTAAGTGGTTTTACGCCGGAATGGGGCGTAAGAAGTTCTCCACCATCAATGTTGATAGGAAATCCTTCATAATGTATGTATACAATGGGAACGAATCTGAAAATGGTGAATAGGAATGGATCAATGTGTAAATTACTCTAAACCTCTAAATAACAGCAAATGAAACTAAAAATTCATGTAGCTCTTTTGAGAAAATTATGAAACAAGGCCAAAAAGGGGGTAAGTTTCGATATCCCGAATTCCGCAATAGAACACGAGGAATTAACCAGCTCCCAAAATCACCATAAGTGGGTATCAAAGGAGGTAATTCCAAAATTTACAAATATTAAACGCATATAAACTGATGTTTTCACTTTTGAGTTAGATGTGTCAAATAAGCCCCACCTTCGCGCATCCCAGGGTTTTAAACATAATGCATTACCTCTACTTTGTAGTGAGGAAATAACTATCAATTGAACTATGAACTAGTTATCGAGTTTACTAAATTAATCAAAGGGTTTGTTCGGGCAACAGTTGTGGACCGGTCCACAAAGTACAACGCATGCACACAACCTTGGCGCAGTGCAAGCAAGTGCACGCACTGGTTTCTAGCTAGTTTTTGACAGAGAGTCCGGTGTTCGGGAAAAAACTTTCGGAGTACTTTCTGTCTGTTTGCAAACCGTCAAAGTGGTCAGAACTTTGACTAGTGGTTAGTGACATGCGCAGAAGCTTCCGAAACGCGTTTTTGCAAATCTGATCAGTTTCTGACTGATCACATTCTTGGCCAGTGTCAATTCTGCCCGAACAAATTTATTGGGCTGCGTTCAGGAACGTATCTCAGGGGACACAAGAGAGATGCACTTACGAGCGTAATGAATATGTGACAAGGACAGAACTTCCCCAAGTTACCCTGACTTGCCTTTCTGAACGCAGCCTTGCTGATACCATAAACGTCAAAATTTCTATTTTCCATGTTGAAAATAGGTTTGTTCGGGCACGTCAAATGTGGGCCGGTTTGCAACCTGTCACTAACTCTTTTCGGACATTTTCAGTGCGCAGAATCGACTGGGGCTATGCTTGTGATTTGTTAGAAACTGATCAGAATTGCAAAACCGCGTTTTGGAAGCTAATCGGGCTATTATCTTAGCATGTCACAAACGACTAGTTCACGCCGAGAGCTTGTGAAAACTTTGACGGTTTGCAAACGGTCGAAAACTACTACGAAGGTTTCGGCCCGAACGCCGGACTGTCTGTCAAAAACGAGTTAGAAACCAGTGAGTGCACTTGCCCGAACCGCGTCGACCTGTGCGCATGCGTCGTACTTTATGGACTAGTTCACAACTGTTGCCCGAACGAACCTAATGAAATGCATTTTTGACAGTTATTCCAACGGTCTTTTCGAAACGCGACTAGTTTTATGTTTTATCTCTCACACAACTCACAGCAAATTTCAGAGTGAAAAAGTCACTGTTACAAAGGAAAAGTCACCAAAACTTCAAAATCTAGTTCCTCACCTAGGTTTAGTATATCTACGTAGAAATCTGGATTTTGGTGAAATTTTATTGATTTCGATTGACTTTCTAGCGAACTACGCCAAGTCCTCGACGACATCCTGTCGGACGCGCAACGGATCAAAGAGGAAAAACTGCAAGTCAGGAAAGAGGTGCACGACAAGGTGAACTACACGGAAGAGCAACTGATAATCGTGACCCAAGAGATGAAGCAGAAGATCCACCAGATGGTCGAGGACGTCGAACAGAGAGTGTCGAAGGCCCTGAACGAGGAAATCCGCCGACTGAGCACCCTGGTCGACGAATTCAACCTACCCTTCCACTCGGAACCCCTCGTCCTCAACGTGTACAAGAAAGAGCTCCATTTACACGTGGAAACCGGATTAGGCTCCAACCTCAGGGCGAGACTATCGACGGCGCTGGCCATGAACATGGAGTCGAGCCAACGCGAAATGACGGATCGCATGGAGAAATTGTTACCAGAAGACAGGAAAATGGCGAGCAGCGTCATTTTACCCAGGAGGCAGCCGTTCGAAATCCTCTACAGGTTAAACTGCGATAATTTATGCGCGGATTTCCAAGAGGACTTAGAGTTTCGCTTCTCCTGGGGGATCACGACGTTGATCCAGCGTTTCGCGGGCAGTGGTGCCAACTTATTCGCGCTCAAGAACAAGCGCGAAAGTTTCCAGAATAATTCGATGATCCCGTCGACGCCGACGGATCAATTCGACGGGCGCGTCATTTACACGTCGTCGTCTTCGCCGGGGGTCATCGACGATTGGTCGCTGATTTCGCGTTTGGCGATCATGGGGGCGACCTCTCAGGGGACGATGGGGGGGCTCCTGGTTGCCGGGTTTCTGTTCAAGACCGTAGGCTGGAGGATAATCGTGGTGACGGGGGCGGTTTACAGTTGTCTTTACCTGTACGAACGGCTCACTTGGACCAACAAGGCCAAGGAGAAGTCGTTCAAAAAGCAATACGTGCAACACGCGACCCGTAAGTTGAAAATGATCGTCGATTTGACGTCGGCGAATTGCAGCCATCAAGTGCAGCAAGAATTGAGCGGCACTTTCGCTCGGTTATGTCATGTCGTGGACGAGGCGACAGGTGACATGGATAAGCAACTCAAAGAGTTGGAGAGAGAGGTGGCGACTTTGGAGAATGCAGGAGGGAGGGCTAAAGTTTTGAGGAACAAGGCGAATTATTTAGCGCACGAGTTGGAGCTCTTTGAGGATGCTTACCTGAAAATTCACAATTGATTTTTTGATCGGTTATAATAATTATTGTAGATTGTGATAGGTTTTTCCCCGTATCTTATTTCTTACTTGAAGCTTTTACATTATTCTCTAGATATCACCACAATTTATATTCTATCGAAAAATAAATAATTAACGAATTGTATTATTGTCAAAGTGAATTTTATTGTGACTAATTATCGTTTCGTTTGTTCAATCCGGGAGCTGTCGAGTTTCGTTTTGTTAGGGCCGCTTGTGATTGTCTAAACTGTGTAATAGTCAAAGGATCAGTCGGTTAACTTGACGTAATACGAGTGGCCTCTAGTGTAAATACTATTTGAAAGAATAAAACTTGTTTTTACGTTAAATCATTTCTATTTAAGTAATACCATACCATTGTTTAACAATGGTAATACATTTATTAACAAAAATACTGGTTTAAGGGTCGATTGCACCATCGTCACTAACCCCCGTTTTCATAATCGAATTTAAAGTCACTTTAGTAAAAGTGATGTTTAGAATGTGACAAATACAAGAGCTGATTTGTCACATTTTCATTTCATTTTTTTAAAGGAGACTTTAAAGTTCGATTATGAAATTGGGGGTTAAAATTTAAACCAAGCTTAAACCTTGACAACGATTGTTGACAACTACAGGGTTTTCGTTAAAGTCAGGTCCCCACGTGACCTACCGAAAGTATGCAACCCAACTTACATCATTGGCGTAACAAGCAGATTCCGTGAACTATAATGTTTTAATAAATTCCTCTCACAAATAAAATCGGAAACAGCCAAATCAAATCATTAAAAGTGGAGAACACTGGTGGTTTTTGAGCAATAAAGTGTTGCTGCAGTTCTTCAATGGTGCGAGACCTAAAGCACTCAAAATCTTCCGTCTGACTGACACTGACAAATTATCGAAATATTCGAAAAATGACGCCACTGGTGACTGACACAAATATAACTAAAAGCAACCCAAAAACTACCCATATCCCCAAATTAATAACAAGTTGCCTAACTGATGGTCACGTGGGGACCTGGCATTAACGAAAGCCCTGTACAACTACAATTGTTGTCAACAATCGTTGTCAAGGTTTAAGCTTGGTTTAAATTTTAAGTGACGATGGTGCAATCGACCCTTATATAGTTTTTTTACAGAGTTACCAAGAAAATTGGTCCGCTTCTTTGCTCCACTTGTAAATTCCTCCCCTTTTCTTGAACATGACTTCATCGAATCCGGAAAATTTCAAAGCGTTCTCCACCCCAACGTCTAAAATAGATTTCGAAGGAATTTTCGACCCCTTTGTGCAATCTAAAAACCGCATCTGAAACAATTTCTTGATTAGAATAATTGCGCCTCTTTATGTATGGAATCTCACGTATTCATCTAAAATCAAGTAACTATTTTGCATTTTCTTGTTGGATTCCGGGACGAGACAAGTGACGCCCTCGTGTCTTTTCAGGAACTCTTCGAAAACTTCATCGCCGATGTAAAATTGTTCCGCGTTTCGTAAAGCGTCGGGTCCCGCATTTTCCCCTTCCAGCAATAAACATTGGAACACTTTCCATCTTATCGGATTGATTATCTCGATCTGCGCTCTCATATCCTCCTCGTGATTGTAGGTGTTCACCACCGTATTCAACTTGAATAAGATTTTGTATTTGGCGCACCAGTCGCGCACCTTGATTATTTTCTCCAGGTGATTTCGATTATTTCCGCTACCGCGTCCTATCTGCTTGTTGGTCTCTTCGTTGAAGGAATCGCAAGAGACCGCCATTATGTCGACGTATTCGCCGTAATTCTTGAACCATTTCTCCGTTATCAATGACCCGTTCGAAATTATCGAAACCGATTGGAGATGTAAATTAGTTTTGCAAAATTTCACCATTTCGCCCAAGTGGTGTCCTCTTTTGGGGAGGAATGGTTCGCCGCCGCTGAAATTTATTTTTTCCATACCTGTATATAATGGTTTTATTATTTTATAGTTATAATTTATTCTATTCTTATGGTATTACCAGCTTTTTTGAGTAGGGTTAATCCTTTTTTCGTATTTTCTAAATCCAAAACGTCGGAGGTTTTCGCAGTATGAAAGCAAAATCCGCATTGATAATTACATTCTCTGGTGAAATGATAGTTTACACTTTTCGGTGTGATTATTTCTTCATTCTTCGAGTGTTTATCCTCATTCACACAGCTGGGCATTTTCTTCCGCCTGATAGTAATTTCTATGTTCTTCTCAATAAGTTTTAACCAAGAAAACCAATAGGCAATTAGTTTCATAAAATTAATAATCAACACTTTTAAACGACGCATATTTTTCGAAATATTTGTCTTATTTAAACAACGAACTGATTTAGTGAATAACCTTCACAAGAGTGCTAAAAATTACGCAGAAGTGGTCACACCTCGAAATGATTTTGTTCTGTGTGATTCCCCCAAATCATTCTTGCAGCATTGAACTGCGCATCCATTTAAGATTATGTGCGCGAATATACGCAAAACACTACATTTCTGATGGCGCCATTTTCAAGATAATAATGAAATACTTACCATTTTTAGATAAATCTCGGACAATAAATAATAATCTCTTATTTCTATCATCGTCCTATCCTCTATGCTGCCCGAGTCCTCGCTATTATAAACGTTGCATAATTGATATTGTTAAATATTAATTACAGGCGGTAATTAATAATTCTGTTCAAATAAGATGTGATAAGTGGACCAAATCTAAATTATTTCATCATTTATTAAGTGTTACAATTATTATAAACTTATTTGAGCATTTTTATTTTTCGATTCATAATTTTCTATACCCAATACCTTGAAAAAATTTAATATAATCTTGATGGTTTTATGGAAGGAAGTAATTCTAAAATGTGAAATAAATAATAATGAAAATTTAATTGGGATATATGAGATTTTCGCATTACTTCTGGTTTTGCCTCGTAAAAACATCTACTCAGTTCATATCCTGCGACACACTTGTCGTCTGTGGTTTTAGCTGAAAAAATTATAATAACTCGAATTAAAATTTCATAAAATTAAAGAGTGCAATTTATAAACCGGAATCTTTGCATTTCTTCACAGCATTAATTGTATCCGCTTTTCTAGGTAGTGGTAAACTTTTTTCTATCATTCCCATAACCAGATCATACGCAAGAATATTTTCTTTAGTTATCTGAAAATTCCACAGATATTATCATAATCCATATTGATAACATACTTTTTTTGAAATAGATATCCTTCTATTTACCATTCTGTTCATCGCAAGAACACAATACATATAACACATAGCTGCGCGACTAAGATCATCCCAACTACCCTTATGCATTCCATCAATTTCAGCTTGAAAAATAATTTTTTCAAAATACCCTATACTCAATTACTGACTCAATTTACCATCAGATACTTTATTCTTTGGTTGACATGCATTTCGCACTAATTTTCCAGCCGCTTTAAGCTGCGCTTCGGTCATCTAAAATAAAAATTTACAAATAAAATTTTAATTTAATTTTTCAAAAACTCACGGCGCATTCCGTGTTATAAACGGAAAGCATTGAATACAGAAACAAGACCAAATAAATTATTTTCCACATCGTCTTGATGTTCATTGAGAAATAAAAAATAAATCACTGAGTTTTTGTGAATGTGCGCTCTTTTAAGTAACCAGACGCGCAGGTAATAATTAAAAATTACCATTTCCTCTGATGTCTCTAAATTTTCATGCATTTAATGAATGATCGTTCTATTAATATTAAAGTCATTAAGCGTATTGCATGTGAACACTATCCGTTAATTAGATCGATTATAATTAAAAATTACGCATATTGTGCTCCATGCACAATATTCAAACTGGAGCTGCGGAATACAAATTAAATTTTTTTATCGATAATACATACGATCGATACGGTTTAATTGCCGTAAAAGTGTACCCTGTTGGTCTAATCGGTTTTTATTGCTAGTTGGCCAGAACTATCATTCTGTCTCTTTTTATAAATATTAGACGAACAGGGACAGAATGATAGTCATGGCCAACTAGGATACTGCTTGACAAGTTACATTCCAACAGAAATTAGAAAAAAATTTAAATGTTCAAATCGATTTATTTCGAATGTGGCGCCTCTATCGATGTTTATACCAAGAGTACCTTTTTTTCGTAAAAAACCTCATAATTTCATGATATGTTGTCCAAATTCGAAAAAAGCATCATACAAAAAAGTTGGGAAGATTTTTTACCACAGCCCCCCCTAGATGACCCGTCCCTGGTGGAAATTTTGAATTCTTTCCTAGTCCATTTTGTTGAGCATAAAAAGATTAATAATTGTACCAAATATGATTTCTTAATCATGAACAGTTTTGGAGTTATATCTAACATAAACCATAATAGGGGGGCTACCTTTCAGGGGGTATATCTCCCTTGGGAAGCGATTCTCGACATACGTTCATTAGAACTTTTTTTCATCGTTTTTATAGAGGAATCATCGGGCAAATTATTGCAGGCTAATTTCTGGACACCGTGTATAGTCATGTCTCACTTGAATTAAAAACCGTTTGAACATCCTGGTACATATTTTTTCTTAACATTCTTATATTGGCAACACTGATCAGTTGTCAGTAGCAAAGAGTGACAGACATGTGACAGAATTGATGATAAATGTTAAAACTGAATCCTGTGCTGTTAAAACTGAGTTTATATTGGTACTGGTAAAATTACCATGAATTTACTGCAAATGTCAGTTGGTTTATGTCGTCGTTAATTTGGCGGCTGAAAAGGACATTGAGTTGTAAGAGACGAAAATTCGCCACAAAAACGGACGTGTGATAGGCTCAACCTTAGATAAAACCCGCACAAGAAAGAAAGACCCAGGTTTCAAGCCTCCATTCAGTGTGCAAAATGACTCCAACCAAGACCTCCAATGCTGAAGTAAGAAAATTACTAAAATTAAAACGCCCGACCGGCATTATTAACGAAATTATTCATTGCAGAGGAAAGAAAGGGTAAAGAAGGTCACGGTCCCGGTCAAGAGGCGTTCGGAAAAGCCGCGGGCAGCCAAAAAAGTCCGAGATCCGGTTTCCCTGGAAGAACCGGCGAAAAAAATTAGAGCAAAAACGGTTAAAACTGATCTCAAACCCCTGGAAGTTGAGGCCGGATCTTCAGCGAACAAAGAAGAAACCAAAAAGGCTCCAAGTAAAAAGAAAGTTATCAAAAATGGCGAGAAAACTAAACGTGCAACAAAAACAACAACAAAAAAGGTAAATATACAAGCGAGTATATGTAAATATGAATAATATTGTCAGGAGTGGTTTTGGGGGTCGTAGAGTAGGTGCGTCGCCACTCGTGGTCGGAGTTTTGGGTAATTAAAGTTACATAAAGTTTTATATTGAAAAAGGTTTGTTGTAGGGATCTAGGGGGTGATTGAATCAATTTTACATAAGGGGGGACAATGGGGCAGAATGTATACATTTTCGGCGTGACAATATATAATTTCAATCAATATTTCGTAACTTCCAGGCCAAACTGAAGAAACCCAAAGAAAAACCAGCGGTTGAAGATGAAGTTGATCAAGAAGATGAACTCGAAGAGAAAACGTCAAAGGTAACAGAAAGAATAAAGAGGAAAAAAGTAGCTGATGAAAAGCAAACTGAAGTCCCTGAAAAAAAAGCAGCGCGCACAAAAGAAGTAACCAAAGCGCAGGAAAAAGAGGAAGAGCCTAACGCACCAGCTGAAATTAAATTAATGAACTCAACTGATACAAATTGGGCGCAAGAAAATTTTAAATGTGCTAGGCTAAACTCTAAAGGAAATAGTGCCACCATTTCCATTACCTCATGGAATGTTGCTGGGTTAAACGCTTGGATCAGAAAGGGTGGCTTAGATATATTGAAGCATGCAGACCCAAACATATTATGTCTACAAGAGACAAAAATGAATGAAGTTGCTCCAGAAATGTATGAGCTTGGCTACAATGCTATAAACTGCAGCAGTGAAAGACCGGGTTATGCTGGCGTTCTGATACTAAGCAAAGAAACAGCTAAAGACACAATTTTCGGTATCAAAAATGAGGAGTTAGATGATGAGGGCCGTTGCATCACGTTGGAATTTGAAAAATTTTATTTGATCAATGTTTACGTACCTAACGCTGGTAAACTTTTATTTTATCATTTTGGTAATCAAATCTACAATTATTTTTCTTGCAGGTCGCAAATTGGTAACACTCCCGAAACGTCTCGAATGGAACGCTGCCTTCAAGTCGTTTGTGAAAGAGTTAGATGAGAAGAAACCTGTAATTTTGTGTGGCGATTTCAACGTAGCTCATGCAGAAATCGATTTGGCCAATCCAAAAACTAACAAAAAAAATGCCGGATTCACTCCAGAGGAACGTGAAGGCATGACAGATTTCCTTTCGGATGGCTATGTAGATACATTCAGGCATTTTTATCCAGATAAAGTTGGGGCCTACACGTTCTGGACTTATATGGGGGGCGCCCGAAAGAAGAATATCGGATGGTTTGTATTATTCAACCCTTGGTGGATTTCTTTACTGTTGAATTTTTTCTTTGTCTAGGCGTTTGGATTATTTCATTACCTCGGAGAGACTCCTCGAAAATTTGTGTGATCAAGTAATTCATGAGAAAGTGTTGGGGTCAGATCATTGCCCTATTACTTTATATTTGGATATTTAATTTTGTATTGTCATTGTTCTTAGTTCTGTTATTTTCTTATTCCTACTATACTACCTTGTAATTACTTGTAATAGAAACTTTTTATCAAAAAGAAAAAGTGAAAATCCGTCCCTGGAGTACGCTAAATAATTTGTGGGAATCCCGCGTTGCCAGACGCACTCTTTAGATTAAACTTGTAACAATTTACTCGGTAAAGTTGGCAATAGAAAAGTCACTAGGGGTTTGACAAGTGTCAAATAGAAAAAGTGACGTTTTCCGTTTTTGTATGATAAACAGCCGGTTTGTGAGAAATTTTTGCAGCAAATTCCTGAAAATACACATTTCAATTATGCCCAAGTCAAAAAGTAAACCGAAACCTCAAGAAAATGCAAAAGTGGCACCAGTGAAGGGTCAAACTAACCTCATTGCACCGGCACCTCTCAACGCCAGTGATGTAAAATTTGAAATTTTACCAACTCCTGTTAAAAGCATTAGTGATTTGAAGGAATACAGGTAAATACCCAACATGAATAATTAAAATAAAATATATTCACTGTAGGTGTACAATATTTCAGAGTTCTACGACTAGGGAACGGTTTAACCTGTTGTCTAGTGTCCGATAAGACTCCAATAAGTTTATCTGATGAGGAAGACGAAGTAGAAGAAGAAGAAACTGCCAGTGAGGGTGAAGATGAAGAATCTGAAAACGAATCGATGGATTGCAATGTCACCAGTGACGAGGATGACCAAGAAGTCGATGAAAGGCATAAATACAAACAACCCCAACATAAAATGGTAACCGTTCGGAAATCATCATACATGGACACCATAATCAATCATGATCAATTTCAGGCTGCTGCAGCTTTGTGTGTAGGCGTGGGGAGCTTCAGCGACCCCAAAGACATCCAAGGAATGGCCCATTTCCTGGAGCACATGGTGTTCATGGGGAGCGAGAAATATCCAGAAGAAAACGATTTCGATTCTTTCATCACAGTAAGTAAACACTACCTTTTCCTTCGAATCATTAATCTGGTATTTCGATCCGCTTTACAGAAACGGGGAGGATCGAACAACGCCTCGACGGATTGCGAGACCACCACTTTCTACCTGGAATGTTTCGAGAAGCACCTGTACACCGCCCTGGACAAGTTCGCCCAGTTCTTCATAGCGCCCCTGATGAAGAGGGAGTCGATGACCCGAGAACGAGAAGCCATCGACTCGGAATTCCGCCAAGCCGTCCCCTCAGATACGTATCGCAAAGAGCAGTTACTTTTAAGTCTAGCCAAAGTCGATTCCCCCGTAAACACGTTCACCTGGGGCAATCTGAAGACCCTGAGGGACGACATCGACGACGACGTGCTGTACGAAAAAGCCCACGAGTTCCGAAAGCGACATTACTCGGCGCACAGGATGACTTTCGCGATTCAGGCCCGCCTCCCGCTTGACACTTTGCAAAATCAGGTTATCGAGCTGTTCGGTAAAGTGCCCTGTAACGATTTGCCGCCCGATGATTTTAAAAGTCACGAAAACGTTTACGGTACGGAAGAGTTCGCGAAAATCTACCACGTTCTCCCGGGCAGCGACGTGTTTCAGGTCGAGCTCACCTGGGTTTTGCCGTCTCTTTTGCGCGCGTACAAGTCGAAGCCGCACCAGTACGTCTCGTGGCTTTTGGGGGATGAAGGCGAGGGTAGTTTGTTGACGTACTTGCGGAAAAAGGCGTGGGCGATCAACATGTCGACCGGGAACGGGGAAAGTGGCAGTGAGAATAATTCGCTTTACACATCGTTCACCGTCACCATTACTTTATCGGCTGCGGGTTTGGAGCACCTCAATGAAATCATCGAACTGGTTTTCTCCTATATCAACATGTTGAAAAAGTTGGGACCTCAGAGGAGGATCTTTGAGGAAATCCGGAAAATTGAAGAGGTTTCGTTTCGGTTTTCTACCGAACAATCCGCGGCAGATTTCGTTGAAGAATTGGTCGAAAGTATGCAGATCTACCCGCCTGAACATTACATCACCGGTTCGGAATTATATTTCGAGTACGATCCTGAAGGAATTCGCGCGGTTTTGGATCAGCTGGTTCCGGATAAGATGAACGTGATGATTTTGTGTAATGACGAGGAGAAAGTTTTCGATAAGACCGAGCCTTGGTTCGGTACGAAATATTCTGTGGAGGATTTTTCTAAAGTCGATCTCGATCGATGGGAAAAGGCAGAGCCTTTGAAAGAGTTTGCGATTCCGCCGCCTAATAAATTCCTGACGGAGGATTTCACGATAGTACAAGGCGAAATGATTGAAGAAGTGGCGTTGTATCCGAAGAAAATTGTCGATGACGAACTTGGGGAGGTGTGGTATCGATTGGATCAAAAGTTTAAGTTGCCTCTGGCCTACTACTACTTCAATTTGATCAATCCTGCGGCTTTAACGTCGCCTAAAAGGTATTGATGAGTAAATATTAAGGGCCAACTGCACCGCTTTCACTTAAAATTTAAGTGTAACTTAAACCTTAGCAACAATTGTTGTTAACAATTGAAGTCAAGGCTTAAGCGCCGCTTTAAATTTTAAGTGGAAGTGGTGCAGTTGGCCCTAAGGGTGGCGAATATTTGGATATATCTGGATGTTTGAGAGAAATGCGATATCCATTTTATCCGGATAAAAATCCCTATATTCATCCTGATTTGTATCCGTATTTTTACATTTTATCCGGGTACCAATAATAAGAGTCAGGTTTTATATGGGTTTACCATTTTCAGAAGCTGAAAATTTTCGGAAGCACAGTGTATAAAACATCCAGATTACACCCTGACCATAGATACCGCTTTCACTTAAAAGTTAAGCGGAGCTTAAACCTTGACTACGATTGTTGACAACAATTGTTGCTAAGGTTTAAGTTCCACTTAAATTTTAAGTGAGAGCGGTGTTTTTGGCCCTAAGGAGCTACATAGGTTTAAACCATGGCAACAATTGTTGTCAACAATCGTAGTCATGGCTTAAGCATAGCTTAAATTTTTAAGCGGAAGCGGTGCAGTTGGCCCTAAGACCCAGTATTTCCACCTATGGTTAACCTCCAGATTAGCTAACTGTAACTTTGAATATGAGCTTTTATTATTTATTTAGACCGGAATTGTCACAGTCTAAGGTTCCAGTTAGCTAACTGGAGGTTGACCATAGGTGGAAATATTGGGCCTAGTGGTACATACTGGGCCATAATGTTTTTTTGACCTTTTTTCGCTAAAAAAATTAAATACTCGAACATAACTCGGATAAGAATCCGGATAAATATCCAGATAAGAATCGGGAAAAAAATCCGAATTAATAAACGGATAACCCAGTTTGTCGCATATTTTGGATGAAACTGATATCCGGATAAAAATTAAAAAGCATCAATATCTGAATAAAATTTTTCTCAAACGCCTCCCTTCCGAAAATGCTTTGTTAATACACATATAAATAATTAATTTGAGAGTTTCTAGTGACTTAAAATGATTTACATTGTAGTTTGGCCATGATGGATTGCCTAGTGAGTCTTTTTGGGCTTCTGGTAACTGAAGAAGCCTATCCTGCCCAAGTGGCAGAATTATCTTACCGATTTGCTACCAACGATAAAGGAATTATTTTCAAAGTTTATGGGTACAACGAAAAACTACCGGTACGTTTTACTCGATAGATTAGCGTTTATTTTCAGTAGGTGATTACAGGTTTCTTTTTTTTTCAGATACTTATCGAGTTACTAACAAAATACCTGAAGAACTTCAATTCGTACTTGAATGAAGACACCTTCCTCGCAGTTAAAGGGACATTACAAAAAATGTACTTTAACAATGTATTATCTCCGAAATTTTTAGCAAAGTGAGTGGTCTTTATTAATTTTATTGCCAAAACTAAATAATACGGAATGCGCTTTTTTAGGGAGATGAGGTTAAATCTTCTAGTCAGTAATTACTACCCAACCATCGATAAATTCAACGCGATGGAGGGAGTAACTTTTGACGATATGAAAGAGTTTTCTGTCGATTTTATTAAAAATCTTTACGTTAAACTTCTAGTCCAGGGAAACGTGCATGAAAGCGTCGCTAGAAAAGTCCGCGAAGACTTTCTTTCGAATCTCGGAACGCAACCGATTTCGAAAGAACAATATCCAAAAGTACTTAATCAATTTCACTCATAATTTGTATAAGGAATTAATTTGAAATCTCCATATTCCAGTTTCGGGTAGGTCAGCTCCCCAATGGCGAGACTTTCTGCAAGTTCCAGTCTTTCAACATCAACGACGCCAATTCGATCATCACGAATTATTACCAATCCGGCCCTTACTCTCTAAGAGACAGCGTAATCATAGAAATCATATTGATGATGGTCTACGAGCCTCTGTTTGACACCTTGCGAACGAAGGAGCAGTTGGGTTACGAGGTCTCGTGTTCTTTGCGAGACACTTACGGAATTCTGGGCTTCACGATAACCGTCCACGCGCAAGTTAACAAAAACACGACCAACCACGTGGACGATCGAATCGAGAATTTTGTGAAACAGGTCGCGAAAATCCTGAAAGACATGCGGCAAGCCGAATTCGACGAGTCCATCGAGGATTTGATCAAATTGAAGCAGTGCGTAGACGTGCGTCTCAAAGAAGAAGTCGGCCGTAATTGGAGCGAAATAGTCGAAGACGATTACATTTTCGACCGGATTCCTCGAGAGATCAAAGCGTTGAGGCAGTTGAAGTTGAAGGATTTGCGGAATTGGTGGAGCCAGCACACCACGACTCAAGTCAAAACGGAAAATCCGGGCGATAAATTCAGGAAATTGAGCGTCCAGGTTGTGGGTTTCGATCAGAAAGAGGCAGTTTCCTGTAAGATCGGCAAGAGCGAGCTGAAATTGGTGTTGATTAAGGATGGGGGTAATTTCGTTGAGGATGTTCAGGATTTTAAGAGTGGGCTGTATTTGCATCCGGTCGTTGTTCTTAAATGAATAAAACATAGAAGGAAATTGGGGTTTTCTTTAAATCGATCACGTTTCCTTAGAGACGGTACCAGTCAACACACCTTTCGATCCCTTCTCGCAACTCTCAAAAAAATGTGACCGGAATTTTCGGAAATGTCTCGAAAAGCCTTCGAGGTGCAAATCGAGCTCAATATCCAAGCCGTAAGTCGTTAATAAAATCAATCGATTTAGGGTCTAATTTTAAAGCGAATGCGATGGTGTTTTATGTAGGTCACTTGTCCTGGTGTTTGGCTGTGCTCGAATGGCAAAGTTTCCCTTCAGATTTACATGTTGGACTCGTGCCTTCAAACCGGCAGTTATAAGCCCCACTTTCCCATAGACTTTGGCGAAAATTACACGTTTTCGAAAGTATTTTCATCGAGACATCGCCTGAACGACCTTCAGAAAGACCTGAGTCAGTATGGATTACAAAACATTGCCAAAAATACTAAAGTCATTATTATGCTAATAAAAGATTTATTTCAGGAAACGAATGGATTTACGTGGAAATGATACAATGGCAGAGTTGCGAAACTGGAAATGTTTTAGCCACGTTCCAGACGACGCTAGACGAACTTTTATTTCCCTCGACGAGCAGGGGATCGATAGCGGGCGTCGATGTAGATTTACTGATGGAGCCGGCAAAGTCATTCCCTGTAATTTCACAAAAAAAATGGTGGCCATTTTGGGAGCTCTTGACAATCATTTGTAATATGTCGCCTTGCAAGTATCCAGTTGTCAATGTCAAATCACTCAAGATGGCCGTCTTGCACGTGTACCAAAATATATTATTTTCAAAAATTACAGGGAACTATAGCTCCGAAAATCGAATTAAGCACAAAAACCACAATTGAAGAGACACTTTGCGAACAAGACTCTTGTAACAGTTCTAGCACGGTAGTCGTGAATCCGAAATTATTAACGTCTACAAACAATAAATCCAAAAAACTAAATATCTGCAGAAGAGTTTGTCATTCGGTGGCGTTTAGTAAGAGAAGACGTCTTCCTCGTGAAAAACCGAAACCGCCATTTGTCTATCGCAAAGCCGAGGATGATTTAATTTCGAGGAAGCCGCAAGGGCATCAGGGATCACCGCAAAATAAGCAGTGTTCGTGTGGGTAGGTTTGAGTCTAAGCTAAAGTAAATAATTTTCGAAATTTTCGAAAATTCGTAAAGTTGTAGATCCTCGAGAAGTTTAGAACGGATAATTGTCAGGCACCAAGGAAATAATCGAAGTCAAAAATATAGAAAACTCCACCAGTGCCCTTTAGGGGTGAGAAAGTGTTCTTGCGGCAATTACCACAGGGAGAATTCGTGCCCGGTCTGCGCAAAATACTGCGGATATTTCAAAGGGTCGTCGCTACCCTCATCCCCTAAGAAATCATCGCAGGGGACGATCAATTATCCCTCTTACACCAAAGTAAGCTGCTGCACTAGCAGAGGAGATTTACTGTCATCCCAAGACTCGGCCTCAAAAAGAGTCTGTCTGATTTGTAACCAAAATGATAGCGGTGAAAAATTGAGTTTGGCTGGTAAATTGCACGAAAAATTGACGAAAACGTTGGAGAAATCCGGCGATTATCTGATTTGTGGAGGCGAAGACGAGTGAGTCCGCCGCTTCTTTCAAAATAACGACGACTTATGTCACTTTTTGACAGGAACAGTTGCCTCTCCTGTCATCCACCGTCCACCAATAGGAGACACCGATCCAGAGCGGAATTCTACCGAGACTTGCAGAAATTCTACGGGAAAATGTACGAAAAAGCCCGCACCAACGTGTCTCAAGCCTCGTGCATCCCGGATTGCCCGAAATACGGCAAAGATTCATAAGGCACCCTAAAATAGTGCACCCCTCTGGCTTAATTGTGGCAGCTTTTAGGCGAAATAAAAGTTACATTGAACGAATCGATCCGCAATAAATAAAACCAAGAGAAATGCGAAAGGTCGCGGCCCCGTCACGCTCGCGAAATAATCGATTCGCGTTTAAATGACGGGTCGGTAATGACGTCACCCCTAATCGCCGACATCTCGTTTTTGCCCCCGGCGGCCGTCACCCGCCCACGCACTTTTCCTCAACGGACGAGCAACAAGCGGGACGTATGTCGCGGATCGCTCGGCGTCTTTCCGAACGTGCGTCGATGATAAATCGAAATCGGTGCTTTCATCAATGAACCGGCGTCTCTGTGAGGCGATTGGCCGGCCCGCGGGGGCCCACGTGATCGCCGGCCAATCGGATCGGCCGCTCGGTGTCGATTTTCGCGAGGCGGGCCGGCAACGCCGCACTCGACCGGCGTGAAGTGAGCCGCGGACCTGTCACGTCATTCCGAGTTTGGTCGCCGATCGGGGCGGTCGGAGGTGCGCGGTTCCGCTTTGTTGTTGACGGTTTTTCCGGGCCGATTCGAGGGGAGAGTGCCGCCCCGTGGATGTTACGTCGAGTGCGTTCCGGTTTTAGCGCGTGCCCGCCGCCCGGGGGACGGTAAGATGCCGGCGACGCCCGAGCGTTGCGACTGCGACATCATCTCGAACGGGGCCCTGCTGGCGCTGCTGCGGAACGAGTCGCGCAAGGTGGTGATCCTGGACTGCCGCAGCTCGATCGAGTACGGCGAGGCGCACATCCGGGAGGCGGTCAACTTCTCGATACCGTCGATCATGCTGCGGCGCCTGGCCGCCGGCAAGATCGACCTGGAGTCGACCGTCAAGTGCCGGACGCTCAAGCAGAAGATCCGCGGCGCGTACCGGGAGAGCCTGTTCGTGCTGTACGGCGACGCGGCCGGCGGGCAGCAGGGCCAGAGCGACTCGGTGCTGAGCGTGCTGTGGAGGCGGCTCACTCAAGATGGTTGCCAGGTCGTCTGTCTCGGAGGTATGTCGAATTTTCGAATTTCTGCGCCCCCTCTGTCGGAATTCGCGGGCCCGGGGCGGTCGAGGGGTGCGTGCGAGGGAACGGGGTGCGAAAGGGCGAAACGGGGCGTCGCTCTGCCATTGTTTTGATCCACAGGTAGAATTATTATCATCGTGGCGATCGCAGCGCCGCGTGCGTGTGACGGTAAAGTCGCGCTCTACTACTATACCCATTGAATAATATTTTTATAATCGGTTAGTGTGGACGGAGAGAGGTACGAATGAATTATTATGTGAACGGACTTTCATTCATTATGTTTACGAGGACGACTACCTCTTTCCTGCCCACCTCTAATCATAAGTAGTCCCGTGTGCGAAAATGCGGAATTCTTCAACAATCGATGATTTCTTCATTATTATACCACGGTTGCCGGGGGAACAGAAACAAGACAATGACGATCTTGTTATTCTTTGGAAGGATGTCGATTGTGGATGTGGGAATTCTTTTGTAAAATTACCACGTCTCTTTCGTTATTATGTTCACTCGTTTTGTTTAATAATATAAACGCCGAGAGAAACAATGCGATACAATACCTCTATGCCGGATGTGCAACGAGCGTCTCTAATCATAAATAATAATCCCTCTATGACGATGTGCCATGTCGGAATAGTTGTTGTTTATAAAAGTAAAAAACCCCTTTCAATAATCATTGATAAGTTTTATCTATTCAGCGTTTATTTATAGAGTCTGATTCTGCAATAATTCTCATCGTTTTCTTTATTACCGATACGTTAATGGATGATTATTTCTCTCTAAATTTCCTCTGTGTAATTCAAATCACACCCACATTTCACCTGTCGACTCTTACGTAGACTCGTAGAGCGTAGAGCGGAGAAGTATCATGAATAATAATAAACACGAATCGTAAAAGTCAGTTTACGTAATAATAATATTAAAACGAGTTGGAAAAATCTTATTGAGCGACCTTTCTTATGGCAAGGTCGTCTCGATTTTTCAAACGGGCCACAAAATTGAAAATACCAAGAGAAAACGCCTCTTCAGGAATGCACTCAAAGCGAAATTTTGATGACGTTTGTATAACTGAAATGACAGCCTGTCATAATTTTAGGGGTGATTTCCGGTTCATAATAATTCGTGGTATCCGCCGTCTTTTTTAGATGTTATCCTCTGTTATGCTCCGTAAAGGATATCCTTTTTACGCGACAATTACGTGTGGAGTCGACACAATGGGGCACTTCCCATATACCGGGCGTTCCAACGCTTTTTCCGTCGAGTCGGCCATGCCCATCTCTCTGTCTCTTATTATTACCATTAGAGAGATAGAGACAGGGAGATGACTCGGGCCAACCAGACAGAAAAAGACTTTGAATAGGGAGGGTGCACGGATAACCTGAAAGTCTAAAACAATTGAAGTCTGGGGGTTAAACAACCGTTTCTAAGATAGTTGCTATGTAATTGGCAACGCTGTGTGACATTTTTATTTGGCAGTTACTTAACCTCATTTTTGGTGGTTTTATACGGGGGATTATTCTCACCAATTTTTTAGCTTATTTCCTCTAAAAAATATCCAAAAACCAGGAACTAGTCGGGCATTTTGAAGATAAAAACAGAAAACAAGCAAAAGGTGCAAAAATCGGGGATACAACTGAACTTCAAGGTGTAATGTGTGTGTATAACTCTTATTTTATATCATTTCAGCTATACAGTTCTATAGGCTTACTCATAGGCTTACTTTAAAAAATATACAAGAAAACGGAAAGTAGTTAGCTGAAACTTGCGTATAATTCATAAAAACATCCGAAAAACTGTTGAATTTAAATTTCTGCTGAAAAACTGACAAACATTTTTGACTTTTCACTGTTGCCGGTTTTAGTTAGCAAACGGCTATTTAACCCCCAGACTTCAATTGTTTTAGACCACCCTATACCTGGTAGGTAGATACTCCTACCAGGTATAGGGGTTGTGTCTGGTCAATTGACCAGGGCATTTGACCGGGTCAATTGACAGCAATTGACCGAAAAGATTTTGACCATTTATTTTCGGTCAAAATCTTTGAAATTCGCGCTGATCGACGGCCAATACCGAGAGGGTGCATGCTTTCTAGCCAATCACTGATTTAAATATTTCATTTAGAATTTTCCTTTTTGTTGCGTTAATTTCAAGAATTATTCAATAATTTTATAAGAGGTTAATTTTTTTTTAATGTTTATTAGTTATTAGTCTATTATTATCATCAACAATGTTACACATTTCATTTTTTCTACGTTTTGGTCGTTTCTGTTGAACAAATGAGTGTAAGACATTTCTTTAACTGTTTTGAATATCCAAATTTTAGACAAAATGAGAATTAATTTTGACGGAACACCTGGTCAATTGCTGTCAATTGACCGGTCAAATACCTGTCAATTTACCAAAAAAGATTTTGACCGGTCAAAAGCACAACCCTAGAGTATCAAACCGGGGAAAATCGTTTAATTTAAATGGGAGATCTTTTCAACCCATGAAATCGCTCGAAAATTGTACATTCGAAAACTGGTGCACTTTGGAAGTGGATTTTCCCCCGTATCTTTCGCGATAACGGTCGGAGGCATCAGACTGGCAACGCTTCGAGTCTGGGGGCTCTGGGGGGGTGAGACAGGCTCGGGGGTGGCGCGCGTGGGCGGCCGACATCCCGAGACCGTCCCACGCACCGCCGCCACCCACGCTTTCTGCCCGCCGCGAGAAAGAGACGGTTATTTCGCGTGCGTTTATCGAGTGTGTGCTCGGCGGACGGACGTGGGCGGCGGTATAACGGTCTCACCGCCGCCGCCCCGAACGAATAACGAAAAAACGGGACGGGGATGATAAAAAGCTCTCACTTTCATTAGGCGGATGCGGCGTGAAAAAACGACGAGATTTCCGTCGATTTAGCGACGTCGTTAATCGAGTCTAATCGTAGAACGATCGGGGGCGGCGAATAATTAGCCGTTTCAAAATGTCGTCCATCCGGCCGGAAGTCGTATCGTATCCATCACCGTTTCCGCTGCACCTTATTACTTCGATTCGGTGTGCCTCACCTTGGCCTCTCTTTCCTTTTCGAGTATTATTATTAGATAGATAACGCCATTTTTTCCCGATCGGCTTAACTTATCAATAGTGTCAATAGGTATTTTTTAGCTGCGGTTCAAGGTGAGCACTCGAAATCGCTGATTGTTCGTTGTCATCACCGTTTCATTGATAAGTCGGCCGTTGTTCGGCGGCTTAATGACGGGCCGGAAATCGGTGACGATTTCGTGTAGATAATGCGGCGTTTATTGCAGGAATTTTCCCCGCGATAGATAAGGGAATCGAATTATAATGCGGGTCATTCGTGGAACATGTCGTGTCGTTATGCGATGGCGGCCGAATTCTTTCGGGGTGATGGCGAAGAGGCGATGCACTTATTAAGAGGTGAAAAGTCAAGTTTTCTTTTTTGTCGAACGATGAATGGAACGGATGAATCATTTCTTTTATGGTTTTAATTGCTCATTGCTCAAATGTTGGCCGTCGCTTTTAATTGCTCACATAATAATAGCATTGTTCGCAAGTAAAACTATCCGGTTCTGTTTGCGACCTTTGAAAGTGGACGAAAATTTGACCACCGCTGCCAGGGGGCGCTTTATACGTCATACGTCATTCATCGTGTAATGACACGGCCAGTACAATGTTTCACAGGCCATGATACTAACGCTGGCAACAGGGCAATATGTCAAAAGTCGGCCTCCAGACATGTCAAATGCATATCATTTTCTGACTTATCATTTTGGAGGTTCAGTAGGGGTTTTTAAAGTTGATAATCGCCAACTAGATAATCAGTCATTTAAAACAAATTCAGTTATTTGCTTATTTTTGGGTATTTTTGTATAAGAGCTCCAAAATCTTATCAAAATCGGTCACATGTAACCGAGATTACCGAGAACCACAATATCACTTCTTTTTGCAACAAAACTCGCTGTTATGGTGAAAAACCATTGAACTTCAAAAAAGTATAAAAGCCTCGATAAAAGCGAATAAAGTGATATGCATTGCCAGGTCTGGAGGCCGACTTTTGACATATTACTAGGGTTGTGCTTTTGACCGGTCAAAATCTTTTTTGGTCAATTGACAGGTATTTGACCTGTCAATTGACAGCAATTGACCAGGTGTTCGGTCAAATTTTATTCTCATTTTGTCTAAAATTGGGATATTCAAAACAGCTAAAGAAATGTCTTACATACTCATTTGTTCAACAAAAACGAACAAAACGTAAAAAAAATGAAATGTGTAACATTATTCATGATAATAATAAGCTAATAACTAATAAACATTAAACACAACATAAACTCTTTCAAAACTAATGAATAATTCTTGAAATTAACGCAACAAAAAGGAAAATTGTAAATAAAATATTTAAATCAGTGATTGGCTAGAAAGCCCGCGCGCTCTCGGTATTGGCCGTCGATAAGCGCGAATTTCAAAGATTTTGACCGAAAATAAATGGTCAAAATCTTTTCGGTCAATTGCTGTCAATTTACCCGGTCAAATGTCCCGGTCAATTGACCAGGCACAACCCTACATATTACCCTGTTGTCAGCGTGAATATTATGGCATGTGGAATATTCTATTGGCTATGGCAGGCTATGGTAATCAGACTTATTTTGTATGACAATATACAAGGTGTCTCGTAAATGTGTGTACAACGCGCTACCACATATTCATGAGGTCAAAATATGACGATTGGGCCAAACTTACCTCTATACCAAGTTGCTTCCTTAGGGAACTAGAGGGCGTCAAAGTTCTTGCGAGGAAAAATTATTTCTGCAATATCTCTAAAACACTTTGATGAATCGCCATGAAATTTGGTATGTGTATCTGGATTGGTAAACGGGTGTTTTGGATATGATTTGCATGTCTGTCAAAATTGCAGAAGTGGTCAAAAGTGGGTCATCCAGTTACAAAAAGGTCCAGAATTTTTTATTCGCTCAATCCACACACTCAAGTTTTTTTCATGAGAATGCCACACTTCTTTCCGATTTTTTCCGTGTCTTATAAAATTTTGATAACTTTAATGGTTTAGTCAGAAAAAAATAATCTTGAAGACAACATCAGCGATAAGATCCATTTTTTTCACAAAATTCAGGAGGCGGTAAAGAGCGGGTGGCTATTATTAAAACTGTCATTAGAGTTCTCATTATTGGTTTTGTCAAAATTATCTCACAAAACTTTTTTTTAACATTTATCCTGCATAGGATAGGTATGCAGAAGGACATCATGGTCTTAGAAACTGATGACAACCGGTCTTCTGACTTCTTAAAAGAAAGTCTCGTGAGATAATTTTGTCAAAATCAATAATGACAACTCTAATAATAGCCACCTGCTCTTTACCGCCTCCTGAATTTTGTAAAAAAAATGGATCTTATCGCTGATGTTGTCTTCAAGATTATTTTTTTCTGACTAAACCATTACAGTTATCAAAATTTTATAAGACACGAAAAAAATCGGAAAAAAGCGTGGCATTCTCATGAAAAAAACTTGAGTGTGTGGATTGAGCGAATAAAAAATTCTGAACCTTTTTGTAACTGGATGACCCACTTTTGACCACTTCCTCAATTTTGTCAGACATGCAAATCATATCCAAAACACCCGTTTACCAATCCAGATACACATACCAAATTTCATGGCGATTCATCAAAGTGTTCTAGAGATATTGCAGAAATATTTTTTCCTCGCAAGAACTTTGACGCCCTCTAGTTCCCTAAGGAAGCAACTTTGTATAGAGGTAAGTTTGGCCCAATCGTCATATTTTGACCTCATGAATATGTGGTAGCGCGTTGTACACACATTTACGAGACACCTTGTAGAAACTGTTCAATATGATTTGAACAGCGCAAATGAATACAAATTCATCGTATTGTTTCAAACTTAGTTAAAATAACCAGTAATCTGTTGAATCCGTCTTAATATTCAATATTTCTGTTTTCAGTTTTTGTAACAGTGTTTTAAAATTCTAATTCAACCGATTGAATTTAATTTATCAATGCCTGGCAAGTCACGGAAACAATTCCCCCCTATTCACCAATAGAATTGCTATGTAGCAAGTACTGTTGTCTATTGCTAACAACAATGTAAGTAATTGTTGATGTTGATAGCAATAAACAATACTTGCTACGTAGCAATTCAATATTGAATATACCTAAGTGACGTTTTTGCCAGCATTTTAAAAAATATATGGAAATGATGGGTTAGTTACTTGGGAAACAGCGGTCATCCAGAATAAGTCCGAAAGACGATCACCGTAGTCAGGTTTGCGTCGACTTCCGAAAACGATAACGCAGTGCTTTTCTCTGGGATTTTCTAATATAAACTGGAAATTTCGTACGATTTTATTTTATGTGTGAATCGATTTGTTTGGTTTTGTGGAACGGTCGATGGAGGTTTCGTATCTGAGGATTCGTATATTTATACGCGAACATCATGCTAACAGGAAATCCGGTGTTTTATTTATGTCAGTCACCATTTCGAAAATATATCGACGCGAATCTCGTATACACCGAACACCGTCCACCGGGCGTTCAAACGCTCTTTCAATAGACAAGGTTGGTGCTCCAGAAAACGTATTTGTTCGTGAATATCTCCAGAAACAACAAATTGGAATGATCATTGTCAAAATCGGTTCATTGAGGGAATTTGTATTGTAAAATTCGATTTGTGGTGAACCATAAGTCGACATACGTCCCTCTGATCATGGCCACACAAGTCGGAAAAACCGTTTGAACACGGTCAAAATGTAAAGAGCCTTGAAATGAAACCGGGTGGAAATATCGCAGGTATTTTCCCACTCGAGCTTTCGGATCATTTCGAAAGCACCACAACAAGAGCCCGAATTCACTCCGCATTCCTCAGTCCGGAGAGTGCGGTGATGATGATATCGAAAAAAGGAATTTTTCGAGTGAGTCATCGCCGCCCGATCCAACAGGTACTTCCCTCGCGATGTGGTTGATTCCGCCCGTTGCCTAGCGACCGGCGGGGCGATTCCGGGTCCGGGTGCATCGCAGCGAGAGGAAAGTAGGTCCGCGGAGCTGCATCATCGGCTCCCCCGGGGCCGCCCCCGCCCGCCACGCGCGTTCCGTCGAAACGACCGCCCCCGACGTTTTCCAATTTCCCCGTCCGCGTTATGTCGCTAATGAGGGGGGGTGGTTTTGCCGCAGACGGCTTCCAGACCTTCCGGCAGAGCTTCCCCGAGTGGTGCGACAGCTGCAAGGAGCTCCTGGACAACCCGGGGGCGCTGCCGGCCGCCGCCGGACCGGACCCGCTGCCGCTGATGGGGCTCAGGTCGCTGCGCATCTCGGCGACGCCGCTCGTTCTCAGGCACCCGCGGATGAGCTGCGACGGGTTGTCATCCACTGCCAACAGCTCCACCGACAGCTCCGACACGGACGACCGCTGCGACAGCTCGCTAGGTCATTATCTACAGTGATTTTCTCTTGAGGGTGGAAAATTTCCAGGAGTTTTCCATGCTCGAGGGTTGTTTTGGTGGCTATTTCCCGAAAGAAACATGCAAACTGTCAATCAAAGACAATCAAGTATCAGAATCACTGGAGGAGCTGAAATTCGTCGATTTCTAGCCATGTTCTAAGACTGAAGTCTTTATAAAAGGGTTCTCAATCTGGAGGGTATTTCGTCAAAAGAAGTGCCCCGTGAGAGGCTAGCCATTTTCGAAAGAACAAAAATCAAGATAGATGTCATAGATGATCGATATGATGACTTTGACAGTTTATAATTGTTAGTTGTCACCTCGGTTGTCACATACCATGTGTATAAACGCTTTTTCAATCGAGTTGCCATGAAATATGCTGTCACTATCTATCTAATGGTTATAACGTGAGACAGAGATGGTCACAGCACAGTTTAGATAGATCTATCTATCTATCTATCTATCTATCTATGTATCTATCTATCTATCTATCTATCTATCTATCTATCTAAACTGTGGTCGATCGAAAAAGCGTTTGTATACACGGTATCAGTGTTTATAGCATTTTGTGTAGTTTAGCGCTATTTTGAGATACATTTCATGAACTAAACATTCTTGCGATTATGTTCATAGTTTACGGAGAATTTGGAGGAAATTCGGCAGCGAAATTTACTCACGGGACACCTCTTTTCATGAAACAGCCTCCAGATTGAGAACCGTTGTCAAAATTTTATTAAGATTTTACCGAGGATTTTAGAAAATTCTGGCAGGATGGAATTCGCCCGGGTGATTCAGGGACACATTGTAAAGTGATACTTTTCATAATAATTGGTGACTCTAACATCACTCATTTCCAAACTGTTACGTAATGGATCTGGCGATTTCATTACGTAACTTGATGATTTCATTACGCACGGATCGATATTTTTGTATACTAATTTCATCAAATTGAAGCATAAAACCCAAATCAAATTGTTATAATAATCAAGTTTATCATTTGGTGGATTTAAATTATTGGAAATTGTGGAATTTAGGAATTTAATTTTTATAAAAGTTCAAGTTTTATACATAGTTTTATGACAATTAACAATTTTCTTTATTTTGTATTTATGAATTTCCGCAAGTAATATTGGTCTTAAATTGTGGTGACCATCGAGAAAATAGTGTACACAACGCACAGGAAACTTTTCCTTTGCGGCTCGTCGTGAGTTTCCACACGTGCGAAAGATGCCACTTTCTCGGTTTATGATGTAAGATAACAGTTATTGCAAATTATTATTGACATTGATTTATGCTGAAGTAGAGTCATTAAAAATTGTGGGTATAATTTGCAAAATGTGAAAATTGTCGATGTGATTCGACGGTGTTTGGTCGAAATTTCTAGACCTTTGATTGGCTGTTTGACAGGCAAGGGAAATAGTCGGGACGATCGAGTAGTCCGCTGCCGGTTTCGGGAAAGTATTTTACAATAATGACGAGTGATTTGTCTGCAGGTCTCGAAGACGACAGGGAGTTCCCGGTGGAGATCCTGCCCAATCTGTTCCTCGGTAACGCGGCCAACAGCGAAGATCGCCAAGGCCTCGCCCGACACGGCATCCAGTACATCCTGAATGTGACGCAAGATCTGCCCAACGTTTTCGAAGATGACGGCAAAATGAAATATTTGCAAATACCGATTTCCGACCACTGGTCCCAGAATTTGGCCAGTCATTTTCCCAAGGCCATCGAATTTATCGGTGAGTTGAGTTGGCGATTTCTCTCACTTCCAGAAAGACATCATTTAAATTCTTCATAAGGGGAGGCTATGGGTATCATTCTGTCTCATCCATGTCTCATCTGAAAACTGCTAGAACGATGGTCATGGCCCCCTTTATGAAGAATTTAAAGGATGTCTCTGTACAATCGTAGGAGTGAGGGTTAAAAGTCCTGAAAGCTACAGAGACAGAACGATTATTGTCGCCTCCCTTTATGAAGAATTTAAATGATGTCTCTATGTTTGTTGCAGTGTGTTCAAACCGATTTTTATTCCTATTTGGCTAAGGGTCGATTGCACCATTGTCCCTTAAAATTTAAACAGAGCTTAAACCTTAACTACAATTATTGTCAACAATCGTTGTCAACGTTTAAGCGAGGTTTAAATATTAAGTGGAGATGGTGCAATCGACCCTAAGACCATCGTTCTGTCTCTTTTCACACTCTTTAGAGGAACAGAGACAGAACAATGGATGGTTATGCCCAACTAAGAATAAAAGTCGGTTTGTAAACCAATATGAATTTGTAGGTGAAACCACAGTTTAGGTACACTGCGTTTTATATTTTATATAAATTTATCATACAGGGTTTTCATTTAAGTCCGGCCCCCACGTGACTTACCAAAAGTATGCAACCCAACTTACATCATTGGCGTAACAAGCAGATTCCGTGAACTGGTGAACTATAAATAATGTTTAAATAAATTTCTCTGACAAGTAAAATCGGAAACAGTCAAATCAAACCATTAAAACTGAAGAACACTGGTGGTTTTTGAGCAATTACGTATTGTTGCAGTTCTTCAATGGTGCGAGACCTGAAGCACTCAAAATCTTCCGTCTGACTGACACTGACAAATTATCGGGATATTCGAAAAATTACGCCACTGGTGACTTTGACACAAATATTACTAAAAGCAACCCAAAAACCACCCATATCCCTAAATATGTATAACAAGTTGCCTAACTAATGGTCACGTGGGGACCTGGCATTAACGAAAGCCCTGTATTACCGGAAATACAAGTAGGGAGATAAGAAGATAGATTATTAAGAACCAACTGCACCGCTTGCACTTAAAATTTAAGTGGAACTTGAACCTCTGCAACAATTGTTGTTAACAATCGTAGTCAAGGCTTAAGCTCCGCTTTAACTTTTAAGTGAATGCGGTGCAGTTGGCCCTAAGTAGTCATTGAAATTTATGTTATTTTAAGGGCCAAAAACACCGCTCTCACTTAAAATTTAAGTGGAACTTAAACCTTAGCAACAATTGTTGTCAACAATCGTAGTCAAGGCTTAAGCTCCGCTTAACTTTTAAGTGAAAGCGGTGCAGTTGGCCCTAAAGCAACTGCTTAAAAATCTAAAATGGTTAAAAGTAAAAGCATCAAAAAAGTTCAAAACATCAATAACATGTTTCTGGATTTGGCAAAAAATTGTGAGTAACTCAAGTTCTCATATATTTTTTGTAATATTCTTATTGAAAAAGAAAAAGCATTTGCCCTTAGATTGACCCTCGGATTTACCCCTTGGATTTACCCTATAATCTTCGATTGAAAAGGACTTTTTAATTTTAATACATGAAGCGCGCAACCTAATTTTAAAAGCCCTGGTAATTGTTGACAGAATGGTAAAATTCGTATAATGTAAAAGTTACAAAAACCAGGTGTGCCTTTTGAACACAGCCTCAGGACATTGTAAACTAAATTCCATATAACACCCTGTATCTCATAAACACATAGTTTACTTATGAAATTTCTCAGACGCCACGGTAATTTTAGCCGAACCCTTAATTGTCCAGAAACCCCCAAAGAAAGCAATCTATTCCTCTATAACTTCCATGATGGATAGACGGGCGGATGAATGAATGAATGAATGAGTATTTTTCCTCCAGTCAGCGTTGCCAATTCCATTCGCTGTAATAACGAGACTCGGTAACACGAAATATGTGGGCTTTTATTATTCGCGTGGGCGTCCCATGAAATTTCGCCTACGGGGTGGTCGTTTTTTTTCGGCTCATTGCGAGAGGGGCCGGTCGATTCGGCAGAGGTGCACCCACGCGTCGTACAGCCGCCGCCGCCACCGCCACGCCGCCCCCGCACCGAAATCGATACCGTCTTATGTCGGACGCGGCGGGCGCGAGCGAGAGGGCCGCGCCACCGGCTGACTGGCTCATTTTCCCTCTCCGTCGGGCGCGGCGTGTGCCCCCTTTTCATTCAGCGGAGACATGAATGGCGCGCCGCCGATCTGGGTCAGCCGCCACCACCACCGCCGCCGCCACGCGCCACCTCCTTCTCGCTAAATTCATTCACTTATTCATGGAGGTCCCGACTTTTGAATTAATCCGGAGGTTTCCGCCCTACATCACAGATTACAGATAGAAGTCATTGATTAAGTTATGTAACTTACAGCACGGATTTGTAGAAAAGTGCACTTATTTTGATGTTTATTGATAAATCGGCAATGGCCAGTTTCAGATAAAACTCGTAGCTTTCAATTAGCTTAGATTGAGTAAATCTTTTTGGAAAACGTATCGGATTTGTCTTCAAAACCTAATCAAAGTCCATTTGATACTGAAAGAACATGCGAAGAATCAAAATTCCATTCCATAGGATTTCAATGTAGTATAGAACAATACATAATACACTGCTGGACAAAAAAACTCGGACACCAAAATTTTTAGTGAAATTCAAAGTGGCGTAACTCCTGAACGAAAAGAGTAATTTCAAAAAAATTGCCATTTCTGTAAAGCCCCATTCTTCGGATATCACCTACCAGACGCTGTGTTTTATACAGGTTCCTTGAGTACGTTTTACAGTGTGTCCCGTAAATGTCTGCAAACGTGTTAAAGTTTGCAGTTTGCGAAGGACAAAATATTAAAATTTTAAACAAAGAACTTCCCTTGCTCTATGCTATCTTTTTTGTCTATGAAATTTTGCTGTAATTTTCAAATTTTAGTTTTTTGTTTTCGAATCAGCTGCACTAAAATCTCAATATCTCTGGAAATTAATGAAGATACAGGAATCAGCAAAAGTTTTTCTGAAAGCTTGTAAGAGAGGCTTCCTTTCTTTAATGAATCTTTCTCCCGAATTTCGTTGTCATGCGTCCCAAAAATGCACTGGAAATTTTGAATGGGACACCCTGTATCTATTAAGCGTTTGGGGATCATAGTTTATAGGAACTTTTTCATATATTGACGAGAGGAATCGGCCCTTATACCTCGGGACCACCATTTTTAGGACACCCTGTATGTATGTGAAAAACCCGAGAAAACCACAGGGATCCGGGAACCGTTTGTAAATTGCAGAAAAAGAGCTGAAATGTGGTAAATTTGGGATGAGTGACTGGATCATAGGCAGAGAAAGGATACACTGTATGTACCAGCAAACCAGTTCTTCACCCTGGATGATAACAGTTTAAAAGTTTATTATACAGTGTGATACAATATCACACTCATAACATAACGCTTCAGAGCTGCTTCCTTAGGTCAAAAAAAGACAAAAACTTTCCATCAAGGTAGGTTCGCAAAGGCTTGATAGATACAGGGTGTCACATTCAACATTTCGAATACATTTTTCAGTGGCATGGCAACCAAAATTGATGAAAAAAAATTAAAACTGATCTTATGGCCTTTCCAGAAAATTTTTGTTGGCTTTTAATAAGTCCAGAACCTACAGCTGGTCGGAGGATGAAACATTGAAATTGAACGATTACAACCAAAAACCTTGGACAAAAAGATCAAGAGTGTTTTATTGTTTCCATAATTTTTACTCTTACTGCTCTACTCTCGGGCATTTTTTTTTAATTGTCCCATTTCAAATCGTGATAAAAACGTATAGAAATAATAAAACTCTCTTTATTTAAATTTTAAACTATCTTTTTTTAAGGTTTTTCGTTGTAATCGTTCAATTTAAATTTTTGATCCCCTGACTAGCTGTATTAAAATTGCAATATCTCTGGAAAGATACAAAAATAGACTTTTCAAAAGCCTATCTAAGGCTTCTTTTTTTCAATCTCAAACGTTTTCCCAATTTTGATGGCCATGCCTCTGAAAAATGTAGTGGAAATGTTGAATGTGACACCCTGTATCCATAAAGCCTTTGCAGTTTTTTCTCTTATTTTGACCTAAGGAAGCAGCCTTGAAGTGTTGCCCGTGTAATATTGAAACACCATGTGTCAGCATCAATTCACTCAACTGTTTCTGCTTTTGAACCTCTGTCTAAAATGGTCCGAACTGAACGAATGAACTTTTTCCATTTTCCGATGCCACTAGGTCATTTGACAATGCATCGGAAACTCTTCACTCTCCTGAAAACGTCAAATATCGGCAACTGCAAGTGTACATATCTAATTGGCCTGGAGAACTACACCTCTGTCAAATTTCTGTGGCGATGAATCTAATGGCTTTTCGTGTTTGCGTTTTTGTTCGCAGAGGAGGCGAGGGACCGGCAGAAGGGCGTCCTGGTGCACTGCCTGGCGGGCATCTCGCGCTCGGTCACCGTGACCGTCGCCTACCTGATGTACAAGTGCTCGCTGAACCTGAACGACGCCTTCAACGTGGTCCGGTCGCGCAAGTCGAACATCGCGCCCAACTTCCACTTCATGGAGCAGCTGCACAACTTCGAGCGCGAGCTCAAGCTGGACGTGTCGTCGCGCAGCCCGCAGGCGCTGCTCGAGCAGGCGCGCACCATGCGGCAGGGCGGCGCCGCGCGCCACCACCCGAAGCCCGGCGCCGCCCACCCGAAGATCGGCGCCGCCGGCGGCGGCGGCAGCGGCGGCTGCCAGGCGTGCGGCCAGACGGACGGCTGCCGGTGCAGCGGCGGCGCGCGCCAGATGGACTTCCTGGACCCGCGGACGAACTTCGGCGTCAGCCCCGACTCGGGCATCGAGTTCGACCGGTGGGCGTCCAGCAACACGACGCCGGGCGAATGAGACACCAAGGGGGGGTCGCAGTGGCACTTTTAACCTTTCCACGGGTCGCCGTCGCCTTCTGCGGTCGCTCCCCGGAACTACTTTTTTTCATTCATGATTTTTTTCTCATGAGAATTTACTCTTGATGACAACTGATTGCTTTCAGACTAATTAGAGAGGTGAATTCTTCGTTAGGCTTTTAGTGCTGAATTTTGACGAAATTTGGACTGCAATGGTCACTGTCGACTTCAAAAGGCGTTCGATAATACAGAGTTTTTATTCAAGTCCGGTCCCCACGTGACCTACCGAAAGTATGCAAGCCAACTTACATCATTGGCGTAACAAGCAGATTCCGTGAACTACAGGGTTTTCATTTAAGTCCGGTCCCCACGTGACCTACTGAAAGTATGCAACCCAACTTACATCATTGGCGTAACAAGCAGACTCCGTGAACTATAATGTTTTAATAAATTCCTCTGACAAATAAAATCTGAAACAGTCAAATCAAAGTAATCAAACCATTAAAACTGAAGAACACTGGTGGTTTTTGAGCAATTAAGTGTTACTGCAGTTCTTCAATGGTGCTAGACCTAAAGCACTCAAAATGTTCCGTCTGACTGACACTGACAAATATTCGAAAAATGACGCCACTGGTGACTTTGACACAAACATTACTAAAAGCAACCCGAAAACTACCCATATCCCTAAATATGTATAACAAGTTGCCTAACTAATGGTCACATGGGGACCTGGCATTAATGAAAGCCCTGTATAATGTTTTAATAAATTCCTCTGACAAATAAAATCGGAAACAGTCAAATCAAACCATTAAAACCGAAGAACACTGGTGGTTTTTGAGCAATTAAGTGTTGCTGCAGTTCTTCAATGGTGCTAGACCTAAAGCACTCAAAATTTTCCGTCTGACTGACACTGACAAATTATCGAAATATTCGAAAAATGACGCCACTGGTGACTTTGACACAAATATTACTAAAAGCAACCCAAAAACTACCCATATCCCTAAATATGTATAACAAGTTGCCTAACCACGGCGAGTCCTAACTAATGGTCACGTGGGGACCTGGCATTAATGAACGCCCTGGAGTAATTCCAATTATTAACCAGAGATTTTGAAAACCCGGGTGCAATCGTTTTTACACATTTACACCGGGTGCGCAGGGAAATTGTTGCACCTTGCACCTAAATGGGTGCAAAATTTACGTTTGCACCCACGGCATAATGCACCCGGTCAGTGCAATCATTTTTCAAGTCAAAACCCACAATTTTTTATACAGGGTGTCCCTAAACTCCACCGACAAACTCCCACTGTGCATAGATTTCCCCAAAATATTCGGGATAAGCCTTTATGACCCAAGTAAATGTTGTCAGAGTAAGAAGATAGAGGCTGTCGAAGATGACGTCGTAGATGCTGTTTTTCAAACTGTTACATAATGAATCTGGTGATTTTATTATGCAACTTGGTAAATTCTCTTGGTTTGTTCGGGCATTTCAAATGTGGACTGGTTGGCAACTGGTTACGTACTAAGTTTCTTCGGGCACGTCAAATGCGGACCACTTTGTAACATGTCACTAACTCTTTTCGGGCATTTTAGTACGCAGAATCGACCGTGGCTAATTTTGTGATCGGTTGGAAACTGATCAGAATGGCGAAAACGCGTTTTAGAAGCTAATCGAGCTATTATCTGCGCACGTCACCACGCACGCACGTCGAGAAGTGCTGACCACTTTGACGGTTAGCAAATCGTCAGAAAATACTCCGAAGGTTTCTGCCCGAACACTAAACGTCACTCAGAATTTGGTTAGAAACCAGTGCGTGCACTCGCCCGAACAGGCGCGAAGCTTGTGCGCATGCGTCGTACTTTGTGGACCGGTTTCTAACTGTCGCCGGAACGAACTTACTGTTTTTGGATAATCGTGTTTGGCTAAATTTGTGACCAGTTAGAAACTGGTCAGGTCAAAAATCGCGTTCTAGAAGCTAATCGGGCTATTATCTGCGCATGTCACAAACCACTAGTCCACGCCGAGAAGTTCTGACCACTTTGACAGTTTGCAAACAATCAGAAAGTACTTCGAAGGTTTTTGACCGAACACAGGACTTTCACTCAGAAACTGGTTAGAAACCAGTACCTATGCTTGCCCTAACTGCGCCAAGCTTGTGCGCATGCGTCGTATTTTATGGATCGGTTTACAACTGTTCCAAGTCCGAATTTAGAACTAACAGTCTAATAAAAATTTGACTGTTACAACTAGAGTCAAAACATCTAAACGGTAATTTTCTAATGTCGAAGAAGCCGTTAGAGGTAAACAGCAAGCAGAAGTTTTTATCAAGAGTAAATTTTTCTGACAAATCGAAAGTATAAAAAAAGTAAATCCGGGGACATACTGTAGATCAGACGATCTGTCGAAAATAAAAGTGTAACTGTCATCCTCCCTTTTTTTCATATTATCATCATTATCATTATTATAATAATAAATAATTAATATTATTAATTTGACGACACATGAATGTTAAGTTATGTTTTGGGCGCCATTATTATCATCCCTTCATTTATTCTATGGATCCTTATTGCTGCCACCACCTCTCTGTGTAAAAATTGCATTTGTCCGATTGAATGCCAGTATTACTGCGTAATTGAAATTATTATTGATAGATAGAGAATAGAGATGAGTACTTTTGGACGGTGGTCATCTTGGGTGTTCACTTTCGGTTGTCAGTTATAACGTTTCTGATCGTGTTTTTGGACTATTCGTGTTCGTCCCTACGCATACCGTTGAAAATGCTTTGAGAAAATCTCCCAAGATGGCCATCTCGATATAATATCTGACAAAATATTAGCACAAAACAAAACCCATTTTGTCTTCTGAATAGTGTAATAGGGTAGAACTAGGGTTTTACGAATTTGATTCTCTCAGTTGTTTTTGAGCACAGACCTGCACTAAAGTTCAAAAATGTGAAAATAAAGAAAATCGCGTGAAGAATATGAGGTTGCCAGCTGGCCACTTAATATACAAGAGGTCTCATAGTTTTGTTTGTACAGTAATTTTTACGCATTTAGAATGTAAGAAAGTATTTTTTCAAAGAGGTAGGATTATTTATAGCTCCGTTTCTTCTATTGTTGATGTTTTTTACTGCGTGATAAGAGATTGAAATTAATCAATTATAGTTTTCTTGTGAAAAGACTGTCGGGCAGCCTATTTAAATGTGGATAAAGACTTTTGTATTTTACTATACCTGTTGTAGGTAGTAGAGAGAGAAGAGAAAAATTTTCGATTTTATTATTATTGCTATTAAAGGGCACAATTTTTCATTGACTATTCTTGTTATCTTATTCTAGGCTAATAATTATATGGAAAAAATTTGATATATTGTAAAGAAGGAAAGTGTATCGTATCGCGCATATCGAAACTCTGTATTTTTGAATGTGGAAATCTGTGGCAATTTATTCGTTAATAAAATGTTGACAAAACATTAGGAGGTATTTTGTCAATGTTTCAGTGCCATACCTAATACCTAGTTTTTGAATTAATTTTTTCATGCATGTGGGAAATAATGTCTTGCCATAATAAATTAGCAAAACCTACACTAAATGAATAGAATTGTTGACATAACAAATCTGTATAATTATTATCGTTATTACTTATATTACATATATCATTATCATTAGAGAACGTGTTATAATGGTTATGTTAAATTCAGGTAATACATAATGACGTATATATTTTCATGACAGACTATACCTAATCACTAAAATAAGAAATTTAGAAAGATGATCATTTATTACTGATAATGAATATTAATAATTAATAGAACGAACCCAGTCATTAGGTAAGTAGCTTTATTTTTCAAAATTGTTTTGAGTCTCAGTTCAGACTTAAGTCAAGTTGATTGAGAAATATTTGAAGTTTTCTAGGCGTCTTATTATGTGACAGGAGGTTTATTTACTGTTAGATAGTCATGTATTAATAAGAATAATAATATGCAATTGATGTTGAATTATATTTTCATTACGGTCGATTTCTTGTGAAATGTGAGTTTCAATGTTTATACAATTTTTCTATTATATTATAGCATTCCTATTTGAATTTTTGAACTTTGTAATTAAAAGAAAATAACATTATTCTTCCATTTTTGTCAATGGCAAATGAAATTTATTAGTAATATTGTTCCATATTTTACTTATTGCTGTTATTTTATATGTGAATATTTATGAATTATTAATCCATGTTTCTTCATAACTTTTGGATAATAAATTTTCAATGTGATTCGATAATTTTATTGAGCCATACAGGGCCGATATCTTTCGTCAAAATGACAAAAAAAGTTCGTCCGAAAACTGTGATATTCAAATTTGGCGCGATTTTTACCTCCACGCCACCACCAACCGCAGCCATCTTTATTTACCACATCTGTCAAATTTGGCAGTTAGGTGACAGTTGTTGGGGTGTAAATGACAATTTTATTGTGAAAATTTACTTTCTGAAGGGTTTTCAGCACAGTCACCCTTAAAATTCATCCCATAGCGTTGCGAACAACACCCGAAGATGATAGCGCTAATGAACAGAATCCTCGACTGGTTCAGGAGTCTGTTCTGGAAGGAAGAAATGGAGTTGACTCTGGTCGGGCTCCAATATTCCGGAAAGACGACTTTCGTCAACGTTATAGCGGTAATTTTATTTTTCATCGTAAATAATTAAAATCCAATCAACCCTGACGGTCGTCGTCTTACAGTCGGGCCAATTTAGCGAAGACATGATTCCAACTGTCGGCTTCAATATGAGGAAAATAACAAAGGGTAATGTCACAATCAAAGTTTGGGATATAGGGGGCCAGCCGCGATTTCGGTCAATGTGGGAGCGCTACTGCCGAGGAGTCAACGCAATAGTGTAAGTCACGGTTTATACATCAGTTATGATAAACATTTTGATAATTTTTTACTTTTCTCAGGTATATGGTGGATGCAGCAGACCCCGACAAAATTGAGGCATCTAGGAACGAACTACACAATCTTTTGGATAAACCTCAATTAGCCGGAATTCCTGTGTTAGTGTTAGGAAATAAGAGGGATATGCCGCAAGCTTTAGACGAAAATGGCCTTATTGAAAGAATGTAATATCAGTCTTTTATCATCATTGCCCTTTAATCCCGATCATTATTGGTTGCAGGAATTTATCGGCGATTCAGGACCGCGAGATTTGCTGTTATTCCATCTCCTGTAAAGAAAAGGACAACATTGATATAACCCTTCAATGGTTGATTGCGCATTCGAAATCTGGAATGCGCTAAATAAAGAAGATATCTTGAATCACATTTTCTAAAAAAAACACGCTCCGTTAAACATTTTCAAAATCTGTTAAAAAATCTACAGACTGATTTGCTGATAATACTTATTTGTTTACCAATTTTTGAGTTCTGAGTGATTAGTAGATTTCCTTTAATGATATGAATTTTTTAGGGTGATGAATTCCCCTCCTTTTTAACAAAGAGAATTTTAGAAAACTCTGAAAATTCGTGCTCATTTGAGGAATTCTGGTCATAAATCAATAACAATCCCTGTAGATATAAGATTACTATATCCCTAAAAAAACAACATTGTATTTATAAGTACACACTCCATAATCAATATTATTGACGCTCTATTATCTTTTTACTTTTTATTTGTCTAAATTTATTGTTAGGGAAAATAATGGCTGATTCTACACAATTTACTACTAACTAGTCTTTGAATAAATAATAATCATTTTGTTGCTTTCATGATAGCTGAGAAATATTTAAATAAAATGGATGGATTTATTAAAGTATAATAGCATAAATTATCGAATAGTAGTGATTTTTAGATTTTTGTTATTATTACATAATTATACGTATATGCGGTATATAAATGTACAAAGTGAGATTTTTTTATAATTAATTAGTTAGGTATATTATATAATCATTTTAACTTGTTTTCTTATTATGAATGTTTTATAATCTCTAATTTCTATTATATTATTAGGCCGTTTGATTATTTCCGATTATTTTAATGTAATAAAGCTTATTGAGGTCTGAAAGGGCAAAAAAAAAAGTCATTTAAGTCAATACTTACCACCCATGATGTACTTAGGGCCGGTTTATCAATGCTCAGTTAACGTTTACGTTTAACTCGAAATTAAATTTCCATCGTTGTAACCACTATGAAAAAATGGCTATATGCAAAGCTATATGTAACAACTAAAATCAAAAAAATTAACTCTTAGCCAAAGATCTCTTAGCTAAAAGATAACTGTGTGATAAACTTTAATATTTAAACTTAATAAGCTTTAGAGAGAGCTTCGCAAGATTTAATAAGCTCTGATATTTATCAAATTTGAAGTGACGATCGTGCAATTAAACCACGTATAATTTATATGCTCGTAATGTATAAACAAACACGATAAATATAAACCGGTATAAATCCGACAACGATCCGACGTAAGTACAAATACTAATTCGGTAAAGATCGTGTCGATTCGTAAAATTTCGACCAATAGCACTTTGAAACGCATTTTCCGGGGATTCCCCTTACTTCGTCTCCGCCGATCTCTGTTGTTGCCGATATAAAACCCAACGAGCTTCTGCCTCAGCCATCACTAGTTACCTACATTTTCGTCAATGCGCCCGGGAGCTCCCTCATCATTTGTATTATAAACGTTTTTTGGTTTCCGTTTCCTTCAACTTCATTCTAAAGCTTCCCGACTTTGGCAATCTGCACTACATTTTCACTGATCTCAGTGGACTTTGGTAAGTTTGTCTCTTACATTTTTACGCGCTTTGTGCATCGATCGCATGATGGGAAGGATGATTATCATGTTATCTTCTGCAAGACCTTGAGCCGCCATTTTAACAAACTGTAAACTTTAATTTTACTGCACAGAAACTGTAGACAAAGTGCAGAGCATAGAGGAATTATTCCCTACAGACTATAGGTTAATTTTACCTAAGGTCTAAGTACTTTCATTTTTCGAGAAAAACAACTTTTTCGCTAAACTCTGTCGCGATTTAGGAAATCTATATTTAAGGGTCGATTGGTCGATTACAACATCGCTACTCATTCGCTACTTAATATTTAAACCACGACGCCAATTGTAGGTTAGGTTTAAGCTAGGTTTAAATTTGAGGGACGGTGATGCAATCGAACCCGAATGTTGATTTTCATTGTTCCAAAGGTTCCAAACAATCGTTACTGTAGGTACGTGGAAATTCAACTCCGGCGGTTAATTTTGGTTTAAACTTCGACTTAGGACCAACTGTCCACCGATTTTTGAAACCATCACTTAACTCTAAAAGTGAATTAATAATCATTATAACATTTGTTTATAGCAAATAAACCACACCTTAACCACCTTCAAAATCGGTGCAGTTGGGCCTAAAATACTTACTGATGGTTCCATGGCCGTTAGATTATGATACAAAAATCCGAAAGAGAGCTATATGTAGTTGGTTATTTCGAGATTTGTCTTCCCGTAAAGATTTGCCTCCTGCTTTGACATCGTTTATGCCGTCGTTCTTTTAGTCTTGCGAGAGGATAAATATTTGAGTGCAAAGTTAGAGCGGTTTCTCCCTCCAATAAGTGTTTTTTATACGCATAATAATTAGTTTCGAAATTAGGTTTTATACATACAGGGTGTCCTAGAAATTTCGCACCTTCAGGTACAGAGCGATCGAGAAAATTACACAGTTTTCAGGTGAGACAGAATTATAGTCATAGCCTCCCTTTATGTCAAATTTTCTCCATCGCACCATATAATTGTAGGGCCGATTCCTCTCGTCATAATACAGGGTGTTTAATCTCGAACTTCCCTCCCCAGATTTCAGAAAAAAATCGAGACAGGTCGATTTTATTTTCGAGGAGGACACGGTTAACGTAATTACAATTTTGATGTGCAACCCCCTTAGCCAGGGAAGCTGCCCTTTCAATAATTTCAAATTGCACTAGGAGTCAAGTGACACTCCATTTTGAAGCTGTTTTGATTCTCTTCAGTCATGAAAAAAAATTGAAAATTGTAAAAATTAGTAAGCGAGTAATCTGAGGTGGGAAGTTTGAGATCCTGTATAAAAGAATCGTTTCTTAATAAACTATGGTCCTCAAACGCTTTTATCAACATTACCAATTGATACTTTTTCCGGAGGCATGACAACAATATTCGGGAAAAAGTTTCATTTAAAAGGAATAACCTATCTAACAATCTTTCAGAAAAACTTTTGTTCATCCCTGCATTTTTGGAATTAATTCCAAAGATATCGGGTTTTTAGTGTAGCTGATTGGAAAACTAAAAATAATTCCATAGACAAAAAAGATAGCATAAGGGGGTTTTCATTGTTTCAATACATTTTTTTATCTTAACTCCTCTACTATCGGAAGTTTTGCCTCTTTTGTTTGAAAAACCGTGCAATTTCAAGTCGCGATATCTGTGAAACAGTTAGACGTTAGACCAAAACGTATTAAAACATCTGAAAGCGCTCGATACGCTCTACGATTTTTATCCGAGGTACTTATAGCTGCACCAAAATCGCAATAGCTCTACGTGGAACTATGATGAAGATACAGGTGGACTATAGCCCAGACAGCACAGGACATCCAATGGATATTCATATATGTAGGTCCATACAACATCCATATTATCCTGGATATCTAATGGATGTCCATTATAGCGAATATGCTGGGAACATACGTCAATGGACAGCCAATGCGTGGTGTTAAGATAACACCACGATCCAATGAACATCCAATGGATATCCATACGATAACAGACGATAGGGGGAGGTACCATTTAAATCTCGCTATCATTAACTATGACCATCGGAATAAAATAGCCCATCATCATCCACCAGACCATCTTCCTTGGTCTTGGGTGATTACAGTCCAAAGTATTGTTTACCAATAACCAAGAACCAATACCAAATTGGGCTCTTGCACCGATACTGCGTGATGGCCATTAGATTCAGATTAATCCTTTCTGGGCAACGTCATTATCCATCATTTGGTACAAATACAGTCACTAAATAGATACAGTACCGCAATTGGTATGTTCAATGTGTTAGAGAGAGAAGTACATTTTTTACTCCTAATATGGCGGCATTCTAGTGACTTTTTGTTACTTTTTGTTTTCCCCCAAATGTTTCCCCAGAAATGACGTAATCGATCAAACGTCATTAGATGCGTGATTTTTGAATTAAATCCTCGATTAAATCTTCATTAAAATCCGAATGCAGCATAAATGTGGCGTCTATGAATGTAAGAACAATGTAAGAAGGGGATACAGATGCGGTGAGGAACCAAAATTGGATACAGATGATATTACAACCGAATGTTCATGAAAAATCTCGAATTTGTGAGGTATGTTGAAATTATTTTGACGTGCCTGTAATTTTGACGTCTAGATTTTCCCGCGCAAATTTTACTCCCAATATGGCGGCATATTGCGGTACTGTATCTATTTAGTGACTGTAGGTACAAACGGCGAGTAACGACTAAAAGATATTTTCAGTAAAGCAGAATACAAACCGAATAAAATTGTGCCTTTATCTCCTGATGGGGATGTCCAGCTCAAGAGGGTCAACATATGGGTACATAACAGTTTATAGGAACTTTTTCTTTTATCTTGACGAGAAGAATCGTCGACCCTCTTACGTCGGTGCGACATTTTTAGGACAGGCTGTATACAGTATTTATAATGACATTGATGGTTGAAAACAAGAGCATATGGGTTGAGAATTAGTTACTTTTTCACACCAATAGTTTTCGTTTGATATCTGTGGAACAAAACCGCACGTTTTGCGCATAACAAATGCGGCAAATATCTATCTAAACTGTGGTATAGTTTTATCACTTATTTTTTCATACAATTTTTTTTTTGTATATTATCTTGAAGTGGATATTTAGATTAACTCTGACGATATAAGTAGGTCTTCTATTAGTTTCATGGGAGGTACGGAGTCAACGCCTGCTGCCCCGTCCAAAGACGTTCGTAGCAACTTTCAACAGCGATCTGCGGTCCCAGTCTTAGTAATAATAATGATATTATGAAATTATGATCGTTTTAATTATACCTACGATTTCCAGAGTCCGGCCGTGCCATCATCCTCGGCAAGCGAGATGGCTTCACCCGTAAACGATGTGACCAGTAAACTGGAAAAAGACCTAAAAATCGGCGCCGGTAAAAACAGTGGAGCCACCTCTAAAAGTAAAGAGATCAACATTCTGCTGCTCGGCGAGACGGGAGTGGGCAAATCGACCTTCATCAACTCCCTGGCGAACTACCTGCACTTCAAGAAGTTCAAGACCGCCCAGAAGAACGACCTCCTGGTCCTGATACCGACCTCGTTCACCGTGGCCAAGAGCGTCAGCGAGCAGGTGACCGTCAAACTGGGCTCCGACGGCGACAAGAACGAGTACCAGGAGGTCGGCCAGTCCGCCACCCAAGGCGTCAAGTCGTACGTCTTCCCCATGGCCGAGAACGGCAACAAGCTGCGGCTGATCGACACACCCGGGATGGGCGACACCAAGGGCGTCGACCAGGACGACCTCAACTGCGACAACATCCTCCTGTACCTGTCGCAGCTGGAGGAGCTGCACGCCATCTGCTTCCTGATGAAGCCGACCAACACCCGGCTGACCGCCCTGTTCGAGTACTGCGTCAAGCAGATCCTGACGCGCCTCGAGAAGAGCGCCGGCCACAACCTGATCTTCGTCTTCACGAACTCGCGCGGCACCAACTACAGCCCCGGCGACACCCTGCCCTGCCTGCGGAAGATGGCCGAGGACATCAAGACGCGCCCCCCGCACGTCGAGATCCCCCTCACCAGCGACAACATCTTCAGCGTCGACAACGAGGCCTTCCGACTACTGGCGGCGCTCAAGAACGGCGTCGGCTTCGGCGAGGACGTGATCGCGCGCAACGCCGAAAGCTGGAAGAACTCGTCGGGCGAGTGCTGGCGGATGATCGCCTACATCTTGGGCGGCCCCACCAACAAGCCCCTGAAGCCGCACCAGCTGAAGAACACGATCAGCATCAACGAGGCGCGCCGCATGATCCAGCAGCTGACCCAACCCCTAGCGGACATCTCGCAACTGATCGAGGACAACATCTACATCCTGGAGAAGCACGAGAAGAACCTGAGCATGGGGAACGAGTCGCTGGCCGAAATGAAGAAGAAGCTGTACATCCCGTTCCTGAATTTGAGGGAGGCGAAGATGACGCAACCCGCCACGGTCTGCACCAACAGCGGGTGCGCGGAACTCTACAAGGTCGAGGACCTGAACAAGTGGCACTACAAGACGAGGTGCCACGATCCCTGCTACCTGCAGCAGGTGCCCAAGGAGATCATAGGCGATCCGAATCTGCAGCATTGCTTCGCCATGGGGTCCTCGAGGAACTGCAACGTCTGCCGGTGCAGCTACCTCAAGCACATGCACATCTACTACATGACCACGGTCTATGACGACAAAATCGAGGACCGCGTCATGAAGACGAACGTGGTCACCAAAGAGCACGCCCTGAAGAACATCCTGGAGCTGATGGGCAAAGTCAGGCAACGCAAGGAAGTCCTCGGTAAGGAGAAGGATTACATTATAACCACGATGGCGCAGTACGCGCACTTCCTGCAACACAACGCCATCACCCCGTTCAACGACTCCTACAAGGAGTACATCAACCACTTGATCATCCGCGAACGCGGTCTGGGTCTGGACGCCAATAACACCGTGATTTCCAACCTGGAGAACCACCTGAAAAGGTACGAGGAGTCGAAGAGGGCCTTCGACGAGGCTCTGAGGCTGAAACTGCCCGCGTCCACCATCACGCCTCAGGTGATCTTCGCCTCGGTCCAGAACCTGTACGGGCTGGAGATATTCGGCAAGAAACTGAAGGAGCTGATGAAAACGCAAAAGACCGCGAGGAAGTACGAACACGACCAAAGCACCGAGTACATCTACCCGAAGAACGTCGAAAAGCCGGTCAAGAAAGCGAAAGCCAAGAGCGGCGGCGAGAAATCCGACGCCGAAAAGGGCAACGCTAGCGGGAGCGGGAAATCGAGGAATTACCGACCGCACGGTAACGGTCAACGCGATCCGCCACCGCCGTATCCCGGCAATCCGCCCAATAATTTCAATCGGCAGTATAATCAATATCAGAACAGGCCTCAACCTAATTGGAATCCGCCGCAGAATAACTACAATGGTCCGTATAATCAACATCAGAACTGGCCTCATCAGCCAAATTGGAATCAACATCAACCGTTCGGTTACAATCAGCCCAATCAGAACGCGAATTGGCAACAGCCTCCCAATCAAAATAAGAGCGCCAAGAAGAACAAAGCGGGCGTCAAAACAAAGGAATTCACTATAAAAGTGAACGTCAACAGTGATAGTGATGAGCAACAGGAACCGCAACCGCCTCCAGAATACAATTATCCTTACAATCCGCAGTATCCGGGGTACGGCCCGTACCCGGCGTACAATCAATGGGGCGGCCCACCTCCGCCAATGGGGCCCAACATGGGTGGCCCTCCTCCGCCGATGGGGCCCAACGTGGGTGGCCCACCGCCCCCAATGGGGTCCAACGTGGGTGGGGTTGGTCCGTATCCGTACTTTCCGCCAGGACAGCACCCTCAGTATAATAATCGTCCGAATAATAACGGGCAACGTGGCTCTTGGGGTAATAACCCGAATACGCAACGAAGGGAATATCGCACCAATTTCAAGCAGCAAAATAATACGCGCGGTAATAATAAACAGCGCGGTGGTGGTAATAATAACAGGGGCGGTTTCAATAAAGGAAACGCGCCTCAGAATAAAAATATGAAAAAGCAGGAAGCTGAGAGCGACAGTGACTCGTCGTCCGATTAGTTTCATATTTTATAGTCGTATTTTTAGCCTGTTTTCCTTTTTCGCTGGTCAATAGGCATTTTTTATACGACTTTTTTTTATTTTAGGATTAGCGTTTTCAAAATGTTCATGTTTTGGAGCAGCAATCTTTACAGTCGCAGCTTTGTTGATAATGAATACATGGACTTTTTTTGTCTTGAAAGTACAGAAAAGTAAAGTCTCATGAAAACGCATATGTATGCGAAATATAGTAAATCTTGAGGATTTTCACTAAATTAAAGAAAACAACGTGCACTTTTGCTTCCTCCCTTTTATTTGTCAAAATGTTTATTTTATCTTGGGTTTGTCTTTAGTTATAAGCACGTATTGAATTGAGATACCTATAATGTCTTTTCCATAAGAGTATAAGGCACGTATAAGGTATCAGAAAACTTTGAAATAGTCTGGAATAATCTAAAACATTCAAGTTTTCAGATGAAAAGGCTTCGAAAGACGAATAAATCGCACTTAGAGTCCTTTTGAAATTCCCAAATCATAATGATGACTATTTTGACTTATACTATTTCAAAGGTTTTTTCTATTCGCAACACTAGCCTATTGTGCATTTTATATTTTGTTGTATGATTGATATTCTTATCACGTCATAATACGACACTTATTCTTATCATTGTCATCCAATTTTTGTAGTAGATATAAGTAGTATTTTTGGGTTCAATAAATAAATGAAAAAATCAACTATTCCTGTACTCACTCAATGATTTAATAATAAGAAAATAATCAATTCCTGCTCCTAATATTCCTCTTGGCTTTAGCCCCCCTCAAAGCACCAGCCTTTGCAGCTTTAATAACATTTTTAAATTGCCCAGCGGCCTTCATCTTTTTCCTCTTGTTAATGGCGGACCTTCTCAGCGGTACGTACGCGTAGGGATCTACTTTACCCTTCTTTTTGACATCCCCTCTGGCTTTTTTCGCTTTATATTCAGACCCATAGCTCGTACTGGCTCCACTTTTCACAGAAGAAGCGGAAGTGGATCGGTGGATACCCACACCGCCCGCTTTGTATTTCGCAGACGGCGCACTGGCTCCACTTTTGACAGTCGAAGGAGCCCTTTTGCGCTTCCTGTCACTCAAAACCAGAGTTTCCGCAACGCTACTCGCGTCAGAATCCGAATCGCTCGGGGACTTTTTATTCTTACGGTTGGTACCATCGTTGCTGTCATCCGACAAATCACCGTCTTTGATAATCAGGCGCCCATCGGAGGCCGTTTTGAATCCTCTATCTTTCCTGTCATTTTTCTTATCGCCGGACGTCGACGAAACCGGCTGACTTTGCCCCGGTTTGGTCGCCGTGATTTTACCGATAACGTTGGGATCTGTAAAGTCGACGATCGTGTCGGCATCCTCCTCTATCCAAGCGTCGTTGGTTCGTTTCTTCGCTTTATTCACGGGCTGGTCGATTTCCATGTCGTCCAAATCCGAATCGGAATCGGCGAGAATTTCGTCCACGTTTTTCGCCTTCGACTTGACCAGAAACTCTTCGTCGCTCTCATCCCGAACCCGCTCCTCCTTCTCCGCCTCCTTCTGCTTCTTCTTCCGCGCGTTCAGTTTGCGCAGATTCCTCAACCTCTTCAGCATCACGGTGTCCGTGGAAGGGACGTGCGGGATCAGCGAATCGCACCCGAACTTCCTGACCAATCGGTCCAAGATGTCGCGCACCTTCAGCCGAAAGTGCCGCTTGCAATCCTCCGTCATGTCGGTCAGCGCTTTGACCACGATCGGCAGATTAGCCGCGACCATCGGACTAGGCAAACTCTTATTGTAAACCTTCAGGAAACTTATACAAGAGCCGACGATTTCTCGAGTCGGAGACTTGATAAGAGTCGCCACTCCGTTCAGAATCAGAGCGATGTTGTCCAACCCGAGACTGCCCGAGAAATTGTGCAGAATCGAAGCCAGAGCCAAGACGCTGCAACTGGTCAACTGGGGGTTTCCGACCAATCCGGCGACCACCATTTTGATAAAGTCGTCGATTTGATCGTGCTGCAGCAAAATCTCCCCGATCGTGTTCAAAACCTCGTACGCCACTGAGCGCGTCTTCTCGTTAATGTCCTTACATGATAAAACCGCTTCCGGGATCACGGAGCGGATCAATTTGCTGTCCCGGTCGAGCCGCTGCTGCGCCTTCACCAGGTAGTTCAGGCACCTCAGTCGCGCCCCCTTGCTGGAAACGGCGGCCGTCTCCAGCGACTTTTTCAGCAGTTTTTGGACCTCTTTCCGTTCGTTTCGGACGAATTCTTTGCAGGGTAGTGATTCGCTGCCGCAGATCTCCTCGAGCAGTCGGTACGCCTTCTTCTGTTCTTTGCTGTTTTTGATCTGGGGCAACTGTTTCACGCAGCGGTCGTAGAGGAGGGCGATGTTTTCGAGGTTTTGGTACGGGACTAAAGCGCGGATCAAGTCGAGGATGCTCTCTTTGATGAAGGGGTCTTCCGGGTCGTCCGAACTACTTTCGAGTCGTTCCAGGGCGTGGGTCAGCAGCTGATTGGTCAATTCTGGCCTGGCAACTGTCAAATAAACCTGGAAACAAACGATAGTGTTTGTAAAATTGCTTTCAAAGAGTGTCCAAAGGTTTAAAAAGTAGTCTCGTATACTGAGGTAAAATGAACGAACGCTTAGAAGGGACAAAATTTCGAGTTTCAACTCGGAATTCTGACTTTCAAACTCGAAATTCTGACTTTCAAACTAGTAATTCTGACTTTTAGTTCGAAATTCCGACTTCAATGTCGAAATTCTGACTTTCAACTCAGAATTATAACTTCAAACTCGGAATTCTGACTTTTAACTAGAAATTCTGACCTGAACTCTGTATTCAAACTATAAACTCTAAATTCTTACTTTTAAACACTGAATTTCGACTTCAAACCCGAAATTCTCTCTGATATTTAGTTCGGTATTTACTATTTAGACTTCAAAATTGAAATCTTTACTTCCAACTCAGAATTTTGCCTTCAGATTCAAAGTTCTGATCAAAGATTATCTATGGTTTTGACATTTTAACTCGGAATTCCTTCTTTCAAACTCTGAATTTTGACTTCAAACTCGGAATTCTGACGTACAAACCAGAATTCCGAACTTTCAAACTTGAAATTTTGACTTTTAGTTCAGAATTTCGACGTCAACATCGAAATTTTGACTTTTAACTCGTAATTTCAACTTTCAAACTCGAAATTCCGAATTTTAAACTCTGGAATACGTCTTTCAAACCATGAATTTCGACTTTAAACTCGGAATTCTGACTGTTAGTTCGCAATTCCGACCTATTCAAATTCAAAATTCTGACTTTCAACTTGGAATGCCGACTTTAAACTGAAAATTCTGACTTCAACCCGGAATTCCTGCTTTCAAACTCGGAATTCTGACTTTCATCTTGAAACTTTGGTACTGAACTCTGAATTCCGGCTATAGACGCAAAGTTCTGACTCTTGAACTCGGAATTCCGTCATTCAAACTCAAAATTCTGACTATGTTTCAAGTTTAAAATAGAAATTCGAAGTTTAAAAGTAGGAATTCCGAGGTAAAAGTGGGAATTCGGAATTCAAAGTCGAAGATTGAAGTCAGAATTCTAACTTTGAAATTGGAATTCTGAGTCAAAAGAAAAGTAAGAATGTCGAGTTTGAAGGCGGAATTAGTAAAATTTTGACGCCTTGGTAGTTGGATGCAAAAAAAATAGATGAACCAATGAGTAATGGAAAATGAAGAAATGCTCACTTTGATTGTGTCCAAAGCTGCGAGTTTCTGGCCCTCTTCGTCGCTGCCCATCGGTTTGGTCGTGTACACATTGAAAAGAATCGGAAGATAATTTTTATCGAATCTCGAAATCTCCGTCAAGTCATCGCCATTTTCCGAACTTTTCGCGCTCGCTATCAGTTTTCTCAGCGAGGCCATGACGGCCAATCGCAATTCCTTCCTATCGGAAATGGCCGTGCCCAACACTTTGGCGACGCTCTTGAAGTTCTCTGCAATATCGACCGGATGGTTACAGAAGCACGGCAGCAAATTCCACAGTTGCACGTAGAGCAGATCGAAACTGTGAGCTCCGATCCCGTCATTCGCCTCGGCCAACTGAGCCGATTTCTTTTGACAGTACAGCGCCAATGGCAAAATCCCTTTGACGAAGTAATCGATGGTGGAATTTTTGATGTTTTCGCGCAAAACCGGCAGCAGCCAAGACCTGTCCAAGTTCAAAACGCCGTTAGCTTGCTGAAAACATAAAATTCATTGAAATGACCATCCCATCTCATCACCCGCGGTTATTACCTGGAGACTGATTACGCCCAAAACCACCTCGGGACCCATCGATTTGACAGCCGAACCCACTGCATGCTCCAATTCGTTGTTGTAACTGAATTTGTACGAGTCCCTCAACTCGGCCAGAGACTTCAAAGTGCCCAAGAGCATGTGACTGCAATTACGGCCACCCACCTGAAACAGACGCACTAATTACTAAAAAAAATATTTTATATCGGGTGGGTCAATTTTTTTGGGATTTTCGGTACTTTTTAGTTTTTCAACCGATTTTCTTGCGCTTGTCGAAGACTCAAATTAAGAAAGTATATTTGCGAACATTTTGAGCAGTGGTACATACATTCAAATTTGATGAAAATTGTCCAACTTATAATGGATTATGTAAGACGTGTTTTGTAAAACTTAGACATTTTTCAAAATGGTGCATCTATGTAAGTAAGTTTCATTTCATAACTTTTGTGTTTTTCTTCCGATTTTCGGCTATGGCATTGCGTTGGACACCTAAGGTACTGAGCTAATCATTCCAAGGTTTGGTAAGAATTCATAGACCTATTTCCTATCAGTAGACTTGACGAAATTTCCCCAAAATTTCGAAAACGATAACCGTTTTCAACAGTGTTGTGCAGTCAAATGCCGTACAATAATGGAAAGAACCATTTCTACTGATTATTTTGCCGTGCCGCCGATTGAAATCCAGTAAAATATACTTACTGAAGAATAAAAAATAGAGATGGGTCTCCGGGTTTATTCCCAGTTCGGAAATATTCCGAAATTGGGAATAAACCCGGGAGGAATGATTGGGCCGAAGAATCAATAATCGCAATCATTCGAAACATTCCCGAAATATTCCCAAATTCCCGGGAATTTTCATAAATTGCCGGGAATATTCACAAACGTCACTATAAAACTGTGTATGAACTTGTATTTTCTTGTAAATATCAGTAGAAACAACTGTTTCTATTGTACTTATGTGCGTTATATGGTCTCAAGTTTTGACTGGAAACAGGATAATTACTGAAAATAATGAAAATATGTATGAGACCAAGTACGAGCCTGACCGTAGGACCGAGTACGAACTCAAATATGAGACCGAGTACGAGACCTATTTTAGGGAAAAGGGGCCTAAAGTCATATAGTAGGTAATCAAAATCAAAAACGTAATTAACAAAAAAAAAAAGTCAATTTGCTCTATTTTCCCTTTATTTAAGTGGTTTTCCACGAAGTTTTTCTTTTAACCGAAGAAATGATCATTGAATTATTGTTTTGGTGTGCTTATAGTTTATCATTTTGAGATATACAGACTCAAATTTGTACTATTTCGAATTTTCCGCGATTATATGTATTTTTCATTTCTAGTGCCCCCGATTCAATATTTGTATAGGGTGTTTGGTATTAAATTGAAGCCCTTGGTCCGACGGATCGAAATATCGCAAAAAACAGTTTTCAAAATTTAAGAATTCAAAATTCCGGGAATATTTCCGAATCATTCCGGGAAGGAACGGAACAAATGAAACGTTCCGGGTGAAAACCCATCTCTAGTAAATACCCATAATTCCACCAAAGTTCAAATGTGTCAAAAACAGAGCGTTGATTCATTTATCTCCAAATCGTAAATTTTGATCGGATTTCAATCAGCAGCACGGCAAAATCAGTGAGGATGGCTCGATCTTTCCATAGGTGTATGGTGTTTCATCAACACTGGTAAAAACAATTGTCGTTGCACAATTTTCATCAAATTTGAATGTATGTACAACTGCTGAAAATGTTCGTGGAGATAGAGGCCTGCCTCACATGCGTCGTGATTTTCCAGTGCATGTAAGAAAAAAGCTCCAACGACCATCAAAGTTTGTCAAAGTTTGGAAAACAGCGCCATCTAGAAGTTTCACAAAGATCCAAATTTTCCATTCCCGGTAATATATGCTGTCATAGCCAACTTCATCTAACGGGCCGAAAGACTGAGCTGACATCATGGCAATATGCCCAAAATCTGCCTCTAGACATGTCAATCCATATAATTTTCTGACTTTTGTCATTTGTTGAGGTTCAGGGACGGTTTTATATCGAAATAACGTGTATTTGAGTATCTAACGAGCGCAAGCAATTGAAAATTGGATCAAAAACGAAAACGTTAATACCGCTTGAAACAATCCCAACATTTTTTGGCCCACCCGAACCAAGTTTGTCAAATTTAACCTCAAACATGACTCCGATCAAATGGAGGACTTGATGCCAAACGTTGTGGTACTGATAACTCAAACCCGACTCGATCGCATTGAAACACTTCATCAATTTAGAGGAATGCTTATCGACTTCTTCGCGGGAAACGCAACAAGGCGCCACCGCATCCTTCAGCAGAGTCTCCAAAGCGTGGGTGGCGCTCGTCATAGTTTCCGCCTTTTCCGACAGCCACAACTGCGTCAAAGTGGAGAATATTTTCGGCAAAGCGGCGCAAGACATGGCGATATCGATACTGAAACAGAAAACAGATTCCAATTAATTCAATTCGTCGGAATCTTCTCAAATCGGTTTGTTACTCCGCTAAATGCACGTGCGCTTGCTGCATGACCGCCAGCCAAGCGAGCGTCGGCTGCACGTCCGAGGGCGACGGCTGGTAATCGTAGAGGGCCGAGATCAGTTTCGCGTTCAAATTGGCGGGCACGACGGCCCGTTGCGGCGAAAACAAAGCGTGGAGCACCTGGAGTCCGCACGAAGTCACGACCGGATAGTTCAGAGTGATCAGCTGCAGGATGATTTCGCAGCACTTTTTGATGTGCGACTTGGAGAAATGGCAGATCGTCTCCTTCATCAGACCGAGGGTGTGCAAGATCGTCGTTTGGCCGGCTTGGACCGACGAAACGAGCACGGAGCCCGAACCTTTCCCCATGCAACTTTCCAGAGTCGCCACGCAAAATTCCGCCACTCGATCTGCGGCGAAATTCGTGGAAGCTCCCTCGAAATAGGGCGATTTCACGATCACGATCACGGCTTCTTGGGCAGCTTTTCTCCACTGAAACCATAATTATTGATGATTATTGATAATTATCGTAATGGAAATTAGTACGGAGCGATCGAATACATTTTACACAAGAGGAGGCGGCTATGATTATAGTTTTGTCTCTTTTTATTAGAGGAATAGAAACAGAACGATGGTCATGGCATCCCATTATGTGAAATTAATTCGATCACTCCGTACATTACGCAACATGTCGGAAAAGTGCAATATTTCAGGACAGAATGATGTCCAGCCTCCCCCATGAAGAATTTAAATGATGTCTCTGTACAGCCGCGAAATAAAACTTTCCCGACAAGTTGTGTATACTATTTTTCAGACGTCCACATCACTTTAACACCAATAATACTTGTAATATTACTCATAAATACAAAAGGAAGAAAATTTGCAACTGTGATAATTAATTTTGAAGTTTGGAATTACCAACCTAAATTTCCATAAAAAGAAAAATCTCTACATTGTTAAAAATGGTAGATCCCACAATATTTAACGATTTGAACGAACTAAGCGATCAACATGAATGAATTAACAATAAAAATGATAACTATAACAATTTGGAATCGATTTTCATGCTTAGATTTAGATTATTTAGATTAGATTTAGTGAAATTATGGACCTGAGCGATAATGAAATTACCCAGTTGCGGAATGAAATCACCAGATCCATTATGTAACAGTTTGAAAATGGGGGACTTTTCAGCCACCTCGATTCTTATAAAAAGTGACAACTTACAAATGTAAGCGTCGGAATCAGTAATTTAGTTTGTGAAACTGTTTTACAGGAGGAATTTGGATGAGTCTTGTAAAACTGTGATTACGGACATGTTACATACAACGTTTTTTGGTGTTCTCCAAACCATAATATCTCTAAGAAGAAGGACAAGCACTTTCGACAGTATCTCTCTCAGGGCTTTTACGTAATATAATCAAGAAATCTGCTGTTTCTCTACATTTGGTTGTTGATAACCCGGAAAAACTCAATTTCCGAAAAAGCCAAAGATAATTTATAGTGTGCTAAATTTGCTTTCCAAGAAATCTAAACCACTATATGAAAGGGAATACTTACGCACAATTCAAACTATTCAAAGAGTGGAGTAAAAAAGTCCATCAATTCTAATGAAATAATCCCGTAAAGAGGCATTTCACGGACTAAAAAGAATCCGCCTCTTTACGGGATTGAATACCAAAAAAATTATTCATAATTATACCTTTGGTTTGTTGTGGATGCAAAATGGATTCAAAATCGATACGAAAATCTTATTCGTCGCATCATGGCTCCAAATCGCCAGCTCCTGTTTCCGTAAAAGCGCCCCCAAGACCCCGAGCACGGATTTGATGATCGTATTGTTATCAGATTGGATATAATCGTTTAAAATGTGGATCATTTTCGAGGCCACATCGGTGAATTGCATCCTCAAAACCCCATCAGGGACCGTGTTGATTCCCATCTTTAACAAAGCCAAAACGGCAGTGACTTGATCCTCGTTCCTGTTCTCGCCGTTGTAGACTTGCTCCAGAGTCGTCAATAAAGCGCAGTAATATTCCGTGGGACTCTCCGTTCCTTTATTCTCCTTAATGACTTCAGTGATCGCTGCCAGAATTGCCAACATCTCTTTGTGGAGCGCCGAATCCGCCCGGAAGACGGTGAGAAATCGGCTGAAACTCATGTTGGTGCAGTCCGACCACTCGGAGGCGAACGATTTCGTGGTTCCGTAGGACGACTGCGAAGCCGTCGAAGATTCGATTTCTTCGTCTTCCATTCTGTTCGATTCGGGCGTGTTTGCCGGTTTGAAACTTTGGACGGCATCGTGCTTCTTCAATGCGTCCGACGTTAAGCCGCTGGGGCCCAAGTTCTCTTGGAAAAATCGGGACTTTGCCAAATCGCGGTGTTTGTGAGTTTCCGGATTTGAACTCGAACTTTGCCCTTTGGGCCAACGTTTACCCTTGGTTTGGCTTTTCAGCTTCGTGCGAAACTTCCCCATTATCGTGGCACTTTCACTTCACTACACTTGGAGCTCTTCAAAAACGGAAAAACAGTGAGATTGAGGTTATGGCAAAAAGTGACAACACGTGCTTATTAGCTTATTTGACATATCTTTAATGTTTGTAAATAGGCAACCAAAACTTTGTTGTGCGTGTATAATTAGTTGCCTACATAAAAAATGTAGCAGTAAAAAATCAAATCATGATCAAAATCATACAGTATGTCCCCGGATGGAGTTACAAAGAAGAAAAACTTTTTTATTTTTGATTTTACAGAAAAAACTATTCCTGACAAAATCGCCTGCATGCTCTCAAACCGCTAAAAACTATTTCGTTTTCATTTTAACGGGAACAGTTATTTTTTTATTCAATTTAATTTGAAAATTTTGGACTTTGAAATATTTTCATCCGAAATTAATAGAAGTACCAGTAACCGACACCATGGTACGAAACTTTGTAACAGTCACCGACAGCATTGTTTAACCATGAGATTTGGTTTTTTTCTTTTATTATTTTATATTTTCCTGTAATCTCGGACAATAAATAGGGCGCAGGGTTGCACCGTAGTTGATATCGATCAATATCGATTTAGCATCGCGCGACTTATTTTCGCTATGAATATTTTCTCTATTTGTCAATGTTATGACGTGCTGACGGGTGCTTATGCTGGTGATTACAGTTACTGTTGCAAAGTCGCTGCTATGGATTCGGTTACTGGTACTTCTATTAATTTCGGATGAAATTTAATTTGAAAATTTTCAAATTAAATTTTTGAAAATTTCCAAATTAAATTGAATAAAAATTAACTGTTTCAGTTAAAATGAAGCCGAAATAGTTTTTAGCGGTTTGAGAGCATGCAGGCGATTTTGTCAAGAATAATTTTTTCTGTATAAAATCAAAAATAAAAAAGTTTTTCCTCTTTGTAACCCCATCCGGGGACATACTGTAGATGAAAATTAAACATACCACAGTATGCTAATAAAGTTACGTTATTACGTAAATTCTAGTTCAAGGATATCTGGTGCAAATTTTGATTCAGTTAGAGTGGATTATTGACCCTATACATGCCCTATACCAAATAGTAAAGCTAATGTAGATCAAGCTCTTGGAAATAAATCTGGAGACCCTATGGGCGAGTAAGCGACGAACTTTTATTTCATGGTAAAAATATACATCACACAAAATTATTTATTATCTTTATGAGGTTTATGGTCTGCGATTACTCATATTGCCCATCCCAGGGGTTGGCATGAACGTATTAACTAACTTCTCGAGTTGGTTTCGTAAACTGGTTAAATTATCTCTCGATGTATTGAGAAGGGCATAAATCGGATCGCTCACGTCAAATGTATTGATGATACTGCGGATAACATCGTTAATCCATTCCAATAAAGAACGAATTCTGTTAATAATTCCCACATTCAGCCAAATACTGAAAAATTCAAAAACCACGAAGAGAACACATGAAAGTAACGGGAAATTAGCAAATTTGGGGGTACTCACGGATTGCTCGCCGCAACATTATCGGTTTGAGCATTGATGCCATCCGGGAAATGCGAAGCCTGAATGAACGGAGGTATTCAACATAATGACAAATTAATTCAAAGATATTAATATTCAAATTGACATACCATCAATGCACATAATAATAAGAGAAAAATACCACTTCTAATAGTCATCATAATGGTAACGAATATTTTTCAAATTGTAGAGTGCCGCTAATAATTTCTCAAAAAGTTTATATAGCAAAATGTTATCAATAGACTTACGTGCGATTTCTTTTGTACACATTTTGGTGATAATAAACTCCTTCGTGTTAAGTATTAATGAACAAAAATATGTTGATAACAATACACAATAATAGATAACAATTATTAATCATCGTTAGGGACACTAATTTATTTGAAATTACCATTTTGTATTATGATGGGCCACTTAAACAAAATTTAGCCAACATCTTATTTCCCAATGAAAGTGAAAGTATTTAGACATCAATGACTGGGTAGGTAAAGCTATATTACTCACGTAAAGTATTAAAGTAGGTAAGTTACCAACGTACCTGATACAAGAGCGAACATGCATTCATCAGAAAATATGAATAAAATAATATTATTCACAATAGTCTGTTTTTATTATCCAGAGGGTGCGAAAAGTTTACCCCTTGGTGATGTTGGTGGTGGTGTTATAGGAAGTGCATCTTTCGATACAACAGTCGTGAAAACCCCTTTGAGTAATTTAGGAGAAGTCGCCAATCAAGCTGTGGAACAAATAATTTCCCAAAAAGTGAGTTCCCGAAATCGAATTTTCCGAAATCGTAATTTATTCAATTTAGGCCATTTCTTTCGTGCCCCCTTTCCCGGATTCGGGCCGCCAAACCGCCGTGCTAGAGCAAGAAAGCATCGATAGCGCCATCAAGACGAAATACGGGAACCTCCAGGAATTCGTGGGCCAGTTTTTCAACCCCAAACCGGTGGTGGACTCGATTTCCGAGCACGAAAAGTACGGCAACGACGGCGGCAAACACAGGGTCGTATCCGTCGGCGTCATCGCGGCCGTCGAGGGGGTTTCGAATCTCGTGAATACTGCCGCAGACGTGAGACTGACGAAAAAATTACGCAACGAATATTATTGCAAAAAGCGAATTTTTATTGCAGCTGCCTTTCCAAGTTGCCCAACAAGTTGGAAAGAAGATAACGACATCGCTGAACACCGTCGGAGGGAAATTGGTCGGCTTATCGTGAAACACTTGGGAAATGACTAATTAACTTATTCTACCTTATTACTACTAAGTATCTCAATTAAAATCGACGCATTTTATAAATCTGGGTGTGTAGAAATCCCACTTGCCGCTTTCGCGAACTTTGAATCTAGAGTAGTATTCTACGCCGTAAATCGTGACGGCGAACCCGGCGCCCAGGCCCAAACTGTACAGGAAAATTATGTTGTAAAACGGCGTCTTCGGCGGATGCACGAAGAAGTTCATCACGATCCCGATGAAGAAGAGCGTGAAAACCGACGGGAGGAAAAAGCCGAACATGTAAGTGGCGACGTACTCGTGCACGACCAGCGACACCAAAAACACGGCGATTTTCGCCAAATTTCTCCGTTTGGGTGCCAGGATCTCGTTCATGTCTTTGTAGATATAAACGTAGAGCCAGTCGTGCACGATGACGTTCCAGGTGCGGAAGTAGCCGGATTGCGAGGTGCACGTCCACCAGTCCTTGTAGAAGAGGCGGTCGCCGAAGCGGGTCAGCTCGGCGAACATGTTCTGCCACGAGTGCAGGATGAGGAAGAAGATCGAGAGCAGCAGGAGGATGCCCGAGATCGAGTTCTCGAACAGGATGACGACCATCTCGCCGGTCGTGAACTTGCGGTCGCAGATGTCGCGGATGGACGGGTGCAGGAAGCGCTCGATCACGAAGCCCATGTAGAAGAGGGCGCCGACCACCTCCAGGAGGCGGAAGAAGACGAAGTTCCAGCGGATCTTCTCGGTTCTCGGGTATTCGTCCTTGTAGATCAGCGTGGGGGCGAACAGGAAGTAGACGAATTTGTCGAAGGACGAAATTGTTACTTTTTCGTTGTCGTCGTCGCTGTGCGGTTTGAATTTTAGGACTTTTCCGACGTTCGTCCGCACGAAAGCGTGCAATTTCATCAGTAATCTCACCTGATGATTACGAAAAAAATCATTTGAATAATAATTACCCAAAATTACCAAAACTCACTTGTTCGAGTAAAACTATTGACGATGAGGCAGGTGGCAAGTTTAAAAATGAAACTAAAACTGCTGCGATCCTGAAGCAGAAGGTGTAATAACTCAACAGGACGATAATCCAAAAGGCATCCCAGTACTTGATGATTTTACCACCTGCAATATGATAAATAGTTATTTTGTGAGAAAGAACTTGAGACACAGTATACAATTTTTTCTACAGATATGATTAAAATGGGTTGAAATTACTTATTGATTGGAATAATTAGCAAGTTATTACTTTACACACTGGCAGTTACTTTGTCATTGTTGTAAATAAGGGCAACAATGTTTTTATACGCGCATTGTCATCCAATTTACCCACTGATGACAAAAATATAACGTCTTTAACAGAGGTCAGGAATGTTAAAAAGACAAAATGCTTTTAATAGTATCAGTAGAAAGAGGATTTTCTGTTTATTTTGGTCGACTTACTTTTTTTGGGTGGTGAAAAATCTCTGAATTTCGCCCAAATCTTGAAAATAGGATGGCAACAACATGTGCAAATGAAGAATCCGGTCCACACCAATAAAGCCAAGTGCACATTTTCGAAACTCACTAAAATCCGTTTCAGCCCTAAATTAACCCTTGAACAAGAATTGGTTTTCATCATGTTGAACGGAAATGTTTATTTTAACTTACTCGCCATTTTCTAGATAGTCTCTCAAGGATATGTTGACAAAAAATGCCACAAAAGTGGCTAAAAACATGTGATAGACGGTACGAATATGGTCATTTTCGAATAAATCAATAAGTAGGGAATTTCTATTATTCAATTTCTTCTCACTCCGAATTTCCCCGACCATTTTCAATACTTTTCGCTCAGAAAATACTTATATTACTTTTATTAATACACAGATAAACACATTCGATCATAACAAAACGAAGCTATAAATCTGAATGAGTAAACACGCTTCTTGTATAATGTGGTATGATGATTTCCAAGCAATTTCGAATTATTGTTCCGTTATCAGTGATTATAATGTACTTTCTTATCACGGGTCAACCCCTCTATTATTGCTACTGGCTAATGATACGATGCAAATATATATTTTTTTTATTTTCGAGTACTGTATTCATATTACTATCTATAAGACTTAAGTATTACATGACTTCGCAAAGTTGATATTGGAATAAAATCAGAACGAAAGAGGCAACAGTCGTCACCAGCTGAAAATGGAATTTGAATTGTCGGCCAATTTCCATTCGGGATAAACGTACCAAAAAGGAAAGCTCGTGGTTCATGCCAAAACCGTATCCGCTGAATTCGATTTTTTCCAATATAAGTTGCCAAGAAAAACCTTCAAGTTCATTTCGGATCTCTCGATTTTCTTGCATATTTTGAATTTTTTTTCCGATACATCTTTTCAAGGCATAATTCTATAATGGACTAATGTCAATAAATAATTATACTTCAACAGGGAAGGTTATATTATAATACCATTGATTTCACTTTTTCGCAAGACACAAGGAAGAAAATACCTTTGAGTGAATAAAAAATTAACTGATAAGAGTATTCCATTTTCTTCACAAGCACCTTTAAGGTATTCGGCGACTTTTTTCTATTGCGGTAGTCGAAGACATCGTGAAAAATAATGAAAATCTTACTCCAGGTGCTGCTCAAATAGAATCCGACGCAAACGGTAAAGTAGAATTTCAAAATTCGGTTAATGTTGAAAGTGAGAAAATCGAACCGCGCAAAGTCCACCCTGAAATCTTGAATTTCCTTCGAATTATTAAATCCCCTCTCGATTTTATTAATAAACCCTTCGAAAGTACTCTCCACCAATATTATAATCAACACAATCACGAATTCCGCTGATTGATAAAAGCAAAATCTTATATTCATTAACATGGAATGTTTGACGTCTAGTATTCCATTGAAATAATCAATGAAAGGGTAACTACAAATGTAAATGATAGGAATGACCATCAATTTTTTGAGTTTCAAAAAAGGCGTTTTACGAGTCGGATATTTCCTCAACATTTCCAAAAGTTCTATTACAAACTTTAAAATCGTTTCATTAGACGAGGCCACCGTAAAAACCGTAACGTACTGATAAAATATCAAAGTGATTACCGAGACTCCTTGTGGTACCCTTTCGGTAAGATAATAGGGACTCATGACTTGTTGAATTTTCGGCGAAATCGTATAAATATAGCTAAAACATGTTAAGAAATTGGCGAACACACAGAAAATCTTCAATTTCACACTGGTTCTTCCCTGGGAGTTATAATAACTAGACCCGCCAATAATAAGGAAATTTATGAAAATTCTAGCCTGAAAAGAGGGCGAAAGGGCTCTTAACTCGGCCATCATAATACATCATATGGAATGGAATTGTAACTATTGTGTTTAGTCATCTTTATGATTGACGTGTCTTAATTAAATTCAACAATAATTATAACGTTTATATTATTACATCCTCATTTGGTTAACTACATATTTACCAACACAAATAATTATAATTTTACCAAATGTCATTAACGGGGTTGGATTTTATCTATATTTTTAATAGATTTAATTTTTTTTGAGTGATGAAAATGTTCTACTTTTTGAAAACAACATGTAGAATCAAAGATTAGAATGAAGAATTTAGCCCACATGCCCCAAATTGGAACTGCCAAGTGTACTTTTTCAAAACTTTTATGATTACTTTTCAGGCCTAAATTATATCTTAATGTTATTTCAACCTATACATACAATAAGCCAGTTTCTTCAGGATATGATAATAAAAATGCAACGAAATTTTTGAATAAATCAATTACTCAGTGAGGAATTTTTTTCAATATCTTTCCATCTTTGAAATTTCTCGATCAATTTCAAAATTATTTCTTCAATAAGGTGTATCAGTTTTATTGTTGTTATTATTATCAGAATTATTATACAGAAAAATTCAATCACAACACAGTGAAGACACGAGCATGAGTAAATATTATAATACTTGTATTACGTTGTACTTTTTCGAATGATCATTAATTCCAATATCACTTATTACATATGTATACTTTTTTATTTTGAAAGTTTCAAATTAGTATTGTGTTATCAGTATCTAACGAAGAAATGGAAGGCTTCTCGACTGCGCACTGTTGGTATTGGAATAAAATCAGAGTGAAAGAGCCAACAGTCGCCACCAGCTGAAAATTAAATTTAAATTGTTGACCAATTTTCATTCCTCGATAAACGACTTACCAAGAAGGAAAGCTCGTGGTTGATGCCGAAACCGTACCCGCGAAATTCAATTTTCTCCAGGAAGAGTTGCCAAGAGAAAGCCTCCAGCTCATCTCGAATCTCTCGGTTTTCTTGCATTTTGGTCATTTTCTTTTCAATGCATCTTTTTAATTCATAATTCTATGATCGAAACAATTATACCAAAGTACGTAACGTTATTCAATAAATTACCATTAATTTCACTTTTTCGCAAGACACAAGAAGAAAAACGCCTTTGATTAAATAAAAAATTAATTGATAAGAGTATTCGATTCTTTTCAGACGCACATTTGCAGCATTTGGCGAATTCATTTTATTACGATGATAAAACACGTCGTGGCAAATGATGAAAATCTTGCACCAGGTGCTGCTCAGATAAAATCCGACGCAAATGGTGAAATAGAATTTCAAGATTCGGTTAATGTTGAAAGTGAGACAATCGAATCGTGCAAAACCCACCCTTAAATGTTGTATTTCCTTTACATTATTAATCCCTCTCTCGATTTTATAAATGAACCCTTCGAAAAGGCTCTTTACCAATATTATAATCAACGCAATCACGAACTCCGATAATTGGTAGAAGCAGAATTTTAAATTGATTAAAATCGAATGTACAAGATTCACCTTATTGAGAAAATCTAGCAGAAAGTAACTCGAAATGTAGACGACAGGGAAAATGATTACTTTTTTAAACTGCGAAAAGGGCGAATTCCTCGATGGATACCGTTTCAAAATCTTCATCAGATCAGTAAGCACATTCAATATCGATCGATTGAACATGACCACGGTTAGAATCGTCGCATTTTGATAAAGAATCAAAGTGATCACCGCGATTCCCTGTGGAACTTTTTCTATCAGGTGATGTGGAGTATTTATTTGATGAATCTTCTCAGGAATAACGTAAATATCGATGAAACACGCTAAGAGATTAACGAACACGCAGAAAATCTTCAATTTCGCACTGGACCTCCCCTCGGAATTGTAGTAACTAACCCCGCCGATATTTAAAAAAATTATAAAAGTTCTGGCTTGTAAAGAGGGCGACAATGCTCCCATCTCAACCATGATAACGCATGAAATGAAAGTCCGATTATATCGTATTTAATCATCTTTATTATTGACGTGTCTTAATTAGATTTAACAATTATTATAACGTTTATATTATAGCATCCTCATTTGGCAAAATAAATATTTAACCATCTGAATACTTAATTACAATAAATAATAGACTAATATTTACCGTGGAATTCTTTTTTTCCGTGAAATAGATTTCTAATATTGATTAGATTTATTTAGTGCAAATAAACCAGTTTGCGCTCATTTAAGTAGATTATACAGGGTGTCACAGAACTCGCGTTACAGAGAAGAATAGCATGTAGGGACGACACATAAGATAAAAAGTTAAGGTGGGTACGCAAATGCTTACTAAATCTAGGGTTTTACCTTCGGTGTTTACCTTGAACATTTCCGACGGCATGATAACCAAAATCGGAAACAATAAGCTTCAATTAAAAAAGGAAGCTAATCTTTCAAGCTTCCATAAAAGTTTTTGCCGATTTTTGAATCTTTATTAATTCTCGAGATACACTCTGAGAGAAAAGATCGTTTGAATCAAAAGAGGTTCTTTTGGATACGAGCTATTGAATATTTTGATTGTGTCAAGACATTTAACATTGAAAATTTTTGATTGAACAAGAAATATGATAATTATTGGTTCAACGGAGATATTTCTAGCGATATTACAGTGGTCGAGGGGAAAAAACGAGAATTGAAGACTACAACAAAATACCTCGAATAGAATGTCTAGCATATCAAGAGGATTTTATTATTCTGATTTACTAAAATGATGACATGTTCGAAATTAGATAGTAATTAATAAAATGTTTAAGCTGACTTTCTGATTTGAAGTATAGTGTTTCCAACATAAATTGACCATCACGTGACCTAAGTTGCCAAGCAAAATTCAATTGAAAACATTGCTAAACATTGACTAATGACAGGTACTTGTCAGGTACTTTTTGGGTCACGTGTTGGCCAGTTTATGTTGGAAAGACTATACTATATTGTAATTTTCAAATTTCAGTTTTTTCTTCTGACCAGCTGTGTATTAAAATCGCAACATCTCTAAAATTAATGAAGACTTATCTATTCTTATGAATAGACAAATACTATTCGTAAAGAAAAATATAATGGAAATGTTCAATGTTCAATGGAAATATTCATCATGAGTTTGCGGAACAACCTTTATATTATAGTAACTTTTTGTCTTATTTTTGCCGCCGGTCCCGTGAGTAAATCGATTTTCTGTCAAGTTGCCATGTATCTCTGTCACTGTTTATCTAATGATGATTATATGAGACAGAGAGATATTTATGGTTAACTCGACAAAAAACACGGTAAGTAAATATGTTCTTACATCCTACAGATCCTACATGCAAGTCTGGGGCGCGAGTTCTGGGACACCGTGTATTCGTAAATTATCTGAAAACTCTCATTTATGAGGAACATTATTCTCCTATCCTGCAAAAACGTTTCTCATGCAGATTTATTGCATTTTTTTTGCACCTTTTTTTGATTTGAATATCTTTACGTGGAATTCATTATTGAGACGTTTCTCGTCTTGGAAAAAGTTTCCTTCACGTAAAAACCTCACGTCGTTCTCAGTTTCATATGATGAAAATCGCAAAACTTCCTGCCTGTTTTTCCGCTTTATCCCCATTTTTTCTAAACAACCAAAATTGTCCCCCAACTGTGCCAATGTATAAATTTATAAATTTTGATTGAAAAATGGCCTAAAACTTGGACACTTATTTAGAGTGAGTGAGTCAAATGACCAAATATTCGATTCTCCCCAACGAGGTCGTTTTTTATTTATCCGTGCATCTTGCCACACTCATTTAATCGAAAACGTGAAACTATAACACCCTAACGGCACGAAATCGCCAGAAATTCCGAAAAAAATTCAGACGATCAAATGCGAAACGTCACTCGTGTACGCCGGCAGATACCTCGGAACGGGCTGCACCCCCCCGGAATCCTCGACCCGCCTCTGCCTCACGTCCGAATCCCCCGGCCAGGCCCTTTCCGGCCCCCCGATCCTCAGCAACTTGTTGTCCACCGCCAGCGAGATGGTCGTCGGATCGTTGACCCCGTTCGACTTGATCCTCCTCTGCGTCGTCGTGTTGGCCGAGGCGCGCAGCGTCTTCCTCTTCTCCACTTGCCCGCGCCACTTGTCCGCCGCGTGCCTCGCCAGCTCCATCCGCTTCTGCTTCTTGATCTGGTGCTTCTTGTACGCCATCTCGATGACGATGAGGCCGATGCCGCCCACGATGCCGGCCGCCACCAGGATGAACACGCCCGCCATGTTCTTCAGGCCGAGCGTGTTGGGCGTCTTCTCGAACTGCTCGCACTGCTGCACATTGCCCTGCAGGATCCACTTGTTGTCCAGGCCCTCCATGAAGCCGCTCTCGTGGAAGTCGAGGATGGCGAGGGTGACGTCGTCGGCCCACGGGGAGCCCTTCTGCAGGCCGATGCCGTAGCCGGAGCGGCCGAAGAGCTCGCCGGCCGTGACCAGTTCGCAGTCTTGGGCCGCCTCGAACTCGAGCCGGGAGCTGTCCCAGATGAAGGCCATCAGTTTGCCGATTTTGACGTCCTCGATGGCGCGTTCGGCCGTGTTGTAGTTGTTGGATTCCATGGTGCGGTACATGTTGGACAGTTCGACCTGGCGGCGGAAGTACATGTCGACGGCGGAGCCTTTGACCGTGGCGCAGGTCAGGTTCTCCATCGTGTTCCTCAGCTGGAATCACGAAATTTTTTGAGTTTATTGAGTTTGGTGGCGGAAAATCGAACAACCATTGCTTATGGTTTAGAGCTGTACAGTTTCAAATTACCAGTTAGCGAATACAAAACATTAGAAATACTCTGTCTGAATGAAACTTTATCAAATTTTGGTTCAGAAAGTAATACTTAGTTGAATTTTTAACTTTTTAGTCAATTTCCCACTTTTCGTCATAATTCCTCGTGAAATACGTGAACACTTAAAATGTACAGAGCTACAGTACAGACTGGTCCAAAAAAAATTAGTTTCCACCGTTTCCAGCCACGTTTTTAGAATGTTCATTCCTGTTTTCGAAAATAGCCGACACCAGTCGGTTTGTGATTCTTGAGGGAAATATGTAGGTACTTTTGCCGAAAAATAAAATTACTCGTAAGTAGGTTAACTGCCACTCTCAAAAATCTCAAATTGCAACATGAGTACCCAGTTCATCACATTATTTTGAAGCCCTTTTAATTATCTAACCGATGCTTTCAGTTTGGTGTCCCATTACTCTTAGGTATTATGGAATGAACGGGTTTCAAAGGAAAATGCAAGGAAACAGAGTTTACGCTTCCAAACATCTTATGATGATGATATGTTGAAAATTTAGACCATCCACCCGCATACAATTGAAAAATCTACGTTCTCTGGTTCTTTCGAGGGTTCTTTGGACAATAGTCAACATTTCAGCTGTGATGTTTCGGCATTTCCTCACAATTCTTGTCCCTTTATGATAAAAAACGTCAGAATTTCTCAGGTAACGCCGAGGGGTAGACCACCCAGACATATTTTGCTCACCACATTTACACTACATAAATATTTAAAACATTTACAAAATTAAATTTTTATAGTCTATGAACTATGAGCTCAATGAAGAGTAATACTGTTTTTACCACAGAGATATATGTAAATGGTAATGTTAAATAAGGTCAGGTGGGGTAATTGGGATCATGGGGTAAGTGGGGAACCACCCTCATATCTGTTTTCTTCTAAAAAATGATCCTTCTGTTTTTTCATTTCCTTGCATCTGGGATAACTTTTTTCGCAATAGAGATAAATTCTTCAAATTTTCAACATGGCATCTCTATAAGTATCATAAGGTTCCAGTTTTCCCATAATGATAATTATTGCAACCCATGACAAAATAGGTAGGGGGGTCCCAGTTTACAAGAATTGTCCGAGTAACCGGGGCCCCTTGGAATTTAAAAAAAAATCTAAAAACCAAGTAGTTCTGTAAATTATGAGTATGTTGCTGTTGTAACTTGTGAAGCAAGAGTAGACGATGGTCGTATATCAGCATTAATTGATAGGAAAATCCAATTGTAGAAATAAACGAGATTGAAGTTTGATATATGTAAAACTAGGTCCCAATTATCCCATCTGACCTTACACCCTCCCGGAATTTATCTTTGTTGTTACCTATATCCGTATGGATAGATATACATATTTTGGAAACCCCAAATGAGTTAAAAAACTGATTGTAACTAGTTGAAGCCAGGATTCGCCGATCAGGTTTAGGAAATCTGGTACAAGTAGTGGAAACCCGAAGTAACCAGATTATTTTGGAAACACCCGAATTATACATACAGTTGCCTGTTTAAATTCACGTTTTCATTGATGGATTTAGGGAAAACTAGTTCTAATCAATGCATGAATTGTTAAAACAAGTTTTCACAATCTAAAACTAGCTTTAACAATCCGTTGGATTTCAAGATTTTGCGGTCATCATTTACTGAAAGAGATGAAGAGGTTGGAAGCCGAAAAGTCATGCAAGCAATAATACCACACAGAGGGCCAATCTAAATATGGTCCTCTGTGATAATACTTTTCAACTACAACGCGGCTTAAAACCCGAGACTCCATCTCTTTCAGTAATCCATATACCTACTCTAGCTTCTTATCAACACTTAACCATAATTTTCTCTAAATTCATCGCTAAAAAGCGAATTCGAGCAGTAACTAGCAAGTTACATTGTTCAAAAACTCAAGGATTCATGTAACTTCAAAAATAAAAACATCAAAAATTGTGTTCAAAATTAAGCAAAAACTTTGAAAGGCCGGCATCTGAAGGCGCTAAATCCAAAATGAGCGAAGTTTTTGCCCAGTAGAAATTATACACTTACCCTGGCATCATTGATCCCGGTCAGTTTGGTCTTGGGCCGCTCCAAAACGAGAAAGGCCGCCAGATTAGCGGTGTAAGAGGCGACGATGATCATGGCGAAACCGGCCCAGACCATCCCCAAAACCCGCGCCGAGAAGCTCCTGGGGGTGCCCTCGCCGATCCCGCTATTCAAAAGCACCCCCCAAGCGAACCAGATGGCACTTGACAGATTCAGAGCGTCCTCTTCGGTGCCGTCGGTGTTGGCCAGCTTGAACCGGCCGAACGGCGAAAATCGGTCGAGCAAGTACAAGACCAACGCGACCACGTGCACGGAGACCATCACCAGGATCCACAGAGTGTTGCTGAACGGCTGCAAGAACGACACCAAAGTGGATGACCTGGACGGTTTCTTCTCGAGGATCGTTATGCCTTGGTACTTGAACGGCTTGCTGAACTCTATGAACTCGGCCCGTTCCGGGTTGATGGTCAGGGGAGCGACGATCATGTCGGCCCGTTCGCCCACCAGTTCGCCTATCAGGCCGGTCCATTCCTTTTTTCCGCTACCGGACGTGTTGCGGATCAGGTAGTTGCCGAATTGTCCGTCCGGCGATAAGGCGAGGCCGTAGGTGAAGTTGATCTTTTTCGAGAGCTCCTTGAGCAGGTCCATGCAGTAGCCTTTGCAACAGTAACTTCCCATCACTGGAAAGGAAAACTTTTAAAGTAAGCTCTCTTTCGACGGTAATCGATATTTTTGCTACAAGCGATTCAAAAAGTTGTATCTTTTTGGATTCTAATTCGAGTTAGGAAATTAAGATTGAAGTTTTCCTAACAAGGGAATGGGTTTGTTCGTGCACCTCAAAAGTGAACTGTTTGCAAACTGTCACTGACTGGTTTTGGGTATTTTAGTGCGTAGAATCGAGCCCGGATAAGTTTGAGATCGGTCAGATAGTGGTCAGAGTTTCGAAAACGCGTTTTTGGAAGCTAATCGGGATATTATCTGCGCATGTCACACACTTCTCATCCGCGGCCAGAAGTTCTGTCTGTGGACAGTTTGCCAACAGTTAGAAATTAATCACAAGCACATCACAAGTTTCCTGCAAGAACACCGGACCGTCAGTCAGAAAATGGTCAGAAAACAGACGTGCCTTTGCCAGAACAGCTTCAAAATCGAACATTTTCCACAAAAGAAAATGTGCACACGATTACTAATAGTGATGACAACATAAAAATTTCTTTACAGCTCCTGATGCACCATTTTTAAATTCGGAAATGTATAGGGATTCGGGGTCTTTTCCAAACTCTAGTAGAAAAATATTGGGTGAAACATGCAGGAAAAGTGTTCTTCATCTGTACACGGTAAGGTTGCCAATATTTTACCGGTGTTTAAAATCGTCCCAGTGCCGTATTTTTTATTGAAAAGGAATCCTGCAAATGCAGTCAATAGACTTTTTATACATATTCACTACAGTTACTAAGTTCCACTACAAATTTCTCCTGAATTTGTACTATACAGTGATTTGCCAAACAACGAAAACAAATTGTGTCTGCATATACTAAACATAAAAAGATACCCGAGAAGATAACATATTCCATTTTAATGTAATATGCTGAATATTATCTCAAAAAGTGGCTCCATCATTTCCTGGGACTCTGTTATATCTGCCACAGGCACCCAAATAGTACTTACATACCAGTGTATTCGTAAATAAGCATTATGGTGCCAAATTTGTATCGGTAAGATAAGGATGAGGTATTAGGAATCATAGTGGTATGTAAGTACAATTTATGGAATCCCAATTGAATTATACCGAATATAAAAGCTTCTGCGAATGTTGAACATTTTTATATGACAATCCATCGGAACAAAACTAAATTGATCATACGAAAAAGCTAAAACTTCAAAGAATTTACTACAAAATTTCCAAAGTTTTTCTTCAAGATTTGTAGGAAATAGTCGGTGAAAACAACTAGGAGGCAACGTTACCCTACGGCGAATCTTTGATCTCAGCATGATCTCAGCTAACTCCTGGATCAAAAGTCTTACATCCGTATACAGGAAAAAACAACACTTTTCTTACTCATTGCAAAAATAGAGGATATTTACTGTCGTGGGTAGAGTTGAAATGCGGGCACGGAATTTCCTCGGCGGTGCACATGTCTTGCGGTTCCACCAGTTTCCTCACATAGACGAACGGTTTCTCCTCGATCGTGAGCACCTTCAAATGGGTCGGTATCATGAAACCTTCCGGTTTGACGTGTTGCCGTCCCGGCCACAAAATGCTCTTTTCGTCCACAGTCAAGTGCATCTTATTGCTCTCCCGATTGAAAAAGAACTTCCCGACGGTGACCTGCTTCTGCTTCCTCTGTATGTTGACGATGTTGTATTCCGCGTTGATCCGGTCACCCTGATCGTCGAAACCCACTTTACCGGTCTCCCCGTTCAAAAGTACCTGCTTTCGGATGAAATCGAAGAGCTCTTTGCCGGTCTCCCAGATCGAACCGGAATCGTCGCAATCTTTAGGTGCTTCGGTTATTTCCTTCTTTAGGTTCATCTCCCTCAAAGCGGAAGCTAACACATAACTGTAACGAAGATTATCACCAAAAATCAGAAAACTGTAAAGAAGTTATTATAGTATTACATGCTGTCTTTTATGTGGGCCTTTTCGTTGGTCGCATTTACCAGTTGGAGACCTAAAATCCCTTCAGGGACGTTTTTGGCTTTCAGTGCTTGTTCGGTGACTATCCAGGCGTATCCGGCCCCTGTCATGTTCAATTTGGCTGCATCTCTAAAGATTACTGCCGCGTCTTCTTGACTGAGAAAAAACGTGTTATTCTAGAAGTGAATGGTATTTTGAGCCATTACTTGGCAAACATGAGGTAGACTCGCGATTGCGCGTTCTTCATGTCGCTCAGTTGCTCCTTGAAACTTTCCAGATACGGCTCGAATTCAATGATGGATTCCACTTGGACTTTGATTTCGATATCATCTTCCAAACTTTGAGAAGTGGTCTGGAAACGACCTAAGAGGGCGCGTCCGTCTGTATCGGAACTGTGGATGAAAATGATCTTTTTGTAGTTGAAATGTTTCAACATCTCCACCCAGACGTCCGCCTGGTGCGAATAGGGAGGGACGGTCCTCAGGAAAGACACGTGGATGTTCTGAAAACCCCATTTGGAGAAAAAGTCTCGACTGAGAAAAAAACGGAGTTACTTTATCAGAAAATGCGGAATCTCTTGAGGAAATGCCGATGACCGGGATGTGGTAAAAACCGCTGGTGTAGGAAACTGCAGCAGGAGATAAGTCCCCATTTACGTCATGGGAAACCACCACAGCGTAGACCTAATCAAGCATTACAAAAACCATCAGTAATTTAATCGTTTCGGGGTGGTATAAAGACGCACCCTGTTGGAGATCAAGTGTTTGCAGACATTGAGGGCGGTCCTGATCGGGTTGGGATCCATCAAAATCGCCACATCGTAGTAAGTGATGCCTTTCGGGACGTATTGCGAGTCGAAATTCAAGTGCTGAAAACCGATTTTTATGTGATTGGAGGGTTTTCAGCGTTTCGTTTAGCGCACTTACTGCAATGGTTTCTTTGAAGTGAAATTGGCTGTCGTTGCTGCTCAAGACGCCGCCGACGTTGAAAACGGTCGGATTGGCGGAAGACCAGACTTCGCCGTGGATCGAGTCGGCGTTTACTATCGTTATCAAAAGTAACGTGAAGATCTTGGAGCGAAACATTGCGAACCGGTCCTGTTTACATCTCCGGGTGGACTGATGGCGGAGGATAGGGGTGAACCGCACCCGTTGCCAGGACGACGCTCAGATGATATCGATTTTAGGGTTGTTTGACATGGATCTAGTTGGGGAATCTTGAGGGAAATTTCATCTCTTCAATTAATGCAGGTGCGCCACACAAATTGACTACCGCCCTTTTAGTTTTGGAAATTTTCATTAGATGTCATTCTTTTATTTGACTCTGTGATTTTGTTATCATGTTCCTTTCTTCTCCAAAGATATGATGACATTCAATTAGAAAAATTTAAACCGGGCATAATTCACAATCTTGGCTGAACTGGTAAGTTTTAGTCCTTATTCGAAAGACCATAGACGAGAGTCTCTTTTCCCTCTGGGGAAAAAAGTCGAGCAAATCTCACTTTTTCAATCTCTTGGGAATAAAAGTTCTATAATAAACTCCTACTACACTTTCTATGAACATTTCGTATTATTTGTCGTACAGTTTCAGTTGCCATGATTTTTCTGTTAAAAGCGCATTGATGTATTCTTCCTATGCCTTATCTAGGTCAAACTCATTCGAAATTTTCCACCAATAATTCGAATTGAACTCGGAATTATTAAAATAAGTATTTTCGGTATGTCAAAAAAAATTGTGAAAATAAGGAACAAATAATAATTATTATGCATATGGGACTAAAGAGATACTTTTCACCAGCTGTCAGTAACAAGAAAAGCCTACTTTTAATACCTAGTACATTGTAAAATAACATTTTGAAGAACACCAAGAGTTTCCCCGGAGTCGCACGGACTTTTTCCAGAGTCGACCAGAGTTCACCCCGAGCCTCTCGGTGTAGCCCGGAGATTCCTGGGATTCTCCCTGAGTTTCCCGGAGCCCATCCAAAGTTGATGGAAGTTTCTCCGGAATTTCTTTGAATCTCCCGGAGTTCCCCGGCATTATCTGGAGTGCCATTTGAGACAGGTTTCACTGGAAAAATCCAGCTCAAATATAGCGACTTTCTGAAAATTGGTCCTAATTTGCAAAGATTAAGGACCAACTGCACCGCTTTCACTTAAAATTTAAAGCGGAGCTTAAGCCTTGACTACGATTGTTAACAACAATTGTTGCTAAGGTTTAAGTTCCACTCAAATTTTAAGTAAAAGCGGTACAGTTGGCCCTTACCCACTTTCCGATAGAGGCCATCATTAGTTGCCTAGCAAAGATTCCTATGTGATTCCAATGTGAAAAGTACACATGAGATGAGCTAACTAGATCCAAGTCAAACAATGATTCTAGGGATGAAATAAAGAAAGCGCATCAGCTCAGCACATCGAATAAAAATAAATCTTGCTTTTATTAATAGGTAAGTACGTGAGATTGATCATCAGGTGCGTCATTATAAAATAACCATCAAGAAACTCATTATTATTACGATTGCTTCAACCCCAGGGTTGGAATTGGAGGAGTTTGGGGGCGGCGTACCACGCGGTGAGCTGCCCCTCGGAGTGCGCAGAGGCCGCTACTGCCGCCGAAGTGGCGGACAGGCTCCCGTCTTTACCGGCATTCGCCTGCTTGATGGTGGCGGTGCTCGAATGCTGCAAAGCCGAAATCTTCTTTGCCGTATCGTCTGAAAAAAAAACGATAATTAATAAAAAAATTACCGACTAGGACGCGTTCACCGAGCCAAAGGATAAATCTCCACAGGAAAAATCTCTAAAAATTAGACGAAAAGTTCCTATAAAGAGGGGCTTAACAGGCTTAACAGATACAGGGTGTCCCATTGAACATTTTCACTACATTTTTCAGAAGCATGTCAACCAAAATCGCGAAAAAGATTACATTAGAATAAAAAACTTATATCATAGGCTTAAGAAGAAGTTTTTCATGATTTTTGTATCTTTATTAGTTCCAGAGATATTACGATTTTAGTAGAGTTGGTCGGGGAATAATAAGAATTGAAAATGAACGATTACAACCAAAAACCTTAGAAAAAAGATAGTTTAAATCAAGAAAGATTTATTGTTCTAATTAGCCCAATATTTATTACGACTTGAAATGGAGAATTTTTTGTACTAAAATGGCATTGGGTCCGAAAGTAGAATATTTAGAGAACAATAGAATTATCTTGATCTAAGCTATCTTTTTCAAGGTATTTTGTTGTAATCTGCAAATTTTAGGTAATTCTACTCCAAGTAGCCGCACTAAAATCGCAATATCTCTGGAATTAATGAAGATACAAGAATCGACAAAAACTTTTTTAGAAGCTCATATAATAGGCTTTCTTAATTATCTCAATTTTTTCTCAATTATGGTTGTCATGTCTCTGAAAAATGTAGTAAAAATGTTAAATGTGACACCCTGTATCTATCAAGTCTTTGCGAACCTACGTCCATATGCAGTTTTTGACTTATTTTGACCTAAGGAAGCCGCCCTGCAGCGGTAGTGATATACTGTATAAAACAATTTTAAAAATCGCATGGGAGTCGAAACAGAGCAGACCGATTTTAAAAATTTTTGCTGCGAAGATTATCCGATTGAAATTGGATAGAATTCGCGTGAAGAATTCTTCGGATCTGAATCTACGTCACATTCTATGACGTAATCCAGAGAGTTACCAAGATTGACCTCGTGGAAATTCTTTCTGCGGAGGATTTTCTTCGTATTATTCTTACCGCTCCTCTGGATCTCGGCGGCGGCCGCCGCGGCGCTCTTCTGAATGACGGCGGCGGCGTGCGCCTCCTTGGCGGAGGCGATCTGCTGCAGCTCGGCCACCTCGGACTTGGCGTGGGCGAGCCGCTGCTGCGCCTGAACGAGTCCCTGGGCGGCCGACTTGGCCTCCTGCTGCTGCACGGCGGCGGCCGCCTCGGCCTTCTGCAGCGAGAGCGCCGCCTGCGCCTGCTTGTGGCTGGCGACGTGCTGCTGGCTGAGCACCTCGTTCTTGGCGTGCTGGACGCGGTGCTGCGCCGACATGACGTTGGCGGACGCCTCCTTGGCCGCCTGGATGGCCGACGCGATCTCGCCCGGCGACGGCGTGTACACCTTCTGCACGAACACCTGCTGGTGCGACAGGAACGCGTTCTGGCCGAGGCCGGCGCCGTCGAACGAGTCGTACGAGGACGACCCGAAGATGCCCCGCTTCGACGGATTGGTGGACGGCTCGCCCAGGGCCACGCCGCTTAAGAAGAAGGCCACGAGGAATTCCTGCAATTTCGCATTCGTCAGTTAACAGTTTCAATTTTCGATTATGACTTGCAGTAAAGAGTATAAGGTGGGGTTGGAGGAAAATTTTATTCAGATGTCCGGCGGGTATGGTTTTTCATTCGAATATCCGGATATCGGTTTTTATCCGAATATTCGAATATCCGGATATCGGTTTTATCCGAGTATTCGAATATCCGGATATCGATTTTATCCGAATATTCGAATATCCGGATATCGATTTTTTCTACGAATATCCGGATTTCGCTCTTTATCCAAATATTGGTTTTTATCCGAATATTCGGATATAAATTTTTATCCAAATATTCGCATATTTGAATATCGATTTTTATCCGATTATCCAGATACTTATAAGTTTTTTGATACGAATATCGGTTTTTATCCTGATATTTGGATATCGATTTTTATCCGGATACCCCATATTCATCCAAATATCCGGCTAGGTGGAATATGCGGATTTTTACCCGGATTTCTATCCTGATTTCTATCTATTTTAATCTCTATTAGGATATTTAATTTTGTCCGGATATCTATTTTAATCTCTGTCAATCTATTTGATTGATTTTTTAGAGGGTATTTTAACTTTTAGTATCCGGATGATTTTGATACACATTCGACACAAAATTTTCTGCTTTTAGAAATCTAAATTCATTATAAAATGCAAAGAGATTATATAATCTCTTTGATAAAATGTGACTCCTCTCTTAGTATGTGGGTATGAGTATCCGAATGAAATACCCAGATAGGATATCCAAATGAAAATTGGGGTGAAATACAAGAAATTTCGAATCTACGGAGATATCAAAAAAATTCTCCATAAATGGAGGCTATGATAATCGTTCTGTCTCTATACTTTTAGTAGTTTTCAGATGAGACAGAATGATATCTACAGCTCCTCTTATGAAGAATTTTTATGATGTCTATACAATAGACCAATGATAATATTGATAATTGAAGACAAAATATTGTGAAAACCGGTTATAAATATCAAAACTGAAAAAACCGTATTTGAACATTGTTTTTTGATAAATTCGCGCATTTTATTTAGTTCTCAGATTCACAAAATCGCTAAAAAAATATTGTTATTTCACAATATTTTTCAATGCGGTTTTGAAAACCTAAAATATACATAGACCATTCTCTACCGCGATTTTGTCAAAAAACTTTCTTCACTTTTGGTGTTGTTGTCCATGATTGAAAAATTAGATATGTAATTCAATAAATAAAAAAATGCGAATGTATCATGAATTTTTGGTTGCTTTTTGCTAGTTCTCGAAGTTTATGAAGTAAAAACACGCCGGAAAACTCGTATGAAAATACAAAAAAAAATTGTCGTCCTTCGTCCAGAAGACACAGTTTCTTAACTACTTGCCAAAAATGATCGATAGTTTTTGGAAAATTGTACACTACTGTTCGGGTTCGGATTGAAAAGTTCTTGTTCGGACTATTGGAGGTTCGGATTAAAGGGTCTTTATTGAATTACGTAATGTTTTTTTTACCTGTTTGGTGAACATGTTGACTGGTCGTTGTTGACTGATACTGTGTTCTCAAGAAGAGACCGTATTTATATTCGATTTGGTTTGTTAAAAATCCGTGATAATGATAGATCGCAATAAATTATTTCCGCGTTTCCGTTATAGGGCTACTCCTTTATCCTTATTTAATCACGACTCTGCCGTATTTACTTTCATCTCTCAATATCAATTTAACTCGAAAGGGAAGGTTTTAATGTCAACTTTACTAAATATAGGCGGTGCTCCACTTCGTTATTATCATCGAGAATGTCTTTTTACTTTCTTCGGATACGAATCGCAAATTAATTTCATCACTTTTATTATCGTTTCGAGTGGGAGCCACCTGATTGATCATTTCGGAATTCCTTATAATTATACACAGATAAGATTAAATAACAATACAGATGTAATATACGATTATTTATTATAAGACAAAATATATACAATGCATTTAATATAAACGCGGCTTTACAACCTAATATTAAGAATAAATTATTTATTTTTCTAAGATTGTTTGAATTTCCTTGAAGCTCTTTCCTTTGGTTTCCGGTACGAAAAAGTACGTAAAAACGAAGCACAAAAGGCACGACCCGGAGAAGATCCAAAAGGTCCCGGCCTTATCGACCGCATGATTCAAATCGGCGAAAAACCTCGTCACTATGAAAGAAGTCAACCAACAAGTGAAAGAAGTCAAAGAAGCCGCTATAGGCTTGACACTAGCCGGAAACAGTTCCGAAGAAATGGTCCAAGGCACCGGCCCCATCCCTATATTAAAAGTCACGATGAAGAGCACCATACTGAGCAGAGGAAGCCACGAAATCGGCCCCACGTCCACGTCCGTCGATTCCTTCAGGTAGAAAAACACCCCGAAAGCGGCCATACTCACAAAAGTCCCCAAATTCGAGGCGAGAATCAAAAACCTCCTGCCGGCCCTGTCGGCGAAAAACGGCGTTACGAAACTGGAAGAGAACAGAACGAGGCCGACAATCATCGACGAAATGTCGGATGGTAAATCGGTTCCGGTCGCCTCGAAAATTTCTTGCGTGTAAAAAAGCACCGGATTTATACCGGAAAGCTGCTGCGACATTATCAGGTAAAGCGAAATGGCCAGCGCTTTCAAACTGGCTCTCGTTTTGAAAATATCGCTGAAATGCCCATGCTCGTCGTGTTTTAAAACCGACTTTATGTGCTCGATCTCTTTCGAAACGTTCGGTTTTCCGCCCTTACCGCGAAAATCGGACCTCAAAAGCGTCAAAGAGTCTTCGGCCTTTTCCAGCTGGTTCTTCCCCACCAAATAGTACGGGGTTTCCGGGGCAAAAATCAAAAATAGTATAAAAGCGGTGGTCGGTACGCACGCCAAAAGGACGTCGAACCACATAATCGACAAATAAGGGCCGATGACGTACGGGATCAAGTTGCCGAAGGTCCAGAAGATGTTGAGGGTGACGGACAGCATCCCGCGGTTGGAGTCTTCGGCGACTTCTGCCACGTACATCGGGAGGAGGGTGTAGCCGCCGCCGACGGCGATCCCGCCCAGGACGCGGGCGAAATAGAAGAGGTAGATGGTGCGGGAGAAGGCGAGGATCAGGTAGGAGATGATGTGCGGGATGGCTATGCACAGGACGGCGATCTTGCGGCCGTACTTTTCGGCGAGGAAGCTGAAGGGCAGCGGGCCGATCATGGCGCCGATGTTGATCAGCGATCCGATCCAGGAGATTTCGTCTTCCGTTATCAGGCGGTGTAGAGGGTTGACGTCATCGTCGGTCGAGTTCAGTTTGGGGATGATCGGGGACGACCAGCTCATGGTTATGTCCCCCGAAGTCGCGAAAAGGTCCACTGGATAAAATAATTCGAATATTGAACATTTTCGGTTTTTCATTATCTGTTCGAATTTGTAATGACGAACTAAATACTTAGTGATTTTAGTTTTGTTAGGTTTTACCATGGTATTGTTACTAAATCAATCGAGATAAAATGAAAAATAGGCAGTTCGCGGTTGTCATCAAATATTGAATGTGAAAAAACTCTGTTCTGACATTAATTGTCATTTAAATTATTGCCTGTTGATAGTATATTGTTCAGCGAGTGCGAAATTTGGTCATTTTTACGACGGATTAATATCTGTGTTAATATTGCAACACAAACCGAAGGCGTGTGGAACAATTTATCCAAGTGGAAATGGCCAATTCTCACGAGTTGAACACTAATTAAATTTTCCATATCGAAAACCATTTTGGGTAATAGTCAGTTTATTTAATATGAAAACATGGGAAAACTTATTTCTCGTAGTAAAGAAACTTTACTATGGCAGAGTAGAAATTAGTGAAAATATGCATTGGTGGTGGTGCTTTTACAGTAAATTATGAGAAAATATTTCGGACCTAGTCTTTAACCTATAATTTACAGCCGAAAATTTGTGTAACAGTTATGTAATATTGAAATATTGCAGAAAGTAATAATGAATGAACGTTTGGACTGATCCTTTGAATTAATAAAAATTTAACATTTATTCGAAATTAACAGAAGAAACGGTTAATCTACATATAATTTACGGTTGTTGCAAAGCAAAAGTCACTAAAACGTAATATCATAGGTAATATTCTAGTTCGTCATTACAACTATCAATCGATAGATTTGAAGTAAAATAATATTTTTCTACAGATACTTATTAAAAGTAAGTTTTTAAACATTTCTGACTACTGTTAAAATCGTCTTTTTTTCCACGAGCAGGTAAAATGAATGACAGTGGGTATAATTTTTTTTGTCCTATTTACAACAATAAAATAATCACTGATGATAATGTGTATTGCTGTGAGTGTTTTAGGATGGGTTTTATCTATTAATGAAAATTTCCAAAAATTTTTGAATGGATAAAACTACAGCGTCGATAAAACACGATTGCATACGTTGCCCAAAATTATTTGTCTTCTTCATTTTGACTATTCTCAATAATTAATTCAACCTATCACTTTATTCCACTAGCGGATAAAATACCTCCTAATATGGTTGTGATTGTGGATAAAACTTGGATCAATTTACTGAATTTCCACCTATTTTAATGATATCTGTAGAGTAAATACTGTTTGATATTCATGTTAAAAGTAGATATTTTTTCTCTGGAATTACTAAAGATACAAGAATCGACAAAAGTTTTTTTGGTGAAGCGGCCGCGAAGTGATTTTCATCAAGAAAAAAGTAGTGATTTTTTGACGCAGCGGTCGCGAAATGCCACATTTTGATTAATTTAATTTGTAGACGTCACTCCGGACGTCACAAACTTCAGAATGTTTTAATATTTTCGATCAGTTTTTGTAATCAGACACGCTTCGCTTTACCAAAAAATGTTGTTTATACCTCGTCTGCGAAATGTCTTTAACGTCCTCGGCATTTTCCTCGGTACTCTAAAGACTTATTTCGCAGCCTAGATATAAAAATAACTATTTTTTTTTTGTTTGAAGGATTTGAATACTTCACTGCACGTCGTGTCCCATGTTTATTCTCACGAAAAATGACACTTTTAACATGTATTTCGAAAATAAATATTGTAAAATTGCTTACCGATCAGGACCGTCATTAATGTGTAGAAGCATATGTTAAACATTTTTCGACCGGCGGTTTAGGAGTACTCTGTTATTATAAACGAGGTTCTGTCACTGGATGGTTATTTATTTATATTGTTTACGTGTGTTATTTTATCTTGTGCCATCTTTTAGAAAAATTTATCACGACTTTCACCCAGGTACGCTCGACAATCACAATTGGGCGAAATCTGTTCACAAGTGCAATACCCATCAAGAATCGCCCACAATAACAATCAATAATTCAAAATTTATTAGGTGATAAGAAACAATGAGGAATATAATGCGAGGAATTTTACAGATTTCGTTACGAGATCAAAATCGTTGTTCTTAATAAAACCATTAAATGTAATTTGTTTACATTAAGTACCTAGGAATGTAGAGGTGACTTACTTACGGTGAAAATAGCAAAATGCGAATTTGAAAATAACAGAAAATACCATCAAATCTGGTATAGGTAATTTATTTCAAGATCAGTCTCAATTACAAAATCAATTGAGGATAAATTATGTGTAAAATCTATCAAATAAATAATAACATTATCACATGATCACAAAATGGTTAGTTTAGATATAGTTAAATGATAAAAGTGGAATTTGTACCTCAATATTTCGAACAAAAAAAAAACACTTTCAACATTATTTTTTCTACAAATGTCATTAAAATGATTGGTAACTACTTATTGATTAGAATAACTAGAACACTATCATTCATTTCTCATAGAATAACAATGTTTTTATGCACTGCCATTCATTGTACGCACTTTCATTCATTTTACGCACTGCTGACAAAAATATGACGTTTTCTGCAGCTGCCAGGGACGTTAAAAATTCCAATTTCAATAATATCTGTAGAAAAAGAAGATAACAATACGAATAAATAATACAATTTAGGCTTCCAAAATATCTTGGATTTCCTGCAAACTCTTTCCCTTGGTTTCGACGATATAGAAAAGAGTGAACAACCCCGCGAGCAGCGAAAACCCTGCGAACCCCCAAAAAGACGGCCCCATCCCCCCGACGGCCTCGGACACTTGCTGAAAGAACTTGGTGATGAGAAAAGCGGACAACCAGCAGAAACTCGCCGTTATCGACGAGGCGACCGATTTCACGTTACCGGGGAAAATCTCCCCCATCACGGCCCAAGGGAGCGGCCCGAACCCCGTGTTGTAAGTGACGATATAAAGCACTAGTGCGACGACGGGCAACCACGAGATCGCGCTCACGTCGTCCCCGTTCTTCTGCATGAAAAAGTACAGCCCCAAGGGCACCTCGGACAGCACCATCCCGAACGCCGACACCAGAAGCAGCACTCTCCTCCCCAGGCGATCAGCGACCAAGGGCGTGAGAAAACTGGTCCCGAACTGCACGCCCCCTATGATTATCGAGCAAAGGGCGGGCGCTATCGAGCTCCCGGACGCCCGGAAAATCGTCTCCGCGTAGAAGAGCACCGCGTTTATCCCGGAAAACTGCTGGAAACCGACCAGGGCCAACGATATTATCAACGCCTTGATCAGCCCTTTGGATTTGAACAAGTCTTTGACCGAGCCATCTTGGCCCTTATCGATGCTCGCCTTGATCGCATCCAGCTCTTTATCGTCTTGAACTCCCCGTAATTTCGTAAGGGAGACTTGGGCTAGGTCTAGTCGCCCTTTTGCCACGTGATAATGGGGGCTTTCCGGGGAAACTAGGAGGAAAGCCACAATGAAAATAGCCGGGAAGACCGCCAAAATCACGTTGAAGACCAGGATCGAGACGTAAGGGCCTAGGCAGTACGAGAATAAGAGCCCGGCGGTTATGAAGCAGTTCATCACGGAGCCGAGGGCGCCTCGGTTGGAGTCTTTGGCGATTTCGCCTACGTACATGGGCATGACGGTGAAAACGCCGCCCACGGCGAGCCCTTTGAGTACTCGGGCGGCGTAGAAGAGGGCGATGTTTTTGGCGAAGGCCAGGGTGGCGAAGGCGACCACGAAGGGCACCCCCAGGGAGAGGAGGGTGAGTTTGCGGCCGAATTTGTCGGCGCAGGCGCCGAATATGAAGGGCCCGAACGTGGCGCCGAGGGCCACGAGGGAGCCGATCCAGGAGCTTTCGTCGGACGTGATTCTTCGGCCCAAAGGGATTTCGTTAATGTCGGTCGCGTTCAATTTCTGGATGGCCGAGGATGACCAGCTCAAGGCCGACCCTGCGACGAAGGCGATCAAATTCCCTAAAAACGTAAAAAAAGTCGTACTATCTTTTCAGCTTTCTGAACTAAATTTGGTTTTGTCAGGTTTTGCCACGGTTTTGTAACTAAATCCATCGGCATTTTAGATTTTGGCATTATGATTGCGATTTTAGTTTTGCCAAAGTATACTTATCTCCTGTAATTTGAAACATCTTATTCAATAAGAAAAGACACAGGAACAAAAAAACAAGAAACGCACTTGACTGACAAGTAGAAAATAATAAATTACTACTCCAATGGAGGAGTAATCTTGAAAAAATGTTTCGGATCAAATTTTTAAGCAAATTTACAACTAAAAAATCAACTAAATTACTGATTTCATTACTATATCTCTGTCCCTTTCTGATTTTCGAACCAACAATTGAATTTAATTGGGTTTCTGTCAAAATGGTTCGAAAAAAGGATGCAAGATTTTTCGTGAAATCGTCTTTAAGTAAAAATTGAAGCTGACAGAAAAACGGCTAACCTATAGGCAGATTAGCTTTGTAATGAGGAACTAACTGGGAATTTAGAGTTGTTAGGTTTTGTCATGGTTTTGTTACTAAATTAATCAAAATAAAATGAATAGTTGGCTGTTGGCAAAATTAAAAAAACTTCAGAAGATATTAGATTTTGACACGGATTGTCACTTAAATCCTTGCCAAAACGAACTAATTTCCAATAATTTTCAAATATCCTTAATAAAACAAGGTAAAACAACACAATTAAAGAATAGGCACATCACTACATTACAGGGAACTAGAAAATAATTAAAAAATTAAATGACAGGCACTTGTGGCATAGTTTTTTCCGGATAATTTTGAGAAAAAGTTGGGGAGAAATGTTTCAACGGAATGTGAACTTAAAGAAAACAAAAAAATATAGACATGAAGTTATTTCATTGAACAAAGGACTGACACGTTCGAACAGGTGAAAATTCAAAGTTATTCAAAAATGACAGAAAAAATAGCTAACCCAACTTTCAAAAGCCCAACTCACAGCAAACTTCAGGGTGAAAAGTCAGTGTCACAAAGCAAAAGTCACTAAAACTTCAAAATCTAGTTCTTCACTACCAAGTTACGACTAGTATAATTTCAAAAATCCGCATGTCTGTTTACCCGATGTCGAAATTCGCAACAGAAAGTTGGTATTACAAAGCAAAAATCACCAAAATGTCAAAATCCAGTTCCGTACTGCAAAACTGAATGGATTTTAGGTTCTATTAGCGTGAAGTAATGACAATTTACCTGTGAGGGCGGTAATCACGTCGTAATTCACCATTTCGATACGCTTTATCGGGTGGTTCGCCCGGTGACTGTCTGGGTCTGAATGAAGAAGTAATTTTAATTGACTTTAAATACTCGAGTGCTCGCATCTTTTTTTATCGAGTTATCACCGTGTATGGCGCGATTTATTCATTCGAAATATTCCTCTATTGTGGTGGAGGTGCACCTTATACACGATACTCTGTGAAATTGCTTTGTTACTTACATTGTAGAGAGATAAGTAACGTAACTACATCACTAATCAACAGCCATTTATGGTTTGTCGATTGAGCACGTGCAATGTCATTATTTATATCTGGAGAATATTTTTCGATAGTGCGTGCCCTCTAATTATCGAGGTCCTTCGATACTCCGATTGCGTTTCGCCATCCCATTTTCAATCGCCAATGAAATTATTCGAGTTTTTAAATAAAGTATGCACTGATAGTGTGTAGGAAACAAAATAAAATTATAATTGAGCGATTTTATCGTCTTTTGGGCGATGAATCGCAGCTACTTGTGATTTTTTGATAAAAGAAGAGATCGATTAAAATTAATTGAACCATAACCCGTCTCAATAACTTTTCGAAATGCCGTGAATTCCACGTGATCTCTTTATAAATTATTAAAATTTTAGTGAAATTCGACTTCCTATAATAAATGTTATTATTTGCAGAGTTATAGAGGCAATTACCTAATCTGGGGAGGGGGGGGGGGGGGTTATATTGTCGATGCACTAATTAAATGGAAAATTTCTCTGAGGGAATTTCAAGTGTAACTAGAATTCACGTGTTTGGAAAATGGAACAGTCGGTTGAAAGTGTCATAATAACATTCTTGCAATACCTTTCTACATACAAAAGGCGTATGTATACTTCATTATTAAGTGTTTTTTAACAAGTTTGTAACTGTTATCGCAATTTCTGCGTCCGATCTGGCATATTATTTTTGATTATTGGCTATTACAGTGCTCTCCAGATAACACAAACTAATTAAAACCGCGGTGGCGTTCACATTCACGCGATTGTTCATTTCTTCGTTCAAATTCGATAAGTGTCAGTTTACCGAATAGTATTTTTCTGTATTTCCGCTCTTGTGTTATTTCTTTAGTTTTGCATGAATTACATTCATTTTGTCGGCTGATTGTCAAATTTGACAGAAATGTATGAATATTCAAACCATTTCCCAATTTCTTCGCTTTTCACAGAACTCACAAAATTTGCCGTCGGCTTGAAAAAATGGTCTTTCCAGTTTCCAGACTAAAATAGTAACAGTATTTTCTACAGATATTATTAAAAGTAGGGTTTTTCAAGCTTTTTGACAACTGTAGAAAACGTCATATTTTTGTTACCAGTGCGTAAAAACATACAACAGTACAACAATGAAACCATAAATGCCAGGAATAAAATAACTAATAATGATGCATGATAATGAGCTTTACCCTCGGCTTTACTCCAATAAATAATAATAATTCCTACCTATTATTCAATGAAATCTGTAGAAAAAATATACAGGGTGTCCTAAAAATAGTGGACCTGGAAATATTAAATGTGACACCCTGTATCAAGTAAGCGTTTGCGGACCATAGTTTATAGGAACTTTTTCTTTTATTTTGACGAGAAGAATCGGCTCTTATACCTCGGGTACACCATTTTTAGGACAGGCTGTATAGTGTTAGTTATTCATGTTGAAAGAGATTTTTTTGTTCGAAAAAAATTCCTTCTTACAAAAAAATGCCATTTTTTACACTTGTTGAAATAACTATTTGGTAAAGTAGTGAAAACATGCTATTTCGTATCAAGTTACGACGTTCTCTCCTCAGCCTACACCGATTAATTTAATTGTTGAACTCTCTGTATTAGTGGGATGCACTTTATTCACGTAAACGCCAGTGTAGTGCGTATTTTTGTATGTGGATACAAAATAATGGAAAACCCGGGAGAACCCTAAAAAGTTGAATTTCTTAATAATAATTGATGAGGTCGTGTCCCTTGAAGATGATAAGATATCAGTGACGAATGAGTTTAATGAATGAATAAATCTATAATGGTCTATTCAAGGAATTTTGTATCTAAGTATAAATGAATGTAAATTATTCTGTTAATTTTTACAGGTCGCATCCTTCAATTTTACCAAAAAATGTACCCATACTATTTTCAAAATTACCATCCTTTCGGGAACATTTACTAAACTGATTTTGTCCGAATTATTATCACTGAAACTTTACCGTTGAGATTTCATTTTGGTTGGAATACCTACGACGTATTTGCAGAAAATTAAAAAATATCGAAATAAAAAAAAACTCAACATTTTATTAAAATCCTCAATTTGTCTGCAGAAAGTACCTAAAACGTACTATCCAGAAATACATACAATAGAATAAATATTATCATTATCGTAAATTATTCATCATTTAGTTTTCCCGCCCAGGATGTCTTGGATCTCTTGCAGACTCTTCCCGGAAGTTTCCGGTAAATACTTGTAAACGAAAACGGCGGCCAAAACGCAACAACCGGCAAAAATACCGAAAGAACCCCCCATCCCGATCAGGTCACAAACGAGCGAGAAATATTTCGTTATCAGAAAACCCAACAACCAACAACCGGCCGCCGTCACGGTAGAAGCGGCCGACTTTATATTCCCCGGGAAGAGTTCCCCCATTACGGCCCACGGCAAAGGGCCGAAACCCAGACAGTACGTGATGATGTAGACGACCAACGAGGCCACCGGCAAAAACGAAATCCCACTGACATCGCTACCCGCCTCTTTCAAATAGAAAAAGTAGGCCAAAGTGCCCTGACTGAGGGCCATCCCTATGGCCGATAACAGAAGCAAAAACCGCTTGCCCTTCTTATCGACCAGGGCCGGAGTGGCCGCACTGGCCAAAACCTGCACTACCCCTATGATGATCGTAGAAATTTCCGCAGGGATCGTGCTCCCAGCCGAGGTGAAAATGTCTTGCGCGAAAAACAGGACGATGTTTATACCGGAAAACTGCTGAAAGGACACGAGGCCGACTGAAAGAATTAGGGCTTTCGTTAGGCCGTCCGATTTGAAGATATCCATGAAGTTGGCTTTATTCGCGAGGGTTTCGTCAACGCTCGCCTTGATTTCGTCCATTTCCGGCTGGATCTCTTCCCGCGTTTTCGTCCTCAACTTCATTAAGGAGTTTTCGGCTTCGTTTTTATCGCTCCTGATGAGGTAATAAGGGCTTTCCGGCACGAACATGTAGAAGACGACCAAAAAGACGCAAGGGGTTACGACGCAGGCCAAGTTGAACAATTTTATCGAAACGTAAGGGCCTAGGACGTAGGAGAAAAGCAGGCCGACCGTTATGAAGAGTTGCATGAAGGAGCCCAAAGAGCCGCGCACTTCGTCCTCGGAGATTTCGCCGATGTACATCGGGAGGACGGTGAATATGAAGCCGACGGCGATTCCGCACAGGAACCGGCAGACGAAGAAGGCGGCGGGGCTGGTGCCGAAGGCGGCGAGGGCGAAGGCGGCGACGAAGGGCGCCGTTCCCAGGAGGATGGATTTTTTGCGGCCGATTTTGTCGGCGGCTATGCCGGCGGCGAAAGGGCCCAGGGTGGCGCCGACCGGGAGCAGGGATCCGATCCAGGATTCTTGGCTTTTGGTGAGCGGCGCGGGCAGCGGGTTTCCGTTTTGGGGGTCGGTCGACAGTTTCGGGATTTCCGGGGACGTCCAGCCGAAGGCGGTGCCGCAGACGAAGGCCGCCAAATTTGCTGCAAAATTATTGTCGTTATTATAAGATGATAACCTTAATCTCGATTATAAACAGTGGATTTCATCTAAAATTAATCACTCTCAATAAGGGATTGTTTGCATCCACTTAGAAAAGAGGGAGGGAGGAAGGAATCTCACTTTATGCACTTTGAAAACGATAGGTCGCAATTTTCAATTTTAATATTGTGAAAAATGATTATTCTAGCTTATTTATGTAACAAATACATAATGTCGGACATTATATTATGATAATTATGATAATTTGAGCGAATCAATAAAGTTCCATCATGTATGAGTTTTGCATCCACGTTTTTTTTATGAACTGCTTTTTCTAAAAAAAAATATTCGAAAAACATTCATTTCGAGTATTTCAGAGTCTTTAATTCTAACAGTTTATTATCAATATAAGAAACTTCCACTTTTGACGTCTTTGAATTATGTTTTTTAAGGTAAACTGTACATAATGTCAAGTACTATGGAGTATTATGACATAATTTGCCGTCCATAAAGTGGCCCTTTATGATGGACTAGTCCGTTATGATGAAGTATAATGGTCACTGCGGCTCACCTAAGTTATTCAACAAAATGTCGTTTTTTATATTTTATAAGTATCAGAATTAACTGACCAAAGCATAAAAACACCTCCGAAGCAGTTGACTATAAAATCTTGTAGACAACTCGTCCATAATTAGGCATTAATGACTCGTCCAATTTATTCGTCTCGCTCGCACGCTCGCTTTGTCATAAATATGGACTTTTCAATAATGACCTAAATTATGAACTGGTTACATAAATAGCTACATATTATGTTCAATGGTATCATAATGACACCCTTTTTGTGCAAGGTGGCTGCTTATTTAAACAGGCCTATTAAACACATGTGTATTAAGTATATTGACTAGCGTGAATTTCCAGGACAACCCATGGTAATATGTATAACGGAACAAGTCATGAATGCTGACATTTTCCTGACATCTGTATTTAAGTAAGCAAATATCACATTTAAGGCAATTATCTTGCATTTGAACATAAAACGTTGTAGGCACCACGTAGATAATGGGTAGATTATCGACTCGCTCAATTTATGGGCTTATCGATAATGCACCTTCATTATCTACTTGATACATAAACTACTATAACTTGTCCAAAAATGACAATCATCATTGTATACTAGTAAAATAAAGTGACACATCAAATACCAGTTAACCATAACATCTTTTTTCTAAAAAAAAGTATATCAAAATGGTAGTGCATAGCAATGATTGTATCGAATGTGAACATCAACACTGCTCAAGAATTGAAAATAATTCAATAAATAACCAACAACAGCAACAACAATAGCCAACAATCTATTGCTATCAACAATTCTTACATTGTTGCTAGCAATAGACAACAATACTTGCTACGTAGCAAATAATAGGGGGGAATGATTCCCAATTCCGAAAAACGTCAATTTATGTTTTCAAGGGAACCCATTTTGATACTAATATGCATGAGCTTTACATGATCACCTCAATTTATGTGGTGACTTCCTTCTCTTGAATTTGAATCCAAATTTGGTGGATTATTCGATATTTATTTTGTATCTTGTTCTTAAACTTCGAGTAAAATATTTTACAAGAAAATAATCCAATGAACACATCAAAGTGTTCATTGTTATCTCATGCAATGATAAAAACCTCATTTCTTCCGACACCCACCTCACGTTACGAAACATTTTCGGTGTTATTAAGCTGATGCCTTCATGAGCGACTATTTGTTGCAATGTATGCAATAATTTAGTTTATGTTAAGCCAGGGATTTGGAACAATGGTGAGACAGAACAGTGGTCATCTTGAAAACTTTTGTGTATTTTTTTGAGGTGCAGAAAAATGTGATGAAAGCAGTGAAATTTTAGTTTCTCGAATAGACCATCAATAAACCTTTAATTTAAGATGTCACTCGACCTGCTTCCCTATCCTATTTCAAATTCTAAGGGGGAAATCACCACCTGAATTGGAGCGGTCATATGAAGCTCAATTTAGTATCGAAATGCGTCCTTCTGAAATTAGAAATAGAATTGTGTTTTCTCTTCTTATTGTACATATTTCAGATTATGGGAAATAAGTCCATTTTGACAAAACTTGTTAAAATATTCCTGTTTTGTACCAAACGTTTATTTTATTTACATCTGCACAACAAAGTTGAAATGAACGAAAAATTATTCGTTTTTTTCGTTGAGAAAATAGTCATTCGTCATCATAACACATGTGTTTGTGATTATTTCTGAAAATGTGACAAAATAATTGCAATAATAGAGTGATTATTTCGAATTACGGAATGCAGATTTTACGCATCAGTGTGATGTAATTATTGTGGATGTTAACGCGCGATCGCGAGGTGAACTTGAAACTATCGGAAAACAATTCGCTTTCGATTAATCGGAATAATTTCATCGGGTTTCAGGGGCGAATCTAAAGTGCTCTGGTTACGTTTTAGGATTTTTCATTGGATAAAAACGGAATCATCGCAATTGGAATTTAATTTCAATTGCCACTCCAGATTATGTAATCCTCGGTTTATTCAATTTTAGATAAATTTCATTCAGGGGAGATTTATGTGATTTTTCAACTGGACTTTTCAGACTCACCGACACATGCGGCGATGTAGAGGAATTTTCTGTTGGCCGGATCGGCCATTTGCTCGGCCATCTCTGGACGTATATTGACATTGCCATTTTCAACATTATACTCGACTGCTTCATGGTTTTTGGTCGGGGAATTTTCATCGTTCCCCGCCACTTGTTGGTATTTGTATTCTTCTTTGTTGTTGTTGTTATTCGCCATGGTGAAGAATAGAAGGAAATTTGAGAAAATCGGGAAAAACCGAGAACGGGACGACTTGGTCGTGCGAAATCAAAGTCGCGATTAAAACGCGACAATTACACATTAACGATAACACTATTTTCTCTCTTCATATTATAGCAATTTCGTGATAATACCATCATAATGAGACTTTCATTTTCATTCGAGATAACGTCAAGTGCCCTATAGGTACTCAGAGATTTCTTTTACATCACGCTTTCTGTTTTCTCCTGGAATTCACGAAACCACGAAAGGTCGAAACTTAAACTTGACTGAATTCTGTTATCGATACCACAAGTTGACATCAGTGTCGACACGCGTTTTAAGAACAGCGAAAATATTATTATGTCCAGATTTTCGATGACATTGAAAGCGATAAATAATTTATTCGAAATTATAGTTTTAGGCATGTTTTAGGTAACTTTTGCGGTGTCATTTAAAACGCTTTCCTTTTTTGTCAAAATAATATTGCAAAATTTTTAATTACTGTGAGTATGAGCGCATAAAGGCTAAGAAAACTGCGGTTTTATCCAACAAATCTAATCGAGTAAAGACTTATTACGCAATTAAGTCTAGTTCATGATTCGAATGATAATTAGTGCATTGATGCCCTTATTAGCGTTTGTCGCCCTTGTGACCCATTAAAACTCATTTACGGTTTGTTAGGGACTATGTCAATGTCGAATGAAAATCAAGTGTATAATGGTTACTTATCTCACTAGAATTTTTAATAAGATCAGTTACTATACGTTTCATAAAGTGGTGTTAAAATAATAAAGTATAGAGTGATTTTATTTTTTTTGACGAAATCAGTGCAAATCGTTTATAAAGTCATTGTGGGTTTATTGCATTTTATCTGATTAATAATTTATGATCTTTCCTAATCATCAAACTTTTATATCCTGTTATCATCGCACTCTCGTCATCACCTGACGATGAGAAATATTACGGTTATAGGGTCAGGCAATAATGACTGACTCTTTATCTCTGGGTTTTCTCTCATCATTGTTACCAAGTAACTAAGTACCTTTGATGAAATTGTGTAATTGAAATCATCCGTTCCTGATGATTAAAAAATTCCTGGATATGTTAGGTCGTGCGATCACGATTTTCATTACCATCGACGATTATTTTAATGCGTAGGTATTTGAAAGTTATATTGTTGATATACTAAAATATTACAAGATTAAAAGTGTAGAAAAAGTTCATGTAATGTTATAGTTTATCGACAAATTATGGACGTAATTAATTCGCACACGTTCGATAAAATTATCCAGACAAGTCTGGCGCCTAATTAGTTAATTACGAAATATTGGTGATAATAAATTTGATAATAAAGTGTCATCTATTACTCACTAGGAGAGCTAAGAAAAGTATGCGATAAAGTCACGTTTTCCTACATGGAGTAGTGGTGTAATCGATAAATTATTGAGTAGGGGGCGTCATTAATGTGATCTTGATGATTTGAACGAAATTCTGCGTAAATCCTTTCTCTGGAATGAGTCCCTAGGAAGTTTCCTAAAAGTCCTAAAATTCTTCAGTAAATCCCCAATACGGGGTGAGTAAAAAATCGTGTCACTACTTCAGGGACGAATTCTCCTCTCTAAATGAAAAAGAAATAACGTAAAAGTTGTAGGTCGAGAATTTATAATAGATACAGGGTGTCCCATTGAACATTTTCACTGCATTTTTCTCCAAGATGACGTTTCAAATCGAAAATAGGTTTCAAATAAAAAATGAATAAGCCTATGATCTTAGCTTTCAAAAAAGCTTTTGTCGATTCCTGTATCTTTAGCATAATTCCTGAGATGATAGAGAAGAGAATTCGTCCCTGAAGTAGTTTTCGATTTTTTGACTCACCCAGTATATCCCCATGAAACTATAGGTATTTCAAATAATTTGAAACTCCTTTTTCAACAATAGTAGGTATGAGATTGTAGAAAATAACTGCATACAATTTATGAAAACTATGAAAAATGGTCGAAAACTGATTGAAAGAAACTTATTGAAATTGTTCAAAACTGTTATTTGGAATCTTTAAAAACCGTTTAAAATGTCTGAAAAAGAATACAATCATTCTAAAACTGAAATTTGGTGAAATCCTGAAAACTGTTTGATTCATTTTGAAAGAAAGTGTTAGAATCTATTAGAATAAACTAATACTGTTGTTAAATTGTTAAAGACCGCCGAAAACTGCTGAAGAGTGAAAAATTCATCGAGTAACTATAGTTGCATAAAACTGCATGCATAAAACTGTCTGGCGCCCATGTGTTGATTACGAAACATTGACATTGAATAAATATTCATCAAATGATATTTATTCAATGATAGCGGTAATAATCGATTGCATAATAAAGAGTCATCTATTACTCACTAGAAGAACTAAGAAAATCATTCGATAAAGTCCGGTTTTCCTAGTGGTATAATTGAAACATTATTGAATAGGTAGCGCTAATAATGTAATTTTAAAGTAAGCAGTAGGTAATTAGATTATATGTTTGATTATTTACCTGGATGTCGTAATTATTATGAGATTTTCGTTACCGCGTGTGTTTATTTTGCGTATTTTCCGTTTTGGCCATGATTTATGGAAAATCCAACTATCACCAAATAAATTATAACAATTAGCGCAATAAATTTAATTTAATTTATTAAGCTACAAGTATGTACATCTACACCTAGTAATAACAATAATAATAAGTCAAAACGAGTAAAAAAGATCTAAATTCATGGCACGGCAATAAATAGTTCACACGATCATCACTTTATCTCGCCAAAATCTCCTGGATCTCCAGCAAAGTCTTCCCCCGCGTTTCCGGCACCAAAAAGTACACGTAAACCGTCGCGATCGCCATGAAGACCGCGAACAGGTAAAACGACAGATGCACCCCGACGGCGTTGTTAATAATCGGGAAGAAAAACGTGACCAGAAAGGCGCACGTCCAATTGGCCAGAATGCCGAACCCGTTCCCGACCCCCTTGATTTCGGGCGAGAAAAGCTCCCCCATGAGCATCCACGGCACCGGGCCGAACCCCACGCAGAAAAACGCCATGAAGAGCACGGCCCCCCCTATGGCGATGAACCCCAAGCGCTCCACCCCTTCGATCTCCACGCTCTTCAAGTGGAAGTACATCGCGACAGCCAGCAGCGAAATCATCATCCCCGTGGAGGAGATCATGAGGAAAACGCGCCGATTCAGCTTTTCTATGATGAAAATCGAACCGTAGGCGGCGATCACTTGGACCAAAGCGACCAAAATCCCGGCCAAAGTGGGCGAAATTCCCGTTCCCGCCGCCTGGAAAATCGGGACGGTGTAAAAGACGATCCCGTTTATACCGGTAAGTTGCTGGAAGGCCAAAACCCCCACCACCCCGATAAAAGCCCTCCGATTCGCCCTTAAAGTGAACATGTCTTTTATCGAAGCGGAATTTTCGTGCGATTCCTCCACTTCTTTCCGGATATCGTTAAGTTCGGAAGTGACGTCGTAACCGGCGGCCCTTAGGGCTTTCAGGGAGCTTTCCGCCTTTTCGTAATCGCCAATTTCGACCAAATAAACCGGAGATTCGGGCATGAAAGCGAAACTAGCCGCGTACAGTACTGGAATTACCGATAGGACTATCGTGAGGGTGGTCCAGGAGGTGAAGGCGCCTATCACGGAGGTGAAGAGGACGCCGACGCATAAAGAGATCTGTATTATCGAGCTGAGGGTGCCGCGTAATTCGGTCTCGGCGATTTCGCCTATGTAAATCGGGCCGACGACGAAGGCCGCCCCTGTGCCCATCCCGGCGAAGAATCGGCCGATTATTATGGTGATGGCGTTCCTGGCGCAGATTATGATGATCCAGTTGATGAAGAATAGGAGGGAAATGGCGAGGATCACTTTTTTGCGGCCGATTTTGTCCGATAGGTAGCCGACGGGGATGGCGGTGATGAGGGCGCCGATGGCGAGGATTCCTCCGACGGTCGCCGACTCGTTGGGGGTGAGTTTCAGGAGGTCTTCGGCGGATTCAGAGGCGTTCGTCGTTTCGTTCATCGCCATTTGGGCTAAAGCGGGGGAGGTCCAGGCCAGGCATGTTCCGGCGCATAAAGCACCGAGGGAGGCTGGAATTTTCGAAATTTTCGTGAGGGGTGAAATCGGGTTGAAATTTGGGTTACTGACCTGATATGGCAGCGGCGTACTGGGTCAGCCTCTTCCCTTTAAAGATATTCCTGGGCAACATCGGGGTCTCGCAATTTGGTTCACTATTGGCATTCATTTTCGGTTAATTTAATTTTTTTTAACTAATTTTTTTTTCCTTAATAAAGAGGTGAAGAAGTGGTTGGTTAAAGAGCGTTTGAATGAATGCTGAGTTTTATATATTGTCTTATTTTTATCGCACTCGGAAAGTGTTTGGTTTATTAGAGGATTAAGATAATGACGAAAAAGCGGATGGATTTATGTATCGCGCCCGTGTAATCGTGAAATCAATTGTGTGTCGGCTTTATATCGGGGAAACGGTTTTAAAACCTTCGTGACCCTTCCACCGGGACATTTCTCTTATCTTTATCTAAATACAATAAAATTATGTGGTTGAACAAAAAACAGGTAGGTGTTTGATTTTTGAGTAAACAGTTATTGTTATCAAAAAATCGATTCTTAGAACAATATTTAATTAAAAATAATGTAGCTTCCCATATACTTACTGGATTTACTTCAAAGCTACATTATTCTGGTTATTTTAAGAGATTATAATTCAGAGACATCAATTAAATTCTTCATAAGGGGAAGTTATGGACATCATTCTGTCTCATCTGAAAACTACTAGAAGGATGAAGACAGAACGATTACCATATCCGCCTTGTACTCTGCTGGAAATTTTCACATTTCATGTCAATTCCAAATAATTCTTGTACAATAATAATTTAGAATAGAATATAACTCATTAGATCACTTGCGTCGTTTTTGGAAATTTTATCAAAAAAAGGCAAAACTGGCCATATCCGTCAATTTTCAGCATCTTTAAAATATTGTATCTTTGAGATGGACTAATCAATTTTGATGCAATTTTCATAGTAGGTATACTTAAAAAATGCTCTCTACACGAACATCCCTTCGGTGATTGATTGAAGCAGTTAGAAAACCACAATATTTTATTTATTTTTTAGGGGGGGTCGTTTTTGCCAAAAACGCCTTGTATGAAAAATGATTTTGAAATTTTCCTGAAAATTACTAGTGTTCCGCTAATTGTTTTGAGCAGTGTATGAAGGATTTAAATGATGTCTCCGTCCCTGCGCGTTTTTAAAGTGGATTTTATAATTTTTTTACAAACAGACTTGTTGAATTAACTTCTAATTCACTCAACTTAGAAAAGCAATTACAAATTTTCCATTATTCGCATCACCATTGGTTGTTTTTTTTTTGTAGGTAAAATCGTTTTTGGGAAGGGGCTTACCGACAGGTCTTACTTCTTTTAGGGGAATAGGGCGAATAAAATCTTGAAAAATTTTCAATACTCACACTCACAAGTACTAGTTTGCAAAAGCCTGTGGAGGTCTGGAAAATACTACTTGCTTTTCATATGAGTTTTCTGATTGCGTGAAATTCATTTTTCATACCGTCAAATTTTTTTCATCATTGCGACAATTTTTAAGTAAGTGTGCACTTTCCGATCAAACTTGCATTTCATTCACAAAGTGTGTAGGTGTTTACGTGTTTTGTTGACGATTGAGTTTTCTATCTCACACATCAAAGTGTCAACACCGAATTTTCACACATAATACAAAAATAACTATTTCCTCATTATGGAAAAATAAGAATTATCCACTTCAAAAGACCGACAGCGTGTGACCACTTTCGTCGAAAGAAGAAACAAATTAGAGCTCGTTTATCAGGTTATTATACCCACGATTTATTAAAAATATCAACATTGAGATCCATAATAATATATTTACAAAAAAATGACTAGTTCTTTATCATCAATAATAATATCAATAATACTTAACGATTTTCAATCTTTGGTAGTAGTAAAAGTAAGTACATTTTTAATTCGATACAAGGGTCGTTGCATTGAGGTTGAACCATTCAGAAAATTCGAAATGAGCGAACGGCACATTTTCACGTACATAATTACGTCACTCACCTTTGCGGAGTTTCGAAAAAACCGTTACGAATATGTAAAACTGCTCGATCGGTGACTCGAGACGATAAATGCAATCTAAATGACTATCACCACAAAACTCGGTGCCACCTGTACGCCGGTGATATCTTGACTTGACGTATTGTTATTGTTTGTCTTTCCGATGACGAATAAATAATAAAAGCTCGAGATTTACAATTTCCCACGTGTTCGCTTGTACTTTTCCGGTCGAAAATGCGTCGCTCGCCTTCTCCATATCTCGTCCCTAGAAATGGAGAAAGGATCACGGCGGCTGCTGGTGCATGATCATCATGGTGGCGGCGCCGTGGACGCGCATGTGCCTGTTGAGGTTGCCGCTCTGGCTGAACCGCAGCAGGCACAGCTTGCACTCGTACGGCTTCTCGCCGCTGTGTATCCGCAGGTGCTTGGTGAGGGTGCTGCTGTCGCTGAACGCCTTCTTGCACAGGCGGCAGCGGTACGGCCGTTCGCCGGAGTGCGTGCGCATGTGCGTCGTCACCGAGGAGCTCTGCGAGAAACGCCGGTCGCACACCGGACACCGGAACGGCTTCTCGCCCGAGTGGGTGCGCACGTGCGCCGTCAGGTTGGCCGCCTGCGAGAACGACTTGTTGCAGTCGACGCACCGGTACGGCTTCTCGCCGGAGTGCGTGCGCAGGTGCGTCTTCAGGGTGCTCGGACGGGCGTAGCTCTTGCCTGCAACGACAAAGGTTACCTGTTAAAATCGGTTAAAAACTATTCAAAACTGTCAACAATCTTTTTAAAAAAAACCTGTTAAAACCCGTTAAAAACTGTTAAGAACTGTTAAAAACTGTTAAAACCCGTTAAAAACCGCCAAGAACTGTTGAAAAACAATTGTTGGCTGTTTTAAACTGTTTGAATTTCATTGAAACTGTTGAGAATAGTATAAAACTACTAAAAACTCATTGAAAGAAACCTGCTAAAATCTGTTAATAATTAAAAGACTGTTCATTATCCTTTAAAACTTCTCAGTCCAAATCTTTTCATCGCCCTGTTGAAGTTATCCCGCAGATAAATTTTTTGGCTTTCTTTATTGTAACTATCGTAACGTAGCCTGGGAATTCAACTTCCAGATGAACACAACTAGAGTTGAAAAATGAAAAAAACGGATGGAAACTGATTCATATGTTCGAACTTTTCACCGCTAGATAAGTTAATTTGCAGTTGAATACCTCGGTTACGTTACAACTATATTAGAACAAGGAAGAATCGATAAATCTCACTGTCAGATGAATTTAACTGGAGGTTGAAAAGATCGGGCCTCATGAATTTGTTAAAAACTGTCAGATACTGCTGAAAACTTGAAATCGTTGAAAAGTCGTACTAGATATATTGACAACCCTTAAAAACCAATAGAAAAAATTCAAAATCGTTCAAAACCACCACTGAAAACGATGGAAATGTGAAAAACTATCATCGATTCTAGTTGAGTGAAAATCCGCCATGAGACGGCCATTTTTATTGAAAATGCCAAGCTGTCTAACTTATTGCGAAACCTAGCCAAGCATTTTTGATAAAAAAAATCCGCCAAGGAAAATAAAACTATACTAAAAACCGTTCAAAAGATGTTAAATTTCGTAAAATCGTTACAAAACACCCAAAAAAAAACTTATTCAAAACTGTTGGAAACTAATAATACCGGTGAAACCCGCTTGAATATAGCTTGAAAGCGGGCACTTATGACTCACTCGCAAACCGATTCTTTTAATTATTAAAAATCGCCGTTCCAAACTGCTAAAATCGTCTAAACATACAAATTGTTGGAAATTGATACAAATCTTTGATATGGATTTTAAAGAATATTATAACAAACTGTAAGCAAACTTGCTAAAAACTAGTGTGGGCGGTTATATTCGTATATTTTTATTTATGGAGATCCCAATAGCAATTTTATCCGGATAATATTTTTTATGAATATTTTCTCTAAATGCTCCAACGAATAGAAAATATAAATATTTCAGCTAGACCCATAGGCTAGACCAGGCTGACCATTGATCTCAAAGTTGAGAACTGAAATTTAAGTCACGTAAACTCTTTTCCTATTGGCACCGTGCTTAATGTACCACAGCACCACTCTATTTGCACTTTTGGTGGAAATTTTTGACGTTTCAGAAATCAGCCCACCTGGAGATTTCATAGGCAATAATGGAAAACCAAGCTTATACACATCATTCCTGATTTGAATTAGGATAAATCTTTTGACATTATTACATTATATGCTATACATTTTCTTATCAGTTGAATCTACATTTAAATCTCGGATGATTGCTTGTCTAAAACACCTCTATAAAAATGGAAATATGGAAGAAATACAAATAATTTATCTAGCCAGATATTTTGGATCAATTTATTATCCTGACAGAAAGCGATATCCGGATTAAATTTCATTCCACCGATTCCACTACTGAAAACCGGCATAAACTGTTGGAAAACATTTGGTATCATTTGAAACACTGCTGAAAACTGTTGAAGTTTGTTGAAATCCGCTCAGAAAATGATTAAAAAACCTTGTTGAAAAATATGAAAATTGATTGTAGGTTTGTTTCTCAATTGCTACTGTTGAGTAATATGTCCTACTGTAATTACGCTTGTCTCGATTCGAGTGCCTACATAAAATCGAGATAAAATCGTCGATTCCGTCTGGAGGGCTTAAAACGCGTTCAATTACGATTGTATCAGGCTCCTCGTCCTCTTGATCACTATAATATTTCACAAGGTAGTACCTACTTCTTTGTGCTACGCGCCACATTTTAAAGTAAAAAGTTCCTAAAAATGGATCCGGTTGGTAGCCCTACCTGTCATAGTCATTCTATTTCAATGTGGCGTCGCGTCACCACGCCTTTTTCAGAAAATCAGGTAATTTTCTCGAATTTTCATTAATGTTAGCCTTTTTTAGCTCAAAAACTTGCAATTTAAGGATTGGTTAAGGATGGGCAAGCATAACAAGCGTTCCAGATCTCGGTCTCAATCAGCTTCTCGCTTATTTAAGAAGTTGAAGAAGTTGGAGGAACAGATTCACGAGGTTAAAGCAGGCCGTCGTCGAACTCGTTCACCCTCATCGTCTCGTCAAGCCAGACGCCGGTCCCGTTCCAGGCGCAGATTGGCTTATAGTGTGGTTCGGTCGAATAGAAAAAACAGATCGGCTTCGAGTGACTTATCGGGGGGTCCCTCTCATGACACGAAACGTGCAAGAGTTACACGACCCAGCCCAAGTGATTCGCGCTCAGGCTCGGCCTCTGATCAGGGAAGCTTATCGGGGGGTCAACGAAGACCCATCCCAGTCGATTCGCAATCCGATACTGATGAACCTCTAATAATCGATAATGATGAGACTCTCGAGGACGAACAACCAAAAGTTAAAGAATCCTTTCTTAAAGTGCTGCGAGACAATCCCCAGGTGTCTCAAGCGTCCACTAGGGATGTCCACCCCGTTTTAGCGGAGAAATGGAAAAATCTCTGTACGCAACCTCTCGAAAAGTCGGTCAGGGACGAGTTGTTGGATAAATATCCACCTAGCAGCAACTGCCAATTCTTAAAGGCACCTATTGTGAACCCAGAGTTAGGCGGTATGTTAGAATCGCATGCATTTGTCGTTAAAAGGGACAAGTATGCATCTCTGGCTCAGGATCAACTCGGTAATGGCTTGTCAGCTTTAGGTGAGGTTATGAACCTACTGTTAAGAGATCCCTCAACACCCAAAGACGTAATTACTGGTCTTTGCGATGTCGGTAAAATATTAACCAGCTTATTTTTTAATATGTCAAAATCGAGACGTTATCTCTTGATCACGAGTCTAACAAAAATAAAGAAAAATGTCCGAGACGTTCTAGATCGTAGCATCCCCGACGAATTTCTTTTTGGCTCGGGTCTCGGAGAACAGATTAAAAATTTGAAAGTTTTGGAGTCCTACTCGAAAGAGCTCCAGAAAACTCAAGTCCCACCCGCCAAGCCCTTTAAAGAAAATCAAGGGGGGGGAGGGGCGTTCAATAAATACCAGTATCAAGGCCGTCTCTATCAAAATAAGCAGTCTTTAAACGGGAAGGCCCAGTCGAATTTTCAGAGGGAAAATCGACAAGAGGGGCCGTCTCGCCCTCATCGCCAGAACCAGTACAACACACGCTCATCAGGGAACCACAGAAATTACAGAAAATAGAAGAGGTAGGTCTCAGGCATGCAGGTCGCCTGAAATATTTTTTGGAAAACTGGAAACTAGTAACGGACAATTCTGTTATTTTAAGTTGGGTCTCGGGATATAAAATACCCTTTGACTCACCTCCCTTTCAAAGGAAGCCTTCCTTTTCTCGAAAATTTTCAATAGAGGAATTGAGAAACTTGGAGACCGCTGTAACTAATCTGTGTAATTTAGGTGCGGTTCAAATAAGTAAGCCGTCTAAATCACAGTTTCTCTCTTCGTATTTTTTGGTGGAAAAACCGGATGGATCACACCGATTCATACTAAATTTGAAGGGTCTAAATAAATTTATTAGTCCTCCGCATTTTAAATTGGAAGACAGTCGAACAGTTTTAAGACTTATTACCCCGAACTGTTACATGGCAAGCGTCGATCTAAAGGATGCTTATTTTTTGGTACCCATCCATGAAGCGCACAGAAAATTCTTACGTTTTATTCTGAGTGGAAAAACATACGAATTTACCGCCTTACCTTTTGGCCTTTCGGTTGCCCCGTACGTTTTCACTAAACTCATGAAACCTGTCGTGGAACAGATGAGATCTGAGGGAATTTTGTGCGTAAATTACCTCGATGACTTCCTTGTTATGGGAAATTCTAGAGCCGTTTTAGAAGCTCATGTTAGTAAGACAGTATCCCTATTGCAGAATCTTGGTTTTGTCATCAATTTCAAGAAAAGCGTTCTGAAACCTGTTCAGATCTGTAAATACTTGGGTTTCGTATTCAATAGCCGGAGTATGACCTTGGAATTGAATCAGGATAAGAAAGTTAAGATCAAAAATTTTACAAAAAATTTATTGAATAAAACTTCTGTAAAAATCAGAGATTTAGCGAAATATATAGGAACTTTGGTAGCAGCCTGTCCGGCAGTGAAGTACGGATGGTTGTATACAAAAGCTCTTGAAAGAGCCAAATTTCAAGCTTTAAAATCATCGGGCGGTAATTATGAAAATATCATGATTGTTCCGTTGGCTGTTAAAACAGACTTAAATTGGTGGTTTTCAAATATTGAGTCATCTTATAATAATATTGTACAGGACTCGTTCTCGTTGGAGATATTCACCGACAGTTCTCTCACGGGATGGGGAGCGTACTGTCAGGGTAACAGAGCCCACGGCTGGTGGAACTCATTAGAGAAACGTAACCATATAAATTATTTGGAATTACTTGCAATTTTTAACGGTCTTAAATGTTTTGCAATGAGGTGCAGGTCCTCTAATATTCTTTTAAGAGTAGATAATACAACTGCCATCTCTTATATAAACCGCATGGGCAGTATCAGGTATCCAGTGTTGACAGAATTGGCCAAAAATATCTGGACTTGGTGCGAAGAACGAGACATAATGCTCAAAGCATCCTATATAAGATCTGAGGATAATGTAATAGCTGATGCCGAGTCTAGACTTCTTCCAGACGAAACTGAATGGGAATTGTCTGATTGGGCTTTCAGTTTAATCATAAAAAATCTTGGGTTACCTGAGATAGATTTATTTGCTTCTCATGTTAACACTAAGTGTGCGAAATATGTCTCTTGGAAACAAGACTTAAATTCATGGGCCGTCGATGCCTTTACTGTGTCGTGGTCAGGCTTATTCTTTTATGCCTTCCCACCTTTCGCAATTATTTTGCGCTGTCTTCAAAAAATCGTTAATGAGGGAGCTCAAGGCATCATGGTTGTCCCTTTCTGGCCATCGCAGCCGTGGTTTCCACTTTTTCAAAAAATAATGACCTCCGAATACATTATGTTAGGTCCATCAACTAAATTAGTACATTCATTTTCTAGGGAAACACACCCCCTCTCAACCGACCTTATCCTGGTGGCCGCGATTTTATGCGGGAAGCCTTTAGGGCAAGAAATTTAACGGATTCAACGATTGAGACTATGATCAACTCCATCTCTACTCCAACCCAACGGCAGTACGAATCAACTTTCAAGCTTTGGTGGAATTATTGTCTCGAAACAAATACCTCCTTATTTGAAGCTCGATCTTTCGAAGTATTAGCCTTTTTACAAAAGATCCTAGACTCAAGGCCTCACAGATATGGCACGTTTAATTGCCATAGGTCAGCTTTATCTCTAATACTGAAGACTGATATTTCTAATGATCAACAAGTTAAACGCTTTCTGAAAGGAATAGGACGAATAAGACCCCCACAACCTAAATATGATCGTACGTGGGACCCTCAACCTGTTTTGGAATATTTGTCAACTCTGTACCCGAACAGTGACCTGTCTTTGAAACAGCTCTCTTATAAATTGGTGACTCTTCTGGCCTTGTCTACAGGCCAAAGAGTGCAAACTTTATCACTGATAAAAATATCGAATATAAAGGAAATAGAAGGCGCAGTTACAGTAACTGTCACAGATGCTACAAAGACTAGTAATAGAACTGGAGTCCTCCCCTTCTTCAATATTCCTTTTTTCTCGAAAAATGAAAGGTTGTGTGTAGCATCAACAATTCTTGACTACATCAAGAGCACGCAGATCTTACGTCCTCCAGAGTGTGATGATTTAATAATTACTTTTAAAAAACCACATCACAAGGCGTCCAAGGATTCCATCAGCCGATGGATAAAGGACACTCTGAGAGACTCTGGGATTGATACAGACATTTTCAAAACCCATTCAACAAGACATGCATCAACATCAGCAGCTTACAGGGCTGGTCTTTCCATAGACACTATTCGAAAAACAGCGGGCTGGACAAATAATTCCCAAGTGTTCGCTAAATTTTATAATCGGCCGTTAGCGGATTCGCAATCCTTTTCTAACGCCATCTTAGATCTTAATGGTTGATCTGTTATGTTAACCAATATAATATGTACTTATTAATCCTTATCGTTCCATATTAATACAGTTTTGTACTTTTTGACATTTTGACTGTTATTAAGCTGATCAACATTCATTTGGTATCTTTAAACAACTACCTTGTGAAATATTATAGTGATCAAGAGGACGAGGAGCCTGATACAATTAATAGATCAAACGAACTTACCGTGAAGTTCGATCTGAATTGTATCAGGCTCCTCGTCCGAAGGATCACTCCCACCGCATCCCTTCATAACACCAACTGTTAGCGTCACGTTGGGTGTTATGTGGCCCCTGGAATGTTGCAGCTACCTGTATTTTGCTCTGCCTACATAGAAATAGAATGACTATGACAGGTAGGGCTACCAACCGGATCCATTTTTAGGAACTTTTTACTTTAAAATGTGGCGCGTAGCACAAAGAAGTAGGTACTACCTTGTGAAATATTATAGTGATCCTTCGGACGAGGAGCCTGATACAATTCAGATCGAACTTCACGGTAAGTTCGTTTGATCTATTAATTATAGGTATCTCTGCATGACATACATAATATCTCTCCGTTAAAAATACACCGTAAGCCGTCAGATTGGCGATAAAATGATTAAAATGGAAACTCACCGCAAATCCTGCAAACGTTCGGTTTCTGTCCCTCCTCCTCTAGAACGTTGACGCTGTGCCTGCGCCTGGGCGAAGCGAAAGCGACGGGGACCGCCTTGAAGCCGCTCAAAGGGTTATCGGGAGGCGGCCGGAAGTCGGCCGTGAACGAATAGGTGCCGCCGTACGAAGGGCTCAACAGTCCCTGGCTCTGGTACGAGCCGGCCGGCGACGACACTTGCGGATTCGCGCTCCACTGTACCTAATTCCATCAGAATCTTGATGAAGAATTATCATTTTTTAAACGGATAATCTCATTTTTTTGTTCATTATCGTTTCAACTTTGCAGTGCGGAACTAAATCGAATTGTTTCCATTTGCGTGTCATGATGAGCTCATTATCGTAGCGTTATGACACCGATTCTAGTGCACCTCAATCCACTTTCCAAGACTTTTTAACAAATCACAGAGCCTAATAAAATCGCTCGATTGGTACGAAAATTATGAATGACAGTTAAAAATGAAATTGTCGAGGAAATCCTCTATTGTGCGCCGAATGAGACTTAAGGCGAATTTAGACAGACACATTTAACATTTAGCATTTTACATTTAGCATTTCATTTAAGGGTAGCCGGAGGTATTTATACGAGTCATTTTATTTAAGACAAGGGCCAATGAAATGGTTGGATTCTGGTATGCGTATGCGTACCTGAACCTCATATAACGTACTGCGCACGACCATTTAACATTTATATCGTTCTAGATGAAAGTTGGCCAACTATTAAATCATAAATGATAAATGCTAAATGTTAAATGCGCTGTATAAATGGTTTTACTCGTGGCCGCAACCTCAACTTGTTGAATGATAAATATTAAATGAAATGTTAAATGATAAATGCTAAATGTGTCTGTCTAAATTCGCCTTTACGCTTTTACCCTGAGAGTTACAAATGAAACAATTATGAATGAAAGTTACGCAAACGTTGAAAATCTACTGGAAGCACTGCGATATGAGTTTTCCTTTTAGAAAATCGGCAATATTTTGGACTTGTTGGTCATCCACAGTAAAATTCCTTAAATCGATCATAAATGATCAATATTGAAAAACATTTATAAATATTCGGGCCTATGGAAAAAATAGTATAAAGCACTAACAATAGTGAAAGATATTTGCGTATACCCAAATATACCGTTCTTTTACAGAACTCGCCGAAAAAAAAATAAACTGACGGTTGTTGGCACAGAATATTAAACATGAAGAATATTTGGATTGCGATTCAAATCCTGCCGAAATGAACTGATTTTTCGTAATTTGAAATTTCAACAGTAAGAAAAGACGCAACAATAAAATAAAGAATCGCACATTAGCACTAAGAATATCTTAGGTAAATCTTGGGAAAAAGTTTTGGTCCAAATTTTTAGTCAAATTTAGGGTAAAGATGCTGATATTGGACCGGCGCCTAAATCCTACCAGTGCAGTGCCGTATTTTCTATTAAATGAATCCTGAAAATACAGACACTAAAAGTTGGTGCTGATCTGTACTGTATTGCGGAAAAACGAAAATTTCTATGCGTGATGTAAATTTTATGCCTATTGAATTAAGCTCCTGTAATTAGAGAGTACAGTTAAACAAATTTAGTCTATGTATACTAAACGTAGGTAACACTCATTCAAACATTCAATTTCATGTAATTAATGCGATGTATCCTAACATATCCGCTGAAAAGCACTAGGGGGGTAATATGGGCGATCTTACCCTACACCCGAAAATTCGAGTAATAATTGACAAAGAACTGACTACTTCCGGATAAATGAAAATTCAACGTTATTTAAAATTTTTAAATTGGCTAACCTAATTTTGAAAGTCCGCACGTCTGTTTACACGATACCAAAATTTAGAACAGAATGCGGTGTTGCAAAGCAAAAGCCACGAAAAAGTCAAAATCTAGTTCCGCCCTACAAAATTGAATCGAGAATACCTACCTGAGGGCACGAGATCTCGGCCGTCGGGTAGTTGCTGGAGGTCGGGTGGTAACCGTGCATCGTCATGTTCATGGAGACGTTGACCGACATGCTGGGGAACATCGGCGGCTGCTGAGGGAAGTTTTGGTCACACAACGCGCCCCCGTAACCGTTCGGCGAGAGCAGCACTTGGGGGTGGTACGGATTACCGTGAGGGTTTTCGTATTTTTCGTTGGGGCTCTGTCCGGGATGGACGACCGCGTGTTTCAGGGATAAAAGGACGTCCGCCATGTCCGCAGGTTGTTGCTTGTATTGGGGCAGTTGTCCCGGGAACTGCATCTCGCTCCTGTTTGATCCAAAACAGAATTAGAACCAACGAAATCGGGTAACATGATAAAAAGCGAAATATTAATGAAGTTGAGCTAATTTTTTCTTGTATTTATTCGTACTATTGAAGTCTGTTTGTAATAGAGTATACACCCCGTATAGGTACATTTCCCAATACATTACGTGTATTAGAAGTTAATTTCAATGGGAAATTTCTACCAAAAGAATCGTTAAAAAGTCCCCAAAATAAAGCTCATTACAGTAAAAACTCTTTAATCCGAACCTCCAGTAATCCCAGTATCGGGTGCAAGTTTCATACAGTCGAACAAAAACCCCTTCATATGAAGAGCAGTGTACAAATTTTTCGAAAATTGAGTATGTGCGATTTTTTTGGAAAGCCGGTGAAAAAGGCTTCTCGGAAGGACGCGGGTATTCTTTTCATTCTCATACCAGTTTTCTGCATGGTGTGTTTTTATCGCAAAAACTTCGAGAACTAGTCATCAGGGATGAAAAAAGTGCACGAAAACATACAAAAACTCATATCTTTTTCCAGTTTTAACTTGACTTTTTTGTCTACTTTTGGGTCTATTTTATTTTAGTACTTTTCGATGAATGTCAAAAACTGGTATACTCTTTCCAAGAAAAACTGACTATCACGTGACCCCCAAAGTACCTGACAAATACCTGTCATTAGTAAATGGTGATCAATGCTTTTCAATTAAATTTTACCTAGCAACTTAGGTCACGTGATGGTCAGTTTATCTTGGAAAGAGTATCTCAGTTGACGTAATTTACACTGACTCTGATAATCCGAATAAATCACTCATCCGAACACCTACTTGACATTACCTATTCTGATTAAAGGGCTTTTACTGTACTAAGGGCCAACTGCACCGCTTTCACTTAAAAGTTAAAGCGGAGCTTAAGCCTTGACTACGATTGTTAACAACAATTGTTGCTAAGGTTTAAGTTCCACTTAAATTTTAAGTGAAAGCGGTGCAGTTGGCCCTAAGTAATTGAAAAAAGGTCGGCAATTCTCAAAATCAAAGATGTATCTTTGACAACGTCGCTGCATGACATATGATAATAATTCCTTAAATTTGCCTTTTCAAAGCGGCGCACCTTTATTTTGGCTGATAACACAAAATACCCTAGAAATCGCACCAAATGAATATCAAACTTTGTAGCAAAATATTAAAATATAAGTTGATTTTTTGACAGCTAATTAGTACAGAGAGAGCAAATAAATCTTAATTGATAACTACGGTGCGGTCGAGAAAATTTCACATAAAGGGAGGCTATGATTATCATTCTGTCTCATCTGAAAGCTTCTAAACGGGTAAAGAGAGAATGATAATCACAGCCTCCCCTTATGTGAAACTTTCTCGATCGCTCTGTATAATACCGCTGATACAGAGCGATCAAGAAAATTTCACATAAGAAGAGGCTATGACTATATCATTCTCTCTCTACCCCTTCAGTAGCTTTCAGATGAGACAGAACGATTATCACAGCCTCCCTTTATGAGGAATTTATTTGATGTCTCTGTAAAAGAATAGAGAGAAAACGTTGATCATAGCCACACCTTACGTAAAATTTATTGGCTCTCTCCGTGTCCATCAACCAGGCACTTTTGCTAGATCGACTATTACTTATTACGTCACAAGCAGTCACAAGTAATAAATAATACAGGGTGTATATGAATTGGCGGGTTTGCGGAACGGTTCGATGTAAGTTGATTATGGGCTTGTCAATAAACCCTTCTTTATGGGTGAGCTACATAATATACTCTATTTAGTATGATGATTCTTCAGGATAAATTTTACAAACATATAAAAATTGTAAATAAACAAAATTATACAAATTAGTAATTCACGAATTATGATTTTTCCTTGACTTTTCTTTATTAACCGTTTTAGAACGATGAAATATATCAGTCGCAAACGAAGGGTATTCCGTAGGAGGAATTTCAGAGTAAATCCTCCAGAAATAAGTTGAAAAATTATTAAAAAACGTGTAATAATTAGAGGAAATTAGTAGAAGAATAAGTAGAAATTATTAGGAAATTAGAGTAGAGCTAAAGGAATTTTTCTGTGAAAATATTTCTGAATATTGAAACTAGCGGCGTTCCAACATTGGACTTGAAGAATTCTAATAGTAGCCATTATCGGAATCCGCACGACAGCATATCGTACAGGACATTCGCCAATCATTATACACCCTGTATATTTGAGAGAAAATAACGGTCCGACAGCCAATCTTTGGGGCTCTTTTACGACACGCATCGTCAAAAAAACTTCCCCAAAAACTTCATACACGGTCCCGTGGTTATCTCACGCCATTTTACCCCATCCCGCGACTTACTTGTTGTAATTGGGGGCGGCGTTGCTGCAGGGGCTGAAAGGGAACAGGCTGGGGAGCGGCTCCAGATCGAGCGGCAGGCTGAAGGAGCCCATGTCGTCCCCCCAGCAGGCCGCTAGGTCGTCGGCGCAGTTCTGCTGCTGCTGCTGCTGCTGGACCCCGGAGCTCCAGTTGCACTCGAGTTGGAGACCGAACTGGGGGTTGTTGGGGACGTAGCTGCCGGCGTCCATTGTCGCCGATGCTGGATGCGATGGAGGGAAGATCCGGATCAAAGAGCGATCTTGCGCACCTGTTGCCAAAACAGAATCCCTCAAAATGCGCCATCCCACCGACCACCCGATCGTCATGATAATCGACAAGATCACCACCGAGAAACGGGATGAATCCTTCGCCGGGTCGAAAATCGCCCGGATGATCGCCGGAATGACGGTTTTCCTCCCTCGTGCGGTATCTGGGCGAATCGAGGGGTGCGGGCTGGGAAGCCCCGGAAAATCCGCCCTCTCCCTGGTTAATTGGTAGCCATGGCGACACATTAAGGGCCGTATCGGGATGGTGATGCCCGGTTCTATTAATAAATGTGACTTTCGGGTTTTTTCGAAAGATCGTATCGTTTCGAGTGCTTTGATTTCCTCTCGTGAAAGTGCTCGAAAACGTAAACATGTTGTGTATTGGTACCCTCCTAATTACAAGTGTGAATGCGTTTCGCTTCCTCAGAAAAAACGCGAAAATCATATTATTGTCGCCTCCCGTGACCTAATAAAACGTCATTGGCACACGAGTGGATATTTTGAAACCAATAATCTGATTCTAATCTCAATGGACACTCCAAATTTTCCGTGATGGATGAGCGTTAATTTAATCGAAATTCGCATTAAATTCCTCGAAAGAATCAAGTACATACATAGGTATACGCCGATCAACTTTGTAGTGAGGAACTAACTGGAATTTTAGTGTTGTTAGGTTTTTGCCAGGACTTAATTACTAAATTGATCAAAATAAAAGAAATAGGTAACCGTTGTCAAAATAGTAAACGTCAGAAAATTCTAGATTTCCGTGACGGATTGTTACTTAATTCCTTGCCAAAACAGAGTAATTTCTTATAATTTTGAAATATCCTCAAGGCACAGCAAAGCAACAAATGAAAAAACGCATTATTTCATGGACAGGGAAATAGAAAAATAACAATAAAATTAAATTGAAGGCACTTTTTTGGAATAGCTTTTCCGGAAAATCTTGCAAAACAGTTTCAGTGAAAATTTCTCATACAATTTAAATCACTATTTAAATTAGAAAAAAAAACAGAGAATACACCTAGAAGTTATATTTCATTGAAAAAGGACTGGGATACTCTCAAATAAATTAAAATTCAAGTTATTCAAAAATGACAGAAGAGATAGCTAACCCAACTTTCGAAAGCCCAACTCACAGCAAACTTCAGAGTAAAAAGTCACTGTTACATAGTAAAAGTCGCTAAAACTTCAAAATCTAGTTCCCCACCACAAAGTTACGACTAGTATAGTAAGAAAGTCGTAAATTAAACAGAAATTGAAAAAATCTAGATTGATTTAGAGATAGGCATTAAATCCACAATTTTTAGTAGTAGCCGGATAAGTTCGTTAATCCGGCCAATTTTATAATCAATCACCCGATCAAAAGTTGAGTATTTCGCCCAACAGAACGCACCCCAGTTACACCTCGGTAACAGAGAAGTTAATTAACTTTCGATAGCCGAAAATCCGTGGAAAAATAGACGGATTAATCTCTAAACACTCCTCGGTTATTGTCGAGACCCTCTACAAAGTGCTTCTAAACACTCGAGAACTCACCTTATTGCGATTAGAAAAATCCGAAAAAATCCTCTGCGCCACTCGACGGGTGCCCTCGGAAGCGGTGAAAAACACTGCGAGTTTCATCACACTGTCACTTTTTCGGTTTTCGAGTCGAAAATGTGTCGTCTGCCGATCAGCTCATTGCAGTTCGTGTATTCAAACTGTTTAAAACAGTGTGGTATGAGTGACCGATCACCCTATCTGCGTCCGATACACTGGCAGCCAGTGGCCCCCGCGCCCCCTACGCTATCGGGGGTGTCATCTATAATTACATCGACGAGAGGATGAACCGCTTGATTTGCCCCGAAGGGCCGGCATCGAGAAAGACCAATGGCGACAAAACCTCAATCAAAACTCTCTTATTTTCCACGTTACTAATCAAAAGATAATTTACTTTTGAGGGAGGAAAATCGGTGTTGATTTTCGATTTTCCATCCGGAATAAAAAAGGGCTCCGCATTGTCTGCCCGTCCCCGGGGCGCATATTTCTCCCGCGGATCGAATTTCGTCACTTCCCGTGATGGTAAAGTCATCGATATTCCACGATTCCACCCGCTAACCACCTGACTGTATAACTTAATACCCGTTTTTAAACGCATAAATGACCGTCCATGCGAAAGTCCTCCCGGATTCCTCCCTCGGTCGGTGTTTGAACTCTCACTTCCTCCAAAAAGTATAACAGATTTTCGTACGAATTTCTCGGTTCTATTCGTATTTATCATCGCAGGTGTATAATAAAGGGATCAATTATTGCCGCATCCGGGGGTGGATTATTGTAATGGCGCCGAAATAGGCGGCGCATCATCCCCGTCGAAGGGGCGAAATTCTCGGCCGACCAATGAGGGATGGCCCGGTTCGCCGTTATCACCGGGGCGTGATTATATCGATTCTTCTCTCGGTTTCTTCCAGATGTAATTTATAGAGGCCTCTTTGTACCTACCGACGTTACTATTTAAATTTGGAATAATACCTAAATGTGATTGATTTTATCGTGATTATAATACGGGTATTTTTAATCTACCGGGGAGACGTTTAGGTCTTTTGAACGGCGTGCGGCTTGACGCGTGGCATTCATCCTCTTATCGGCCCGCAAAATCAGAAATTACACGCATAATCTCTAACGTAAATATAATATGTCGGGGTATTGTCATAGAGAGAGCTTAAATGACGATGAGCTTCCTCAATCACTTAGCTTAAGTAATCAATTTCTCCACTTTTTATTACTAGGCTGGGTGTTTTTAATAGATATGAGGCTTTTTCGTGTAAGGATTACTTAATCAGGTGTACCGAATTAGTGCCCAGATAATACTTTTTTCACGTTGAAAATTGATACTCGTGACGATATAAGTATTATAATAGAGAAATTCGATACTACGACCAAAACGATCTCACGAAAAATAATCCTCCATCGATCGTTTAATAATGTAGTGCAAGACATAAAGTATACCTCCTAATAATAATAGGAAAGGAAGTTCGCTTATTGATCTTATCTGAGAATAAAGAAGACTTTATTTTTGCATTCCCCCTCGAAATTTCTCTTAAAATTTTTCAAAATCTACTAAAACAAGTACGCAATCTGTTACGAGCGGAAAATTGTAGATGTCAGAGATTGGTGGTGTTAAATATCACAAAGCCACGTGCCTCAGCTTAAGACCACGCGCCCCCTCGACAAATTGAAACCACCACCACTGTGCTGACCATTATCCGGGCTCGCTGAATAAACAGGACGAAATCGTAATGTTTGGCCAAGTGGCTTCGGTTTCCGTGAGATTTATTCAGCGACCCGGAATTCGGTCGACACCTGTGTTTGCATTTGGGATGATCGTGAGTCGCGCGAGTCCTCGTTGCCGCGGTGTGCAAGGTACTTATATCATAATGGGTGATGCAGGTATCTGCATAAATTAATCTATCAGTGGAGCAAATCAGAAATGGGGGAGGGGAAGAGAAAAGGGAGAAAGAGGCTCCCGACGACGACGCCTCGTATTAATTTAATAAATAAGGCAACGGTAGAAACCCCGCAAGTGGCAATTCTAACTAAAGTCTTGCGAAACCCTTCAAAAACTGCCTCCCCAATCGATAATTACATCGTCGTGCGGTATATTTCGTACGGTAAGTACGTGGGTAATAATATGTTTTGTAGAGAAATTCCCGAATGAAATACCCATGTAAATTTATGCAACCAAAAATACATTTTTCCGCATGAAACTTGTCAAATGACGTCATTCACGGACCCAATAACGTCATCTACGAGTACCTAACTTGTCAAATTAAATGTCAAATGTTTCTAAAAATAAGTGACCAAAGATACCTGACGTTTAACGGATTTTTATGCCTAGTTGGCCATGGCGGTCATTCTATCCCTGTTCCTATGATAGCTGTAAAAAGAGACAGAACGATGATCATGGCCAAAATCGGCTTGAACACACGGTATGTTACGTATGTACTTCGAAATAATGTTTTTCTATGATGATTTGTTGACGAATTTCTCCAAAGGCAAAGTTGCCCTAAATATGGATTTACCGATGAAACCCTTATTTATGCACTTGTTGTACGGTGCCAGCGGAAAAATTTCACATAAAGGGAGGCTATGATTATCATTCTGTCTCATCTGAAAGCTACTAAACGGGTAGAGAGAGAATGATAACACAGACTAATGATAATCACAGCCTCCCCTTATGTGAAATTTTTTCGATCGCTCTGTAGAATATAAATGAGTGCTGTGATGGGGAAATAAAGCGAAAAGTAATGGTTCAAATGTATATTAATCAAACTCTGGTTCTATTCATAAAGGACACGGCGGTACCTCCTCACGTTGCAAATTTTCGAATCGTTCCCTCTAGACTACACAGCTGAACTTTTATTTTATTAATTTTTTGTTGAATTACAAGAAAAAGTGAATTCCTCTGGTGATTTCAGAATTTACTTCAAGACAATAGCTCGCATTCTTCGCGTGACGCGCTAAAAAATTAAAACGAAATCCTGTTTTGTGGCATTGTCCCAATAAGTTTTCCAAAATCACTTACTATTTCTAAATATAATAAATGTAGTACTTTAATATTTAAATCGTAGGTATTATATGGATGCCCTGTCACCCATAGAGCCAATATACATATAAGAAGTATTTTTAATATCGGATGAGAAAGTTTTACTATTAAATATTTAATATTTTTTATCTGAATAATATAAGTAAGTGAATTATTACAACAAAACAAATATTGTAAAATACTCTACATGTCTTCCAAATATCTCTAAATAGGTTATAAGCATAGAATATACAAATACAAAGCGACCATATTCGATCGCATTACAACGAAAAAACTGAATAAAAAAATGCAAAAGGTCTCTCGCTAAGTTAAAAAAAATCATAACAATCATAATAAACTAACGTAAATAATAATATAAGCAAATTAAAGAAAAAATACATCTTGCGTGATAGAAGCATCAATGAGGATTCACAACGAAAAGGATTACACATTTCTTAGTTTTTTTTTTTGTTGAATAATTCGACAATGACTAATACAAATCCATCCAGAAAAAGAAGAATAATACAACTAGTTTAAATATTTCTTTAATCAGGGGGTGAGAGCTAATAATTCCTTTGAATTTCATTTACGTTTCCCTCAAACTACAATCATTTGGGTCAAGTGTGTGTATGTGTTTCCAGTGTGTAAATTATTTTGGTTACATTTTCCATAATAATTAGAATTCAATAATAGCGTTAACCAGGAATCGTCTTTGATTCAATTTAGGTCAGTATTATATCAATAGCAACATTGAATTTCTTTTTCATTCAGTAGTAGGTACAAGTCGGGCAATTTTTTTCTTATTTTTCTTCATCAATCAATGATAATAATAGTGATGTGAGTTTGATATATATCCTGAATGATATATATCCAAAGTAGCATAAAAAGCGGCTATGCTATTAACAAAATAGCATGCTATTTATCATTTTTTTCCCGCGCATATAAAAATGAGGTTAGAACACCTCAGATTCAAGTTTAGCCTGGTTTGGTTTGGTACAATTTGATTTTTCTTTTTTTTTAATTCAATTTCAATAACATCAAAATCCCTCGAGAAAGTTCCAAAATTTTGAAATTGATAAAAAAATTATTATCGACAATGAATTAATTGATGATTTATCAATATTCCCCCTATTCACTAATTAATTGCTACGTAGCAAGTATTGGTGTCTATTGCTAACAACAATGTAAGTAATTGTTGATAGCAATAGCCAACAATACTCGCTACGTAACAATTCCCTTGGTGAATAAGGGGGATTATTATTCTAACACCGAGGTTGACAAGGATAGACTTTACGGTAGTACAGAAGAGTAAGAGAGAAAACATAATCGGCAGACTGTAATAAGTGGAAGTAGCTAATACTTTTGATTCCGCTTACATAATGATGATGTATTTGGTATTAATGAATTCAGAAAAAGGTTCCTGACACAACAATGCCGGTTTTAACAAAATCCCATTTTTAGCCAAAATGGCATGATATATAGCATGCTATATATCCATGATATTTAGCATGAAATATAAATAGCCGCTATTTTACATCACTAGATAATAATATTGTCTCCAATGAGCGAAAGAAATCGCTATTTATTTTTCATTTGTTTCTGCTGTAAGTAGTTTTATTTTATTCAATAAACATGTAGAGACGCGACAATCATTTTTGGTTTTGCTGAGAAGTCGGGCTTTTTTGTTTTCTTCAAAATTGTTTCAAAAGTTTCTCTCCAATCAGGAACCATCCTGCAGTTCACTTTTCTTAAAAAAAAAAGATCGGGAATCACCGAAATGACCCCCAAACCTTCACCAATCCAACCAACAACAGATCTAACCGTATAAATACCATAAATATGATCACAGCGGTGCATCCCGGCACCCTCTTTCAGTCGATATTATCAATTATCATATAATTATAACAGTTTTTGTGTAACAAACATAGAAAAATATACAATTATTATGCTCTTCAAACAATCAGTCTGGGTCGCAGACTTCCGAAGAGCAGAATCGGCGCCGCCAACTCACCTTTCGGGGCGAAAATGGCGGACGAAACCGAGCGCGCCCACTCTGCCCGCGATCTCTCGATTACATCGTTGTTGAGCTATTTTAACGCATGTTTCTTAAAAAATCAGTCACTTATTCGAACAGTGCCCTCCCCCTTCTTTCACTTGATAACGGTCCCAAGAAGATGGCGGCACTCTTTCAATATAATAAACACTTGCTGGCGTAATAATAAGTCTCTTTCTTGATAAGGCTTCCTTCGGATGTTCCCCGTTTAATCGACCAACGGGGCGGGGGCGTCCCCTTGCCCTTGGTGGTTGTGATCGGGGACTTTTTCCCTCGCTTTTTCCAGGCAGTCTTCTTTGATCCCTCCCGCGCACAGGGTCCCGTCATCCTTCACGATGATCTCGTCGCTCGGGACGTCCCTGCAAATGAGAATCGATGGCTGTCAGTATGGGACAAAATGGCCGCCTCGCATCTGAGCGAAAGTTTGCTTACCCGTCCTCTGTTTTGATCGTGAGCACGTGATCTTCGGGCACTGTCGCAGTTTGGTTGTTCTTCGACTTGTTATTGGTATTTTTCCTCTTATTTGTCTGAAAAATATCAAACTCATAAATAAGTTATCATAATTGAAAATCGAGTTACAAGGTTAGGTCAAAAGTTTGAGAAGTTGAGGGGTTTTTCAGTTTCACATCTACCGTGTGTTCAAACTAGAGATGGGTTTTGGCCCGGAACGTTTCATATGTTCCGTTCCTTCCCGGAATGATTCGGAAATATTCCCGGAATTTTGAATTCTCAAATTTTGAAAACTGTTTTTTGCGATATTTCGATCCGTCGGATCAAGAGCTTCAATTTAATACCAAACACCCTATACAAATATAGAATCGGGGGCACTAGAAATGAAAAATAAATAAAATCGCGGAAAATTCGAAATAGTACAAATTTGAGTCTGTATATCTCAAAATGATAAACTATAAGCACACCAATTCAATAATTTAATGATCATTTCTTCGGTTAAAAGAAAACTTTGTTGAAAACCACTTAAATGAAGGGAAAAAAGAACAAATTGACTTAATTTTTTTTTGTTAATTACGTTTTTGATTTTGAGTACCTACTATATGACTTTAAGCCCCTTTTCCCTAAAATAGGTCTCGTACTCGGTCTCATATTTGAGTTCGTACTCGGTCCTACGGTCAAGCTCGTACTTGGTCTCATACATATTTTCATTATTTTCAGTAATTATCCTGTTTCCAGTCAAAACTTGAGACCATAACGCACATAAGTACAATGGGAACAGTTGTTTCCACTGATATTTACAAGAAAATACAAGTTCACACACAGTTTTATAATGACGTTTGTGAATATTCCCGGCAATTTATGAAAATTCCCGGGAATTTGGGAATATTTCCGGAATGTTTCGAATGATTCCGATTAATGATTCTTCGGCCCAATCATTCCTCCCGGGTTTATTCCCAAATTCGGAATATTTCCGAACTGGGAATAAACCCGGCGACCCATCTCTATCAAACCGATTTTCTGTCGAGTTGCCATGATTTGTATCTCTGTCACTGTTCATCTGATGGTTATTATATGAGACAGAGAGACGCTCATCGCTTACTCGACAAAAAAAAACCTTTTGTACACACGGTATTATTTTGGTTAATAAAATATTTCAATGTTCCCAAATATGAAAACAAGGTCTAAGTTTAACTTTTTCACAGTTCTTCAGCACGGCATAAGACTAAAATCCGGAGAGGAAAAAAAGTTATACAATACAAATTTAAGAAAAGTGAAATCCTTTGAAAATCACACAAATCTTCGAAATGTTTGATGCATTCAGAAATTCATTTGAATCTCTAAAAGCTAAAAGTAAAATGTCCTTTGAAAATTTTCCAATTAAAAAAAACCTCTACAAATTTTTTTAAATCGATAGAAATATTTCAGAAATTTCATGAAACTGTTAGGAAAACTCAAAGTTGTGCCAGAGCGTTGATCCCTCTTATCATAAGATTTAAATTGTTCATTACAGTTAACACTTTTAGGGTTTAAGCCGGTTTCGTTTTTTTTTAGACTACCCATTAGTCGTTTGAATTTTAGAATGTTGGAGTTCGATTAGAGACAAAAAGGGAGAAAAGATAAAATTGAAATTTTTATATTTATCTCAGTATTTTTTTTTAATGTCTATGGTTTTACTAAAAGTTTTACCAACTTTTTACACTTGGTGTTACCAACGACGTGCCAAAACGTCAGACTAGACTACCAACTCCGTAAAAAAGTGGATCCTCTTCACGTTTCAACACCTACACTTTTTTAAATAAAAACCATTTTTAGGGCCTCAACTTCAAAGGCTCAGTCAATACTGGGAAGTATTTTCAGACCTATGTTAATATGAACTTAATTTCTTAAAATGAACTCAGGAATCCCCTACTGAAATTTTTCGCAGTAGTCTCGGGCTTGGAACACCCTGTATAATTTCATTAAAATGTCCTTTGAAAATTTTCCAATTAAAAAAAACCTCTACAATTTTTTTTAAATCGGTAGAAATATTTCAGAAATTTCATGAAACTGTTAGGAAAACTCAAAGTTGTGCCAGAGGGTTGAGCCCTCTTATCATAAGATTTAAATTGTTCGTTACAGTTAACACTTTAGGGTTTAAGCCGGTTTCGTTTTTTTTTTGGCTACCCATTAGTCGTTTGAATTTTAGAATGTTGGAGTTCGATTAGAGACAAAAAGGGAGAAAAGATAAAATTGAAATTTTTATATTTATCTCAGTATTTTTTTTTAATGTCTATGGTTTTACTAAAAGTTTTACCAACTTTTTACACTTGGTGTTACCAACGACGTGCCAAAACGTCAGACTAGACTACCAACTCCGTAAAAAAGTGGATCCTTTTGACGTTTCAACACCGACACTTTTTTAAATAAAAACCATTTTTAGGGCCTCAACTTCAAAGGCTCAGTCAATACTGGGAAGTATTTTCAGACCTATGTTAATATGAACTTCATTTCTTAAAATGAACTCAGGGAATCCCCTACTGACATTTTTCGCAGTAGTCTCGGACTTGGAACACCCTGTATAATTTCTTAAAAAATTTAAATGGGGAGATAATCTTTGAAAACCACCAAAGATTATCTCTCTATCGCCACCATTAAACTTTGCCCGACTTATTTTTCTTACAAAATCCACCAAGGCCCAGATTTTGAAATATTTTGAAAATCGTTAATTTAAATAATAACATTTTTTAATTTGTCATCATTATTTCTTCTCGTCTTAACTAATGTTTTCATGTTTTATTATCTAAGTTAAAAAGAAGCTAAAACAAATTACAAACTCACATTATTCCTGCGATTATTGGTGACATAAGTCGGCGGTCCCGGTTTGCGGTGTCCTCCTCTGCCCCTCTGGTAGTTCGGTTGCCCGTAGTTACCACCGCCCATCGCGCCCATGACGCCGCCGCCGCCCCTTCCTCTGCCGCCTTGTTGGTAACAACCGTAAACTTGTTGACCGACCGACTGTCTCATGTTATTGTTCTGGTGCGACCCGTAATTGGCACCCCACGAACCGACCACGACCCCCGCGACCTGCAATTGCCCGCCACGCGAAGACACCGGCCTCGAGTTGTGGTGGTGCTGATGCTGGTGGTGATGGTTGTTGTGATTCGGACGCATCCCCGATGGGATCCGGTTGGTCTGCGGAGGGATGCCCATGGGGGGCGGCATCCCCTGCGAGTGGACGGGACCGTGCATACCGCCCCGAATCAAGTCTACAAAGAAAGAAAGAAAAATTAATTAAAACTGGAATTCGAAAATCTGTCCGAAATACAGGGTGTCTTTGAAATATGTGTACAGCGCGATGCCACATACTATTCCTGATGTCAAAATGGAACGATTTAACCGAGATGACCTCAGTCGAGACCAACGTCAATGTTACAGGCGAAATTAATATGCGAACGACAGGGTGATATGGGCGATATGTCAAAAATCAACCTTTAGACTTGTCAATACGTATAATTTTCTGGTTTTCATCATTTTTTGAGGTTAGCTTGAGGTTTTCCTCCAAAATAACATGATTTGTTGCAGAAAGAAGTCACAGTGTGGGGTATTTTGGGGGCACTTTGTATGAGAGCAACAAAAACCGTAGGACACAAGTCACAATATCGCTTATTTTTGCAAGAAACGCCTTATTTTGGAGAAAAACCTCAACCGAACCTCAAAAAATGACGTTGACCTCGCCTCAATCCAAAAGTTGATAATAAAAAAGAATTAATTTTATGTAGAGATGGGTTTTGGTCCGGAACGTTTCATTTGTTCCGTTCCTTCCCGGAATGATTCGGAAATATTCCCGGAATTTTGAATTCTCAAATTTTGAAAACTGTTTTTTGTGATATTTCGATCCGTCGGATCAAGAGCTTCAATTTAATACCAAACACCCTATACAAATATAGAATCGGGGGCACTAGAAATGAAAAATATATAAAATCGCGGAAAATTCGAAATAGTACAAATTTGAGTCTGTATATCTCAAAATGATAAACTATAAGCACACCAATTCAATAATTTAATAATCATTTCTTCGGTTAAAAGAAAACTTTGTTGAAAACCACTTAAATGAAGGGAAAAAAGAGCAAATTGACTTAATTTTTTTTTGTTAATTACGTTTTTGATTTTGAGTAGCTACTATATGACTTTAAGCCCCTTTTCCCTAAAATAGGTCTCGTACTCGGTCTCATATTTGAGTTCGTACTTGGTCCTACGGTCAGGCTCGTACTTGGTCTCATACATATTTTCATTATTTTCAGTAATTATCCTGTTTCCAGTCAAAACTTGAGACCATAACGCACATAAGTACAATAGGAACAGTTGTTTCCACTGATATTTACAAGAAAATACAAGTTCACACACAGTTTTATAATGACGTTTGTGAATATTCCCGGCAATTTATGAAAATTCCCAGGAATTTGGGAATATTTCCGGAATGTTTCGAATGATTCCGATTAATGATTCTTCGGTCCAATCATTCCTCCCGGGTTTATTCCCAAATTCGGAATATTTCCGAACTGGGAATAAACCCGGCGACCCATCTCTAATTTTATGTCTGTTTTGCTAACAAATCACCTGACATAAAAAGTTATTAAATCATCTTTTTGCCAGACTCATTTGTTTTTCATCGTCAAAAATTCGTGCGATTTTTGAGTGAAATCGACTATCAAACGAGAATCGTTCAAAAAGGAACCGCGGTAGTTTGAAGGGAGAAAAAGTTGAGATAGTCATTTGAAAATTCTTGTAGCGTACGTGGCGCCCCCTGGAAAATACAGCAAAACTGAGTTCTGATAAAAATTCCCTTGTGTACCAATTTTCGAATCAATATTTCCAAAACTAGACAAATTATCAGAGACATACCTATCATCCTATAAATAACCAGAGACATAAAACTTAGTTGAAAATGTGACATCGGTGATACCCTAACGTAAAAATTTTCATTTTCCATGAATGAAATGAATGCATATTTGACAGTTATTTCAACGGTATTGTCAAAACACGGCTAGTTTTATCTCTAGGTATAGTGTCAAACTCTTTGCAAATTATTAAAAAAAAAATTGAATAAAAATTAAAATTTTCATTCAGACACCCTGTAACTCTTTTATCATCAACTTTTGGACTAATAAGGTAATTTTAGGATTGTTCGGGCACCTCAAATGTGGACCGGTTGACAACCGGTTACCAACTGCTTCCGGATCTTTTAGTGCGCAGAATCGACCTTGGCTAAGTTTGTGATCGGTCAGAAAGTGATCAGAGTTGCAAAAACGCGTTTTGGAACCCAATCCGAGTATTTTATTATCTGCGCACGTCACAAACCACTAGTCCACAACGAGAAGTTCTGTCCACATTGACGGTTCGCAAACAGTCAGAAACTACTCCGAAGGGTCCTGCCCGAACACCAAACTCAATCAGAAACTGGTTAGAAACCAGTGCGTGCACTCGCTCGAACTGCTGCAATCTTGTGCACATGCGTCGTACCTTGTGGACCGGTCCACAACTGTTGCCCGAACAAACCTTTCATTCGATTTCAACCTCAGGAATATGCGGTAGCGCGTTGTGCATTCACGTATTTCAAATACACCAAAATGGTGAAAAAATGTATTAGCTCAGATTGAGGACTCGAATTACGAAGAAAATCCGGACACCACCCAGAGCTAATTCAATCTCCTTCCAGTTGACAACCGGGTAAGTCATTTGTCAAACTTATCCGGTGCTTTTTATGGAAGGTACCCGGAAAAAGCGCCTGCCGCCGCCGGGATTCGAACCTCGACCTTCTGCGTGCGGCGCAGACGCCTCGCCTACCGGGCCACCGGCCATCACTTACTTTGGAATGACGGGATCGGCACTTTGGCGAACTTCACGTCGAGCCCTTCAAGGATCGCCTTCCTCATCCGCTCCACTTTGACGACGCGGTCGATGTGGTTCTCGCAGACCTCCAGGATGTTCTTGGATTGCGTCGAGCGGTTCAGCGTGTAATGGAACAGTTTCCCGTCGAAGTAGAGCCACGGGCAGCACATGAGCCACGGCAGGGGGGCGCCGCAGGCGTCGTTGGCCAGTAGGGCCATCTCGACGCCCTGCATGAACAGGGCCGCCAACTGCACCCCGCGGCTGGTCACCACGTTCAACTGGAAGATAGAGACATCGATTTTAATTAAATCGAATGGGGAAAATTGATGGGTTGACTGTTGGAGAAAAATGTGGAAAATGTTCGCACTAAATTCGTAAAAAAATTCACTTTCACCGAAATCTTTGAAAATCCGAGAGAAAGTCTATCCACACATTTTTTGGGGAATCTATTGAAATCTAATGGGAATTCATTGAAATGTTCAGATTATTACTTGAAATGTAAAGAAAATCTTTGGAAATCTCGCTAAAATCAGATATGTCCTAAATTCTTTTGGAAACCAGTAAAATCTTTACAAAACATTTGAAGGGTTAACGTTCTTATTGTCGGCCACGTCCTATCTTAGTCACAGATGAATATTTTTCCCATACATTAGGCTTTCCCTTATGACAAATGCTCCAATGAGGTATTTTCACAGGAGATAAAATTTAAATTTTATCACTGATACATATTCGCATATGGCTCAAAATGACTTCTGCGTGAGAATTTTGTTGAAAAAAAATTGTTTTCAATTAGTTATTGCAATTACAAAGAAATTTCCGTGACGTCAGCAATTACAAATTGTTGACACAGCTGGTCAATGGATGGCGCTCATAAAAAATGAACAATAGTCGCTGAATTACCGATTACCGGTATTTTGACGTTATGTAAGTGTGTGCTGACATCCGTGTTTTCGTGTTCTCAATAAAATTATGTGATTCTGATTATGCCTCCAAAAATGAGGAAAACACCCGCTGCTCATAGCACGGATCAACACCGTAACTGTAAGTACGCGTGGCACCATCTACTGGATCATAGAAAACTCGAAGTAGCTGACGTCATCAGAAAATTTTTTAAAAATTTATTTTAGCCCTTTAAACTTTACTAAAAAAATTAAAAAAAATTCCTTCTTAATTGTTGAATACCATAGTATCCGATAAGCTATTTTGAAAAATTCATGAAAATACCTCATTGTATTTTCTATGAATACCGCTCATTGTTTTTGTTGATCTGGCTTAGATATTTGAGAAAACTGTCCAATTCTATGGACTATTAAAAAAATAGTCTTCTACGGCTGAGTATAGGAACTGGGTGGCTGACTATTGGTGCATGGAAATGTTGGAAAAAATCTCAAGAAAATCATTAGAAGTCATTTGAAATAATTCTAAAATCGTTTAAATATCCAGTAAATCTACTTTTTACTTGAAATCTTTCGGAAATATCTTGAAATCTCTGGATTTTTTTTAACATTTTGAATCTATGGAAGATCTGAAATGTAATTAAATTAGAAATTAACTTGCGTGATCTGTAGGAAATGCTTTGAAAACATTGGTTTAAACAAAGATTAAGTTAACCAGACTTTAAATTTTACAGTTACGATTGATGTAACACTGAAAATATTTAATCAAAAGATTTGGTAAACTTCGTATGAAATTGGAATACTGGGCCTCTGATCCGCTTCAGTCGTGGTTTAAATAACGATTAAGGTACCCGCAGCATTCGAGTTTAATTTCCATTTTCACGATTATTTTAACATTGAAAGTCAATCAAATTTAACCTAAAGATTATTTAAACTGTCCCTGGAAGACTCGACATTAGAAGCAGTAATTTTATTAAAAAAAATTATTTTAACCGGAGTTTAATTTCCATTTTCAAGATTACATTGAAAATCAACAAACTGTCACTGAAATACTGGCTCTGAGGCCGTGGTTTTAACCAAAATTAAGCTAACCTGACTTTAATTTCCACATCAACGATTGTTATAACAATGAAAATTAACGAAGTTTAACCTAAAGATTTGTTAAACCTACACTGAATTGCTGGACCTTAGAAATGAAATCTATTAAAATCTAGTGTAAGTCATCAAAATATTAAAAATTCTTTGTAATTTTTCAAATCTTCCGGAAATTCTCTGAAATATTTAGAAAATCCATGAGGAAACCTATGAAATCTTGGAAAAAATCCCTTGCAATCTGTACAAAATTATTAAAACCCCTTGAAAACATTTGAAATATATCTGGAATTACTTCAACAACAATACAAGAAGTTAAACTTTCAACGACCATAATTCAAAGTGAAATGATATTACGAGTATTGAAGAAATTAATATTTTCAAAGTCAAATCCATAAATTCCGCCTTATTCAAGATTGTACAAATTTAAAACCAGAAGATCACCAGATAAAGGTTGAAGCATAGCCGACTAAAGTAGACCCTGGTTGAAGTCGAAACACGCGAACCTGAATAAAATATCTAACGGAATTTTTGAATGTTTTCGAAAATATTCATTTCCTTAGATTTTAGATATTCGCTGTCGTATGTGAACCAAATTTGCAAAAAAAAAATCGAGAACATTACGACAAAAAAAATCCTCACCGTGAGTTCCTGAAGGTACTGCGGATTCATGAGATCGACATTAAAAGCCTGACACAGGAAAGCGTCCAACTCGTTCCTCCTAACGATCGCCCTATCCTGCGACATGACGTACCGCAAAACGCACGCCATAATCAACATATGTTGCGGCACGTAACTAGTATTCAAAATCAACGGCGTATCCGAATTCAAACACGACAGCAGCGCCCTCATCCTTCTCCTCTTATCGTCCACGGCCGGGCCGAACCACAACCGCTGCAGGGTCGGCACGGCCCACGGCAGCGCCTCCGCCTTCACCACCTCCGCCTTCTGGTACGGATTCGCCCTGCTATAAGCCCACTCGCGGACCGCCACGTCCGGCTGCGGGCAGTCCTCGGCGACCTCGCCGGCGTCGCGGCGCTTCGCGTGCACGTAGCGCAGGTGGTGCAGGTTGAAGAGGACGGCGTAGACGCGCCGCCGCAGCGCGCGGTACACGTCGTGGATCGGCGGGAGTTCGCGGTTCGCCTCGTCCTCCATCAGGCAGGGCAGGCGCACCTCCTGGGTGGCCAGCACGTGGAGGATCGTCGAGGCCATCAGGCCTTTCTGGTGGCGCAGGGAGGCGGTGCGCAGGACGTCCGGGGAGACGGTCGGCGTGACGACGGCGCTGCGCGATTTGGGGGAGGAGGGGACGCTGCTCGTGTTCGAGCTGTTCGGGCTCATCTTCGAGGTGCTCGGGACGCTGCCGGTCGAGGAGCCGTTCATGAAGCCGTTGCATTGCAGGTCCGCTGAAATACGAATGAAACGTAAATTAACGAGAATTTTTTTAAAACAGGATGTTGTGTTGGTACACTAAGCGTCAATGAAATCGGGACACCTCTAGTAGCTGCGCCGATATGTAGGCAACCGATCATACACCAATTTGTGTGCTGGCGTGAACGGACTTTGGCAAAGCCGACTGGATATGTTCTGACAGCTCAAAAATTTGTCAAAATATCAACCTTTTCACTTGAGTTTTGTGGAAAAAATCGATTAAAAAGTATTTGTTTCCAATTGATTCATGGATATATTAGCGTGCTTTAGTAATATTTGTGTCGATGAGTGCTTGAGTGCTTCAACTGTGATTGTATTGTGATTGATGGCAAAAATTAGTGTTATTCAAAAAAGCATTAGGATCCGGCAGCAACCAGATCTGAAGACACCAATATCTGCAACCAAAACAGCTCCGGCAACACATATAAGAGCAACCAAAATGTTACCATTATAAAATAAATGCTACGAACAAATTTAATATTAAAATAATAACTGCTCTTTATTTTCACAATATGAGGGCATATGAGGGTGAAAAGGTGAGAGTGCCTCTATTCAGGGACCAATAGCATCGGCACTGGTAATTATTCTCTTATCATTTCTTATGAATTCAAAAGACTTTCCTTCTATCTTCAATACATTAGTTTCGTTTCAATAATCTGTGAAGAATAAAGTTTTATGTAAGTAAATGATTCGAGTTTATACTTGCTTAACTTTTCTCACACGCTGGCGCAGAAATTTGAAGAGGAAGAGGCACCTAAAGAGGCTTAAAATTTCCCAGTATCGTGCAAACATACACACCATAAGTATGGACTTGTGATTGAATCCTTCATATTGTACAGCACTCATCAACACAAAGATCACTAAAATTAACTCGATTTTCCGTGAATTATTTGTAAAGAAACACTTTTTACTCGTTTTTTGTCACAAAACTCAAGTGAATAGTTTGACATTGTGACATATTTTTGAGATATCAGCAAATATCCAGGCGCCTGTGGCAGAGCCCGTTCACGCCGGCACTAAAATTTGATGTATGTTTGGTTGCCTGCATTCGGCGCAGCTAATCGAGGTGTCCCGATTTCATTGACGCTTAGTGTACTTATGGCGAATGTAATAATTTTTTTGTAATTCGAGAGGTTGTATGTACTTTTTAGATCTCAAGAAAATTGATAATTTTCAACGTTCTTATCCTGCTCTTGTTAATAAACCTTGGGCCAAATTTTTCAGTTTTTTTATTGTTTGAACACCTAGAAATAGTATATTGTTTAACCACTGTGAAAGATGGCCTTTTCCACTTCTACACGTTTCTAGTTTCTACATACAACTTGAAAAAGTTGATTTTTCTAAATCGAAAACTATTGGGTAATAGATTATTTGATACGATTGGAAGAATATTTTAAGGGGGGCATTTACCATGAGACGGAGGATTGAGGTGTTACATGAGAGAGACAAGGATGGGGGTAGATTTAATTTCCAGAGTTTCTCAAAAACTAGCGAAAATTTTTCGATGCCGTTTTGGCCAATTGGAAGAGAATCTTCTTCTGTTGGCTCTGAATATAAATACAGCATGGTTGTAATTGAATTTGAGGCCCAAATTGAGCTTTGAAATTAGGTGATTATTGCTTGTTTTCATAATCTAAAAATCTCAAACATAAATCGCCTTTTCAAAGGTAAAACATTCAGAGCCAACAGAAGAGGATTCTCTTCCTATTGGTCGAAACTGCATCGAAAAATTTTCGCTAGTTTTTGAGAAACTCTGGAAACAAAATTTTCCCCGATCCTTGTCTCTCTCATGTAGCACCTCAATCTTCCGTCTCATGGTAAATGCCCCACCATCGTTTCAAAGGCCCGTATTCATATTCAGTTTTAAAGGCGTTTCAACTAAAACGACTCCACAGTCTAGTGTTTTTTTAGACTTTCAAACGCTATCAAATATGTACCTCCGATTTCATAATTAAACTTGAGTCTACTTTCATTATAGCTCGTTAACCTAATTGAATGGTTAATCAGGAACTGAAGTATCATTTTCTATAGTCGCAGAAGCATTTTTTGATTTTGGTGTTAATAATTTCTTGCTAGTTTTCCACTTTTTATCCGATTTTCGGTTAATTTGGAAAGTTTCAGTGGCAAATTCTCCATCATTTTCGAATGTTCTATGTCAGCATAGATCTTTTAATATCTAAATATCTATGAATGTCGACATTAGAGGCATTCATTAGCGCCCACGATTTCGACAATATTCAATTAATTACTGCATTCATATGAATGTCGCTAGAAACACCAAACTGGTGGATGTTTTTGCTGTACTCAAACGGGTACAATGGGCTCTAATGGGCTAGTCCATTCAGATGAATTACTTCATAAAAATATTGCTATGTATGTGTAACCATTTCGAGAACCATTTTGAACCAATCACAAAAAAAAGATTCACTTTCTGGTCCTTTAATAGGAGTAATAATGGGAGATATCTAAATTAATATCTTTAAATTAAATGTGTTAAAAAAATTTAAATTCGGAAGATCCCACATAATGTGCAGAGACTATGTATTCTGTTTTTATTTCACTACAAAGTTGCTGATGTCTAAACCTAAAAATATTGGCATAAAATTCTTAAAATACACCAGAAATTAAAAAAAATTGTTCTCTGGATACAGAATTCAGAACTCATCCCTTGCGAAAGTTTATAAACAAAAAAATTTCAAATATAACTAAAAGTCGAGTTAACGGTTCTCAAGATATCACCCCTAAACCAAAATGGTTGAAAAATAATTTCACTTACTTTTGATCGAAATTCCGTTGGAGTCGACCTGGAAATCGTCGCTCAACACCAGATTGACCGTCGCCAACTTATAATTCTTGATACTCTCTTCGACCTGTTCAGACGTTTCGGAAGCGAAATCCGCCCCGCACACTTCCAGCAGATCCTCGGCCTCTTTACCGGGCGCCTCCACGGCGACCACCGCAGGCGCCACGTTATTATTCTGCGTCACCACCTTCTTCTTATCTTTAGCAAGTCCCACAGGATTACCGTATTTCAAAAACCCTTCCGCGGTACCGTTCAGGTAATACTGGATCGACTGCTTCAATTTCGCGCAGCGCTTATCGAGATTCGAACCCAGAGCCGCCTCGACCAGCGCGTCCAGATCCGAAGTAGGCGGCAGACCCCGCACGAACTCCGCCACGAGTTTCACGTTGTTCTCGGCCGGTAATTTGTTGTCTTTCGGTATCGAGGTGACGCCGATCCGCTTGTGCAGATCCTGCAATTTGTTATCGGGCAGCAGGAAGTTGCCGAGCAGGGCCGCCATGACGCACACCTGCTCCCGGGTCACCTGCAGGGATTTCAGCACTTCCCCCAGCATGTACTCTTTGGTTTCCAACGAACCCTTGTAGGTCAGTTTCAGGCACTCCGAGGAAAAGTACCGGGGTGGGTCGAAAGCGACGTATTCGGCGTCGTCGGCCAAGAGACCGTGGAAACCGTACTCGCGACAATAGGCGATGACTTCTTGGTGGTGATCGTCCATGGTGCACATCTGAAAGACGCTAAAATCAGTACTTTATCGATTTAACGTTGAAGGTAATCGTGTTAACTTGATGAATTTGAGGATTTTATTGAATAATAAACTCAGTTGTGTATCATCAAGTTGATAATATTCTTCCGAAACACACCTTCACAACTATTTTTGCAGTAATGAGGTACTTGGAGGAAGGTAATTATCACTAGAGACTGGAAAATATGCACGAAAACTGAAGAGTTAAAATATGCATGCAATATGCACAAAAAGGCACCAACATTTCCTCAGTGCCTGAAAGATTTGAAATTCTCCGACTTTTACAGGTTATCCATGTCTTAAACAGAAAGGACCCCGCACGATTTATAGGTAAAAGTGGTTTCGGTGAATTTCGCTAAAATTTGGATATGATGTTGATCATTCCATGCTGATCAAAAAATCTCTTTGGCAAAAACTGAATCTATGTACAGTTTTCGAGTTACAGCTCGCCAAAAGTCGTTTTTTCAATTTTTCTGTTATGCATCGTTCTTACATCTTCATGGATGGATAAACTGATCTCAAAATATTTGAGAATTATGTATTTCCATGTAGATAATACACAACTGCTGAAAGATTTAATTTTGACAAGCAAAATATCTGAAAAAAAGGTGTTGCGGCAGTGAGACTCGAACCGGGTACCCCTACATGACACCCACTTTTAGGTTCAATCTGAGTGTTCCTAAACGTCAGAAAGAGTGATCGGATCACGATTCACGAAAGAACATTTTAAATAATTTAACTATTTCATAAGAAATGAATTCAATAAACATAAAAATTAAAACAGGGACGAATAAATTATAAAAATAGCATTTCAAGTTTGTCATTTACTTGGTCATTTATGTGCATTTTATTTAATAATTTCAATTATGTATATCCTCAACAATGAAAAAGATGGTGATGATGGTGAATCGTGATCCGATTACTCTTTCCGACGTTTAGGAACACTCAGATTGAACCTAAACGTGGGTGTCATGTAGGGGTACCCGGTTCGAGTCTCACTACCGCAACACCTTTTTTTCAAATATTTTGCTCATCAAAATTAAATCTTTCAGCAGTTGTGTATTATCTACATGGAAATACATAATTCTCAAATATTTTGAGATCAGCTTATCCATCCATGAAGATGTAAGAACGATGCATAACAGAAAAATTGAAAAAACGACTTTTGGCGAGCTGTAACTCGAAAACTGTACATAGATTCAGTTTTTGCCAAAGAGATTTTTTGATCAGCATGGAATGATCAACATCATATCCAAATTTTAGCGAAATTCACCGAAACCACTTTTACCTATAAATCGTGCGGGGTCCTTTTGCATCCCACTTTTGATAATGAAAACGATCAAAATCAGAAAACCAATAAAAATTTTGTCAATGAAGACTCATTACGGAGTTGAAAGTTCACAGCAAGTTCACAGCGTTCTGAATCTCAGATATAATGCCACCATAATCGAATAAAAAATTATGAGAATTAGAAAATTCCAGATAATTTACAGAAATCCCCGACTTTTCTCTGACTGTTTCCCCCATTTTCAAATTCCTCGACTCCTCGAGGTTTTTCTTGGTTTTCCAGAGCGCTGAAAACCCTGAAATTAATATGCTCGAAAAATACGAAACCATGCACGAAAAACCATGTCTAAATAACCAAAATATGCTCTGAAGAACATGAAAATGCCGTGTGTGTAGTACCATTTTTCTGTCATGTTAGCCATGACCATCTCTCTGTCTCATATTATAAGCATTTGAAAAACAGAGACAGAGAAATAACTTTGCAGAACTCTTGTCTTCGCATATTTTTTCCATTTTTGTGCCATTTTCGTCACTTAATAATAAAAAATATCATTCAACCTCTCAGTTCCTGGTATTTATCACATGCCCGCACAGATTTTGAATGAGTTAGAAACTAAACTTTATAGATAGGTCAAATCGTTACAAAAATTGACGATTCCTATAGAAAGAATCAAAAGACTCTAAAATTTAAATGATGTACCCTCTATGGGAAAGTCAAGTCTTTAGCCAATACTACCATACTGGCGGAAGGGATGAAATCGGTCTATTTTAAAATATCGATAGCAAGATACGGTATTTCCACCTATTTAGTGTCGAATTTTGAGTTTCATGAAAACCTCAGATGATTGTATGAAATATGCACGAAAGATGCATTTTCTCCAATATATGCACAATGCATACAGGGTGTTTGTAAATTAGGGAATTTCGTGGTCATGGTCAGTGTGATGTCGGTAAAATTTCTAAAAAATATTTTCTGGCTCTCCGCGAGCTAACAGAAATCACACCCACCACGAAATTCGCCAATTTTTCAACACCCTGTAAGTGAATGCATATGGATTTTGAAAAAACAGCCGAAATATGCAAAATATGTACGACTATAATACAAAATGCGTATTTTCCAGTCTTTAGTTATTACTCTTTTAAAAAAGAGACTTACCACGGTGACTCCTAAATGCCTCAAGGCCATCCGGAGCGCCCCCTTGAGACAAGTGGGCGCAGTCCACCAGACTTTCGGAGGGGGCGTCGCCTTGGTGTTAATATGCTTGAGGACGCTGCCGACTTTCTGCCTCGTGTTGGCCTGTTCGGCCACCCATTCGTCCATCCGAGTGGATTCGATTGTCCCGTTGAAAACCACGGCCAATTCGATGTTGCCCCGTTCGATGGCGCGCGTCAGCAGCGACAGGAACTGCACCATTCGGTTCCATTGCCCTCCGCACGCCCAGTCGGAGAAGTAGCCGCCGTACAGGCGATCCAGACAATCTTCGGCGTCGATGAGGAGCTTCAACTTATTCCCGATCGGTCTGATTTTGCGATTCGAGTTCTGAGACTGTTGGCGTTGCGTCACGTTCCTTGCGATTTTCAAGAGGTCCACGGGAACGGAGCTGCCTTCCAGGTACGATTCTTGGAGGAAAGTTTGTAAATCGGTCACTCCCATCATGGTCGCTCTAGGTCATAATATTGTTGCGCGGAATCTGGAACAGTTGTGAAAAATTGCGGCTTGAGACTACGGTAAGAGAAGACCTAATAAATCCTCTTGGTTGCATTATGAAAGAGCGGCCGCCATCATTGCGGTACACTAACACAATTAATTATGCGATTATCGACTTTTTATGGATTTGTTAGTGATGGATTCGTTCGAATCGGATACTTACGAGGGTGTGTGACGTTCGGATTGTGTAATTTGCGATAGACAAGGCGTGATAAAGGCAAATCGAGTGAAAATATTCAATGAATGTGACGGGACGCCTCCATCACTCAGCTGCCGGCAAATAGATTTTCTACTTTTTTACGGGAAATAATGGCACCCTTTGACGTTTGATTTTACGGCGAATGCATCGATTATCGCGCTCTCAACACAAAAAACATTAGGAATAATCGCCTGAAAGTAGGTAAAACCGAAGAAAATACATATTTTTGTCCCGAACACCTACACAACAAACCACGAGAACAAGACGTTTCCGGAAATCGCGGTAGCCATTTTCTTAATGCGCATGACGGAAGTCGCCTGTCAAAAATCAAAAATGGATTTAAAAAAAATTAAGCGGGAGATTACGAGGGAGATCACGATATATATTTTTTTGTACAAATTTGCATTTCGGCCGAAATGATCAGTCCAAAAGTATCAGATTTTGTTCCCAGAAAATCAAATCGCTTATCGAAACAAACATTTCTGTCACATTACATTTGTCATCATTTCTCCGGTCTCAGCTCTCAAAATTCCCAGTTATTTCCCTCTTGAAATCATGTCCAAACTATTCTTTTACACAATTTGCCTTCTATTCGCATCCGCTGCAATATTTCAAATCGATGCCGGCTGCTCCAAGAAGCCGGACACTGCTCCCTCGCCGCCTCCACCGAAAAAGTCGTGCCCTTCGCAATGTTCCAACATAATCGACGCCAAAACCCTCCTGGAACAGATCAAGGCGAACCAAGAAAAAGAAGGGAAACCGAACCAGACGCAATGTCCTAATATAATCCAAGCCCAAGATGAACCCATCCACAGTACTTCGGACGATTCGTTCCCAGAAACCAAATGCAGAGCCTGTCATTTACGTTTGGCGCCCGACAATCAATCGGTCATCGTGAAATGCTTCAAATGCAGCGAGTCTGACCCCTCGGAAGCACCTGCAGGTTCCGACGATAAGAAAATTTACATCGTTTAAACGAAATGATTTGAATTTCGCGCGCTTCGATAGAAATGTCAAAAATTTGCCACTTCCGTCCGCCATCATAGGCAGCACTTCCTTTCATTCGTGTGCTGTTGTTAAAAATGGCACCGACAAAGCCAAAATCGGCGGATAAACCCGGTAAGTGCCCTAAAATCAACTCAAAAGCAAATAAATTCGGTACGATAAACCTTTGGCTATTGATATTTATCAAAATCCGCCTCATATGGATGTAATTAATATGATTTTTGGGCGTTTGAAAATCAACACACGCGGCCATAACCCACATGGTTAATTTTCTCAAAGTATCGTAGCCAAAATCTTATTGATTCGTGTTTAAAATGATGATTTAACGTGTGAGAATCTCTTTGAGAACCGTGAAAACACCCTAAACACTCTCTGACTTGTTTATTTGTGTGAAACAAAGTTGAGGTTATGTTGTGATTTTCCCTTATTTACGAAAATTTGCGTTTCAGCTGCGAAAAAAGAAGAGAAAAAGAAGCCGGCGTCAGCGCCTGCAGCCGCGGGTGCCGGAAGCTCTACCGGTCCCAAAGTGGCTCCCGCCCCCAAAGCCGCGGCCAAAGCTTCCGGAAGTTCGGCCAGCGCTAAGCCGGCGGAAAAGAAGTCTTCGGCGAAGACCCCCGCGCCCAAGCCCGCGGCGGCCGCCAAAGCCGCAGGCGCCGCCGCCCCCAAGGCGGCCGGTAAGCCGAAAGCCGCCGCCAAGCCTGCGGCTAAGACCGCCTCCAAGACATCGGCCAAAGGTGCGGCTAAACCCGCCGCCAAGGCCGCGGCTGCAGGTGCCAAGAAGCCTACAGTCAAGACCGCAGGAAAGGCCAAAGTGCCCCCGAAGGCCCTCGTCACTAAGCCGAAGAAGAATGTCCCCGTCAAACAGCAGAAGGGTGTCGGTAAAAAGGCTGCGCCTACCACCCCGGTCCAGAAGGCGTTGAAAGTGCAGAAGAAGGTCATCAAGGGACCCAATGGCACCCACGCCAGGAAAATCCGGACTTCTGTGCATTTCCATCGCCCGAAAACCTTTAGGCCCCCGAGGAACCCGAAATACCCTCGTAAATCGGTTCCGACCCGGAGCCGTATGGATGCTTACAACATCATCAAATTCCCTTTGACTACTGAGGCTGCGATGAAGAAGATTGAGGATAACAACACTTTGGTATTCTTGGTGCACACTAGGGCCAACAAACACCACATCCGGGCCGCGGTTAAGAAACTTTACAACATTAACGTAGCCAAAGTTAACACTTTGATCAGACCTGACGGGAAGAAGAAGGCTTATGTGAGACTAGCCCGTGATTATGACGCGTTAGATGTGGCCAACAAGATTGGAATCATATAAGTTTTTGTATAATCTTTAATTAAAAGGAATAAAAAAGTTGAGGACAAAACTGTTATTTATTAATCGTGTTTGCAAGCACATGTTTCCTTATCGTAAAGGCAGCCGTTTGGGTGGTTCACATTGAACCAGCAAGGTTTCTCTCGGTATTTATCTGTTTGGGCTATCGTCAAAGGTTCACGAATTGAAATCAAACCGTTTTCGATTTTGAAAATGTATCGGTGATTTTTTATCAATGTCTGAAGTCCTCCGTTTTCTTTCTTCAAGTCTCTCAAATCGTCACGAGGGATTATCTTAGATAATTCTTTAAAATCCAGAAATCCACCTTTGTTCCAATGTTTCACAAAATCCTGTGTCTCAAGAAGTTTCGAAAGTATTGTAGAAATTATTCTTTTGATTAGATCACGATTTAGTTTGGTACAATTTCTAACTTCTTCAATCGGATTCTTCACCGCAAACTTTACGCTCATTCTGCTTTCGATATAAGAATCGATTTCTGTTATGACTTTTTCCGAATTCCTTTGGCCTACAAGACAGGTCCTTTTCGTCGAAGGGATCCTCAATTTATCGATTCGAGTATCGAATCCGCACCTGATACAAATATTTTCGATATAATTCAAGTAATCGCCGTATTGGCTCAATTTCGTATTAGTCCGGATGTATTTTCGCCCGCTGAAATCGTACGAGCAACATGGAAGAAGGAAGAAATTTGATGAACTTTTCAATGCGATTACTGGAATCCAAGGTGATAATTCGTCCGAATGATTCCCTATGATCCAATTACAATCTGGAAACCTGGATTCGGGGAGAACGGCTTCTTCAATCAGTATCTCTCGATTAGGGTCTAGATAATCCCAAATTCTTCGTTTCCTCAAGTCGAATCCGCGTCCTTTATACCCCTCTTTGTTGAGGAGGTGAACTAATAGCCCGTTACCACATCCAGCATCAACAAAATTTATACTATTCCTCTCGAATTTGCGCCAGAAAGTTATGAGATAGCTGGCTATGGCGAAATCTTCAAAAACATATTTCTGAGGATCAGTTTTTTCATATTTGGGCCATTCTCTCAGGAGATCCACACCATATCTCACCTTTAGGTTATTATAAGTTTCGCAATAATCGGCGGGTTCAATTAGGGACAAAGATTTAACAGACTTGTCTTCAGTTATCATAGGTTCAGAGAATTTTAGTAACTTTGGGAATAGTTTATCGGCGAGCCATTCGGCACTTGGAGTGTCTGCATTATCGAAATCATTCAAAATTATCTGTAGAGGTCCATTTTGATCCAATTTTAAACGGTAGGGAAAAGGGGGCGCCATTAATGACTGACTTGGCTCTTGCACCGCTTGGAAAGTTACAGATTTCTCTTTTTTGTCAAAAATTATTATTTCTACGCATTTCTCATTACTTTTACGTGAGATTAATAGTCTTACTCCTACAAAAATACCATCAAAACTGTCTTTCAGATCATTCATATTACATTCAGTGATTTTTGAATCTCCGATTAGATTGATAACGAAATCCGATTTAATCTCTGGTGGATGTTTCAGCTTCCTGTATTCATATAGGATGGCTTCTTTTCGAAATATGTCTTGAACGTTTGTATTTGGAGGATAGAGTTCTAGTTGGAATAGGAGGCTCGAAGTGGTCGCTGCTAATTTTCTATTAACTATATGCGGGCGATCGTAATAAAGCAAAATAGCGTTCCAGAATCCATCCAGAGATAGAATCGTAGAACTCTGAACTAACGGAACAAACATTTTGCTATTTCTTCTGGAATTTCTTCAACACCCAATCAGCGTCTTCATATGAGCGTGATATTATCTGATGGATACGTTCAGGATCTGTTTCGTTGATGTGTTGAGCAAAGCCCTGAAAAATGTTCGGTTGAGGGGTGAAGCCCTATCCAATTTCATGTTATTCGTACTCACTTGTCGAATTGCGAAGCGATAATGTTTTCTGGGGGCAGCTGGTAATTTTCTACACTGTCTCCATAAGTCTCGGTATAATTTAAGAGCGGGATTTATAACATTTGTTGTGGAATATTTTGAAAATAACTTGGAAAATGTGGAAAAACTTTTGAACAGCAACATAACCTGAGAATATTTTTTGACATCTGTCAAATTGGCAGAAATGACAACTGGCATTTCATGAAATTTCTCGGGTGCGGGTGCGGAACGGGTACTGGACACACTTTCTTCAGCAATGTCACATTTTAACGACGTTTTAAGTCTATGGTTATTATAGGTTGACCGTTGACAAGTCTCTGTCGCAAGCACATCACTATAGCGGACCCTAGCATCACCCCAAAAAAACTTACCTGACAATTTCTGTCATTTATCAATGGTTAACAAAGTTTTCTTAATTCAATTTTGGTTAGAAATATAGGTCACGTGTTATAAAAAATATTTTGGGACGACTATAATAGCTTCCCGCTTGAGTGTATATGAAAAGGAAGTATAGAAAGTGCGGAGGAAAAATTTGAATGGATTTGAAATTCGCTTTTATGTACGGTCGCCTTTACAACCCTCCGCTCATCAATCATCAATTCGTCAAGTGTCAAAACTGTCAAATAAACGTCACAATTCGTAGTTAACCTAACTTTAATCAGTTATTTTTGTCATTATGGCTAGTGCTAGTATTTCGAGAATTTTTCGATTACTTCGAATAACAAGTACGTAGAAAATCAATTTTTATTCTGTACAACTAATTTTCAATCATTCAAGCACCTGCCACAACTTATAGCCGTCATTTCGAATCCTATGTGAAGGCCCCTTTTTCGGTGTCTCAAACCACAATACCCCCGATTTTATTAAACAACAACTCATGGATTTATCAACAAAACGACAAAATCAAACTCCCGGTCGTAAATAAAGTCGAAATCGAGTTACCCAACGGTTTGAAATGGATACCTCCTTTGGAAGAACCCGACCACAAGAAAGAACTTGAAATGCCCGCCTCGACCAACAGCCAACCTTCCATAGAAGCGGCCCGATTGATCGTGATCAGACGTAAGAAAATGAAGAAGCACAAACTGAAGAAACTGAGAATCCGAATGAAATTCGAGTGGGCCAAGAAACGCCAGAGGCGAGAACTGAAAAAAGAAAAGGATTTTCAAGCGGTACTCATCAAACAGTGCAAAGACGCAGAGGCTTTTTCCGCCGAACAGTACGTCGAGCAACGCCTGCAGAAACTCAACCAAGTGCCTCCACCCCGAATCGACCCCAGACGGCAACCCCCATCATAATCAGACACGAAACTAGAAAACACAGAATAAACGAGATTTAAAGGAGATAACATTTTAATAGTAATCATGAAGGACACGCTGAAGAAACCGCGGTAAATAACCTCATTAAACTAGGATCTTTCGTTAAAATATTGACGAGGGAGTTGAGGCGTTCAGTTGTGAACTCTTTAGGTGTTTGAAGGTGCGCTTTCATCTTCCTGTTACCGACTATATGAGCTTTATGGATCGGACGACGTTTCGAGTACTTTTTCACGTATCTCGGAGCTGCAACCCGGATGGTATCACTCTTTCTACTCGATGAAGGAATCGGTTCATCCGGTGCAGGGTTGAATTTTACCGTGGAAGATTTCGAGTAACTGACATCTTCGGTTTTCTTTTTATCAAAGTCGTTGGATGATAACTTGGTCATTGACCGTAAAATCTCCAACGAGTCGCAATGGAGCGCCAATTTCGACGATTTTATGAGGTTGACGTTTTCGGTGTTGGTTGCACCCTGCAGGGACAAAGTAGATGGTAAAATCTTGCTGTTGTTCACCGACTCGGTGAGGTTGCGCTCCATCGAGGCGATCCGGATGATGAGCGAGTCGTTGGCGACCAGGTTATGTTCGTGCGGTTTCGCCGTGTCCCAGCTGCTGAAAACCTCGTGTTTCAAAGAGAGTCTCCGGTTGACGGCGGACGCGGCACACACCTTGATCGGAGTGATGTCCGTGGAGAAGGAGCCCGGCTTGCTCGGGTCGTCCAGGTAGGTCCTGGACGACCGGATGGACTCCTTGAGCAGCTCGACCGAGTCGCTCGCCTGCATTATGGACTTCCGGGCGTTCCGCAGTTCGGGCGGGGGGCGCGGCAGCTCGACCGAGTCGGAGTCGTTCGATTTTATCGAGGGGGACCTCTCGGTTTTCTCCGCCATCACTTGGATCAAGTGTACAGAACTGGGACGGTCGGGGATGGGGTCTATGGCTTCTGTGAAGTGCACCGAAGAGTACTGGCTGTAGTGGGACCGTTTGCTGTTGATGGTGAACGAGCTACAAACAGAGAATTTTTAGTCTCCGTATGATCATGACATGATGGCGATGACTTATGATACTAATGATGACACTGAAAACCCTGAAAACTATGCTGAAAACAATGGAATGTTATTTATGCAGCGTGATTCGATATTGATGTACCAAATCTTGAAGGCCGATTCCTCTCGTCGAAATAGGAAAACAGTTCGTATAAAAGGTATAAAGTACCTATGGTCCGAAAACCGAGGGGTTGACTACTCCAATTACAAAAATTACTAAGGATTACAAAAAATATTGAAAATTACTAAAAAATATCAAAAACCACTAGAATCACTTGAAAATCACTAGAATCACAACAAAAAATTACGTATAAAAGGTATAAAGTACCTACCTATGATCTGAAAACCGAGGGTTTGATTACTCCAATTACAAAATCATTACAGAAAGATTACAGAAATTACAATAAAACTACAAAAAAAACACTCAAAATTACTAGAACTACTTGAAAAATCACTAAAATCACAAAAAAAATTACTTGAAAAATACAACAAACTTAGTACAAAATTATACTAGGGGATTAACACTAAAATTACCAAGTGGTCAACCCGTCGCCGAAAACGGTTAATATGTATACAGGTACAGGGTGTCGTACATTTAAATTCCAGTACATTTTTTGGCGGCTTGACAACCGCATACGGAAAAATGTTTCAAATAAAAGAGAAAATTTACCCTACAGACTTTCAGAAAAGCATTTGACGAATTTTGTATCTTCATTAATTCGAGAGATATTGCGATTTTAGTGCAGCTAATAAAGGGACAAAATATTAAAACTTGAAAGTTTAGAAAAAAATATTCCGGATAAAAATGATGGATCAGATAGAGAACTTTTGGTTGTTTCAATACGTTTTTACTTTAACGCTTAGGTCCGGTACTTCCACCTATGGTTAAACCTCCGGTTAGCTCAGGTTAGCTAACTGGAACTTTGAATGTGACACTCTATATTCATTTCAACCGGAGTTGTCACAGTGTAGGGTTCCAGTTAGCTAACAGGAGGATAATAACCAGAAGTGAAAATACCGGACCTTGTTTTTCAGAGTTATCGCGACTTGAAGTAACAGAGTTTTCCAAACAAAAGAGGTAGTATTTCCAAAAGTAAGAGTAAAAATGTATTGAAATAATAATCCCCCCTCGTTCTAAAGTATCTTTTCTTCGTGAAGAATTTTGTTGTAATTCTCAAAAAAAAAATCAGCTTTCCGATCAGCTGCTCTAAAATCCCAATATCTCGGAAATGAATGAAGATACAAGAATCAACAAAAGCTTTTCTGGAAGCTTGTAAGATAGGCTTCCTTTCTTATCTGAATTTTTTCCCCAAACGTTGTAGTAATGCCTCCAAAAAATGTACTGTAAATGTTGAATGTGACACTCTGTATCTATTAAGCGTTGGCGGATCGTTTTCTCTTGAATTGACGAGAGGAATCGGTCGGAGCCTAAAGCGTTGGAACATAAATATTGGATCACGCTGGTATTACTCTCGTTGGCGCTCTTTTTGCACCGCCTGCTTGAAGACCAGCATCAATTCTTCGACGTCTTTGTTCCACAAGGGATGCCGCCTATCGATTTCGACTCCTTTCGAGAACATATCTCTGAAATCCTCTCTGACGTACATTTTCTCGTTCAAGTAAAACGCGGGTAGCACATCGGAATCTTCACCGAATTCTTCTCGATTGGAATACCCATCAATTTCGTCCGAAGTTTTTCGATTGGTTTCCTCTTTTATCGTTTCCAAACTCGAAGGTTTATCGGTCGGTGCTGGTGTAATTGGCGGTTTTGCAACAACCGAAATTTTTTTGGGCGTAAATTGAGGGCTCTGCAAGCAATAATTCTCGATTTGTATCCGCATCATTCTGTCGAGATCCAGTAAGAATTCTGCTTGGGTCGGTGAAGCCCTAAGGGCGAAATAAATAAACTTCTGGAATTGTTTGAGAATCTCCAAGAGGCATCGCTCTCTAACATCGACCTGTCTGGTTTTCCTCTCTTTGATTCGCGTCAATAACGCGACTTTATTAGTCTTCTCGTTCAATAATCTCTGTAGGCCTCTAACTTCTCGCTCGTATTCCGTTTCGATGGCCACTTTCTGGTCCTTGCATTTGCGCCTTTCTTTGCACAACAAGTACATGAGATTCGTGATGTTTTTGCATTCCAGGCAGTGTTTGACTTGGATCAGAGTCTCCGCGCATTTGGTTTTCTCGAATTGCACTTCGCATCTGCGTTTCGTTTCCGCATCCTGAATTTTCCTATTGAAAATGTCCACCAGGATGTCCTCTTGTTCTTGCATTTTCCTCAAAAAGTCGGTCGTTATTTTGATGACGGTTTTCTCGACTTCGTCTTTCAGTTTCTGGTCCCACGAGTCGTTCAAAGCGGTCGCCTCTTCCTGCAGCCTTTCTTCTTGCATCCTCATCTCTTCGGTCATAGAGTCCACTAAAGTGTCGATATAATTGTCGTAATATCCGCGCAATTCGGTTAATTGTTCCAGGTATTTCTCCTGTTCCTCTTGTTTTATGGCTCGAGTCAATTGCTCCTTTTGCAGTTCGAATAGGCGACGTAACATGTCTTCTTGGTCTCGAAGTGCTCTCGCTTTTTCTCTTTCCATTTCGTTCCAATATTTCTGCTCAATTTCTGCACCAATTTCTGGGAAAAAACACGAAATTACAGACTAGTGTTACTAATTGTTAAGTAAAATACTCAGTATTCCTTGATGGGTCAAAGCTTGAATGTGTTTTTGAGTGAAAGGAGGTTTCAAGCAAACTTTTCCTATGAGAAGATCACTCGGAGACACCCATAACTCGTTGCCTGCACCCTCGAGTGGTCGTTTTAGTCCGAAATCTTCCTTCAACTGTTCGTGACATTGATCGAATACGATATTAGCTAGGACTTCGCCTAATTCCTCTTTGGTGTCCGATATTGATGGGATTTCTAGGGATCTCATCAACTCTTTTCGTTTTAAATAAGAAGCGCTCCATTTTACGCAATCTGAAAGAAAATGGATCAAGTATCGATTGGTCTGTCGATTTTTGTCTTACCGATACTCGAGGCGATACTCATTTTAATTTAATTTCGACTCGAAATTTTGACTGCACGAAAAATTTCAAATTTACAAGTTCGCTCCATGTTTGTTCATAAACCATGAAAGCGACCAATCAACGTGCAGGATTGCGTTTGCAAAATTCTGTGGCTATTTTGGAACGAACTTGACTAATTTGACATCTGTCAGTTGTCAAAGTACAATTAGCATTTGTAGGTTAATTATTAATTTCCTTCGATTTCTAAGCCATTTCCTCGTTAATTCAACGTTGAACTGAAATTTATTCATCAATCGCATCAGTTCTTGTTATTCTTTGACTGTAGGAGTAGTTTTTTCTCAAAGTTCGTGAATAAATACGTGGAAATGTCTTCGAATAAGGGTAAGAGTGGAATCAGTCCCAGTCCTATTGCCTACAGTGAATTGGCAATCAGAAATAATCTCTCGATTGTCGAATACTGTAGAACTTCAATGGCAGCCCTTTCTGGATGTACTGCAGGTGACTTTCACGATTTTTGTTCATAGTTTGATTTATGATGACTTGTAACGGCTATTATTGATTAACCTTGTTTGTTTAGGTCTTTTGGGACTTACAGGATTATACGGCGCCGCATTTTATATATTTGCTGTCACCAGTTTGTGGTTCATGGTTCTATTCAAAACCGGACTTGCAAACTCGAAAAAATACTTCATTTCGAGGCAAGGCTTACTCACAAACGGATTCTTTGGACAGCTGTTTACTTACGTTCTTTGCTGGACGTTTATTTATGGGATGGTACATGTATATTAGATTTGTAGATAATTTTATGTAAGATTTTGTGTTTATTGTTATATTTACTATTAAAAAATAAAGCTGGGAATATAAATGAGGTGCTTATTTTGTTCAATGTTAACATAAGGTCTATTTTTTTTTTGAAAACTAAACTAGAATACCTAAGTTATTATTCTTTTTGAGTTCAGTTTATAAATTAATATTTTCAGAGGGATTTATTTAAATTTAATGTTTAAGGACGTTAGTCAGTTGAATGAAAAATGATAAGAAAAGGCTGAAATTTTTTTTACACACTGCCAAAAGTGGTGTTAGTCACTGGTATTTTTATCAAAATTTTCATCTGCGGCGTTTTCGAGAAAAAAAATGTCATAATCTGAGGCCTTTAACATGTGGTCAAAGATTAGTGAGTAGAAAGATGGGAAACGCCGCTATAAGCACCCTAGATAAAATCGACTACGATTTGAAGATTCTGTTTACAACCGAGACGTTAGAGGGCGCGCGAAACGGCGGGGGCGGGAATTCAAAATTTCAGATATAACTTCATTCTCAAGTTCTCATCTGGATTTTACCATTAGGTTTGGAATCGTATATTTAAATATTGTAAGAATTATTAACAATCGCAAATATTATTAAACGAATTGGGAACAAATTCTCTTGAACTTTTCAAAATTTCTCGTTTTTCTGTTGTCTTCCACTAATAAAATTGCAGCAAATAGAAAATTTTGAATCTGAAAATTATAAATTATCATCAGACGAGAGACAAACGTTTCCTTTTCATATCAAATGAAAAGGCAAATGTAAAATAGAGGTACTTTTTATATCGTTTGCATCAAGTTATGGTTTTATCGAGGGTTTTACTTACTCAAATTGATTTTTTTTTAAGTAGAAAAAGTCCCACATTTGTGTTTTCCTTTTTGTTGTCATTACAAGTATCTGCAAAGCAGTAATTTCCATTGCTCATGGCAAAAAATTGATAACAAACCGGCAAAATAACTGACAAGAAATCAAATTAAATAAATTTTTTGAATTCCGTCATCAACTGAAATAACGTTGCTTGATTTTTTTCGTTCTTTCAAATTTCCGTTTACAACCGAGACGTGAGATGTCGCTCTACATAATTATTCGTCCCGCTTCCCATCTTTCTACTCACTAATCTTTGCATGGGGTCTTATGGCGTTTAGTGAGCAGTTGACCTGAAACTACTGATGGCGAAGGGGAAAATATTAAGATCGCTTTGAAAAATCATACAATTTATAGTGTAGACATTTGTGATTCATTCTTAAAAAAGATCGAGCCATTTCACTAACCTGAATTCCAGGAAAAAATTGAAACAGTTCCGAAAACAGGAACTCGCGTTCGAACATAAAGAAATATGGCAACGTCGCCATTTATTACAAGGGCGCTATATTGAAAACACTCATCTTATTCGAGATGATATCGAATTATAAAATTAAGACTATAGACGCATTGGGTCAATAAAAAAAGGGAATGAAAAGAAATTCAGGTCGATTATTACTGAAATTATAAAAATATGTTTCTGATTTGAAAAGACTTTTTAATGTTGAATACGGCGGATCATGTATTTTTTTCTCTTCTTCCCATTCGCGACTTAAGCCAGCCGCCTATTATATTGTTTTTCGGGGACTATTTTGTACTTCCACCTTCGTTTTTCGCCTTTTTTTCTATTTTAAACGAATTATAAAAAAATATCCAGTCGTTTTCACATTGACATGGAACTGAACTGACAATTGACAGCTCCCAACAGTAATAACAAAATCCAGAGCTCCGTTCATAAACTACACTGGATCACTTAATTATATGCAAGTCTGAGTGAAACAGACTTATACGCATAGATAAACCCCTCAAGATTGGCAAGAGCACGTTTGATTTTTTAATCCCGATAATTGCGGCACGAAGGATCATCCGGAAATATCCGACGCCCCTGGCGGCTGTAGATGCCGCCACTATAAATCCGTTTCTAGGATACAATCGACGTATTCTTGCATAGCCCTCTTTGTAAATTTCAATATTTATGATTTTTTTATAACTTTATAAGTGCACCGCACAGGTACACCGGTTTATGCCCACCTTCAAATTCAATTTTTCCCGTGATTATCGAAAATAATTGAATTTACAAGGTTAAATGAAATTTTTTAAACATAAACTGGCAATAATTATTCTAGAAAAAACGAGTTAAATCATATTGGAATCAAAAAAATATATTGAAACTTTTGTCACTAATAATTTTTCAACTAAAAATGATGTGTATCCGGAATACTAGCCGCAAGATGAGCAGTTCCATAAATTGTTCAAACAATTCAGATCCTTTGCAGTCGAGTTTGCCCTTCTTGCACTGATGAAAATTTTGCAGTGTCGGTGTCCGTAATTCAAACAGTTTGAAATTTTGAAAAATGCTTGGAGCTTTCGCGGAAAGTATCGCAGTATTTGCAGTACTCTTCATTTTGGCCTCGGAAATCGAATGCACGTACCAGAAAAATTTGAATTAATTGCCAAAATCTAGTTCCAAATTATTTTAAACACACACTCACAGTGAACAAAGACGATCCTGCATCAAGATGAAACTGATTCCATGAATAATACAACTTAAACGCACCACAATAACGTTTCTTGACTTCACAAATTTTCATAATTCAGGAATAAATTCAAAATAAATCAAAACAAATCATCATCATAACAACAGTGACAATTTTGATCCCCGCCGCCTGTTTTTTTTTATCATCTCCGCCTGGTTTTTCAATACCGCCATCTAATTGATTTTTTGACAAGTTACGAATTAAAGAGTACTGCAAGAAATTTGGCGAATGTGACTCTATCTAAAATCGACTGTACGAACTATTGCCGCCTTCGGTATCGGGATTAATTTTTCGGCCAAGTATCCCATCTTGGGGAGATAATCTTTGCTTATACGCTTATTATAGAATAACATGAGAGCACGCATAAGACCAGTCCGTGGCCGAAATAATGCTATGAACGTATTGTGTTCCGGCGACTGCTGCCAACCTAAACTTTTTTCACCAGATATTGCACTGTTTCACGATCTACGCGTTATTATTTTATGATCTAAAAACAGATTTATACCAGGATAAATAATAATTCCATGAGATATTTGTAATCAGGACGATAAATTAAGTGATTAGTAATCAATTCTAGTCCTTTAGAACCGATAAATATGAATTTATAAAAGAAAAATAACAGTTGGTAGTGGTCATACGGTCCTATGATAGAGCATAGGCCCGCCCCTACCACACCTCACCCCGTAAAGATACTATCTAACGTCCTTAAAGTTAGGCAACCAACAATAGTTTTATGAAGATGATCCAAGCGCCTCTAGTGGTATCATTACGAACTTCACTATGTTCACTGTCATTTGCACAGAAATGTATATGTAGAAAGAATCTGAACGAGGACCATAATTAAATTAGCTGGGTTTGCGTATGCGTATTTTCAGTCTTAGGTTGTCTTAGGACCTTAGGGCATATCATATATTATTGATATTATGTATCTGTGTGACACAAATAGGCCCGTTGCACACGATACTGAAACGCCTGCAGTTGTTTCTATCAAAATATATATTTCTGTTGTTATGTGTCAATTGTCAATTTTTGTTTTGTTGTTTGGTGAGGTTATATGGGTTATATTCTCAAGACGAAAAGGCTTTTTTAACTTAAAAATAAAGTGAAACCAAGAAAATTGAATTCTGTAGGAATTCAATAATAAAAGAGGTATATCAAATTAATATAAAAGTTCTGAATCCGCTCCAAAATGAATGCGCCGCCAACATTTGAGTCATTCTTGCTTTATGATGGAGAAAAGAAGTAAGTATCCGAAAATTCTCTTAGAAAACGTTGCATTGTGCCGCGGAAATAGACATTAAACGATATGTAATGAAGTCAAAGCGTGATTTCATAGTCTTGTATCAATTTCAGAATCATCCGAGAACAGGACACCAAAGTACCAAATGCTGCGATTTTCACCATCAATAAAGAAGATCACACTCTTGGAAACATGATCAGAAAGTAAGGTCTCACTGTTGTATATGCAGATTGATTTATCATCAATTTAATGAATTTTTTAGTCAATTGTTGAAAGATCCGAATGTGTTATTCGCCGGTTACAAAGTACCCCACCCTTTGGAACATAAGTTCGTCTTGAGGATTCAGACCACTTCGGACTATTCACCACAGGAGGCTTTAATGCACGCGATTACCGATTTGATCTCCGAACTGTCTCTATTCGAAGAAAGATTTAAAGTAAGACAATGCCTTGTTGAATCTCGAGTGCATTTCATCAGAATTTAATAATCACGATTTTTCCAGGAGGCCATTAAAGAAAAGAAAGAGGGATTAGATTAAACTAGAGAAACGTTTATTATGTGAGTAAGTTTTTAATAAAAAAATAATAAGTCCTAATAAGATATAAACCTAAATTACGCCTTAACATTTAAAGATGAAAATCAATCAATTCCAAACTCATTCCTTATCCATGGGTACTTTTTCGGGCATTCGGCACAAGTGTACAGGTAGCGCTCCTGCTGAAAGACTGAACTGTGAACTTTGCAGATATTCGGAACGTTACAGGCGATTTCTTTGCGATTGAAACGCGCATTATCACAATTCCAAGCCTCGAAAGATTCCAGCTGATCGTTAATCACGGGATTTTTTATCCAATCCAAGGCTTGCGAATCCGTGACGAACCAAACGTCCGTACGCTTGAGCACCTCCGAAATAAACCTCTGCAAAGCGGCGAAATTTTGGGACTTTTTCAACCAATTGGCGTGCAAATGGAGCCCGAAAGGCGCCCGATTCGTCAGGTAATGCCGCTTGAAATTGTGCATAAACGCGTTGAAAATGTCGTCCTCTTTGAGCGACTTCATGGGGCAGGAGTCGACAGTGGCGCACGTGAATTCGCCCACTTCCAGTTGGTTTATGACCATCTCCCATAATCCCGGGTAGGCCCTGGATGGGCAATTCTGATTGGCCGGGGACGAGCGGGAGCATTCGTGCGGTATTTCGTGGTCCAGACTGTAGGGCCAGAAGGGCGGGTTGGAAAAGGGGGCGATTATGGAACTGTCGTAGACGAAACCGAACTCTTTCATCATGAGGAACTGCCGGTTCCAGCCGATTTTGAGGTAGGGCGCCCGGAGTCCCCGGATCTCGCTCATCCGGATCGCGCTGAATTTGTGTAAAATGTTGGCCTGCCCGACCATTTCGTCGAACCAATCCTCGACTGTCGCGTTTTCCGCCCACCAATTTTCCGGACTTCTGTGCCTAAATAATTCACGAAAAATCTATTAGTAATGTCCCAATTGAATCGTTCGATTGTGGAATACGGGGTGTTCCACAATTCCACCGATAAACTTTAACTGTATTATAGGTGCAGATCGTCAGAAAATATGACGATTTCACCTATTTTGCTTAGGTGAATGTTGTCGGTGTGAGGAGATAGACGGCTTCAAAATTCAGGTAGCAAGTACGGGTCTCCTTCAAAAACTCCAAAACCGCATCATCAAAAATTATGAAAGTATATAACTGGAATGCTTTTCATAAGTTCAAATCTTTATACCTATAATATAGGAGATATGGTGTATTAATATTATGTTTGATATCTCAATTTTAAATGCATGTAATCAAACTTGCACTTTGGACATTAGCAGTTTCGCTGGATCTGAAAATTAATTTAAAGGGTGTTTGAAAATAAATACGAGTATGAGCACCGAAAATATCATTCGAGCAAAATTAAGACAAATCATTTTGTGGTTGAATAATAAATAAATGACGTTTATTTTTTTCCACCTTTAACGTCTTCGCATTGTTCATTTAAAATTTAAATGAATTGTTTTTCATCCTACTGGAGTAAGTTTATCTCAACTCAATAAATAGTAAAACGACTTGCCCTAAAAATGTGTGCTTATTTCATTGAACATAAACCGTAGTATGCAACATGTGCATAAAGGGGGTTATTGGCTCACTCAATTTAGGGCCTCACTCTGAAGCTCGCTCTGCCCTAAACATGGGCTTGCTAATAAATCGCTTCTCTATGCACGAGTTACAGAATATACTATTTTATGCGCTAATTTATTCACTGCATTTGTTTGAATCACTTATATAAAGTGCTTCATTTTAATATACATTCATCATTTTGTGTAGTAAATTCAGAATTACTTATTAATGTACTCGTAATTCCTGTTGTACTTGGAAATCGCATTTACAATACATATAAGGGTACATTTCACGATTATACAAAGTGGATGTAATTTCTGGATGTTTTTTTTCAGTTCCACAGAAATCAGCATGGCAATTGCTAGATATCACCACTTTATGTTTGTAGGCAAGAGGGGCGAGGGATACACAAAATGCAGGTCAAACTTTTTCCCATTAGGATGTTTTAACTACCTAATCTGTGATTATACTGAAATTCCAATTTTTCAACATGTCTAGAGTCTTTCCAACATAAACTGGCCATCACGTGACCCCCAAAGTATCTGACAAATACCTGACATTAGTCAATGGTTAGCAATGTTTTTCAATTAAATTTTGCTTAGCCACTTAGGTCACCTGATGGCTAGTTTATGGTGGAAAAACTATATCTAAAAATTCCATTCATTGTCTAGAAGTTTAATCTCTTGCAAAATTGACGTCATATGAGCCAAATACAGGGTGATTCAAAATTGTTGGACCAACGCTTCAGGGCAGGTTCTTCTCGTCACAATAGTGATAAAAGTTCCTATAAAGGGGGGTCCGCAAGTGGTCAAGAAGGGAGTTATCAGGCCTCAAAGTCTGCTGGTGGCCAATTTATTTTCGCTTATAACTCGCTTAATTTATGTTTTAGAACTTTCAGGTTTAGAATATGAGGAAAACAATTGAAAAACTAAACGTTGAATCCTTTGGTGACCCATGAATACCGTGGTAAGTGATTGAACGAACCAAAAAAGAGGTCATCGGCAGATAATAATCACGATTATTTTGTGGCGGTAAGTATTTGGACTGTTTCTAGTGATTTTTCAGCTTTAGTGTACTTTTTCAATTTTAAAAATGTAGGGGTACCTCAGTGCAAATGTGAGTAGTTTTCGAGATATTCGTTATTTTATCAACTTCTGCAGGAAGGGTGTCGGTAGCCGGAGCGGTCGACAAGAATGAGACCAACAATCGTTTCTAAATAAACAAACCTTATTTAAATTTTTGTATATTCATCGTAAAAAGTTCAAATTATTAAACGACCGCTCGAAGAAAAATGCCACAGATCCGAAAATCGGAGGTAATTTTAAATTTGAAAATTAGGCCCACGTTGAGTTTTTACATTAAAACAAATACTGATTACATGAAAGCTCCTTTGTTATTTTCGAACTTTCCGAAATCAAAAGTAATTTTTTTGACAACGAATGTACAAAATTTTTAATATTTCTGTTTATTTAGAAACGATTGTTGGTCTCATTCTTGTCGGCCGCTCCGGCTACCGACACCCTACGTGCAAAAGCTCATAAAATAACGAATATCTCGAAAACTACTCACATTTGCACTAAGGTACCCCTACATTTTTAAAATTCAAAAAGTACACTGATGCTGGAAAATCACTAAAAACAGTCAAAATACTTTCTGCCACAAAATAATCCTGATTTTTATTGGCCGATGACCTCTTTTTTGGTTCGTTTAATCACTTATCACGGTATTCATGGATCACCAAAGTATTCAACGTTTAGTTTTCCAATTGTTTTCCTCATATACCAAATCTGAAAATTCTAAACCATAAATTAAGCGAGTTATAAGCGAAAATAAATTGGCCACCAGCAGACTTTGAGGCCTAATAACTCCCTTATCGACCACTTGCGGACCCCCGTTTATAGGAACTTTTATCACTATTTTGACGAGAGGAACCTGCCCTGAAGCGTTGGTCCAACAATTTTGAATCACCCTGTATAGGTGTGAAGTGTCTTTGAAATGTACCCAGCGATCGAATAAATTTCACATTTTACATAGCCTCCCCTATGACTATCATTCTGTCTCATCTGAAAACCATGGAATAGCTGAAAACTACTTAAGTTAAAGGATAGAGACAGAACGATTTAGAACTTATTCGATCGCTTCGTAGAAGGGAATACGAAGATTCATGCCCAATTTTTGAAGCCGTCTAACTCCTCACAACTGAAATTTTTACCCAAGTAGAAATGTAGAATAGGTCAAATCGTCATATTTCCTGAGGATCTGGTATAAGGTTAAAGTTTGTCGGTGGAATTGTGGGACACCCCGTATTATAATCTACTTACGTAATTGAGTGGATGGCGATCTCGTGTCCTTCGTTCCACAGTTTTTGGGTCTGGTGGTAATTATTGAAATGGTGGCTCGCAAAAAACGTCCCCCTGATTGGACACCCGTTCGGATTTCTGTACTTCTTCCTGCCGAACAGCTCTTTGTAAAAGTCCCAATTATTGTAGTTGATGGCGTCGTCGAAGGTGAGGATGATCATTTGGGGCGTTTTTGACGGTTCCAAATTTCCAGGGGCGCCTTTTCCGTCTTTGGAGCAGAAACAGTGGGGCAGGGCGCATTCGGTGGTGTTGCAAGGAGTCGCTCGGTTTGGATCTTGATCTTGGTCGCAATTAATTTCGTCCGAGCCGTCGGCGCAATCGGCGGATCCGTCGCAAAAATAATTTCGCGGGATGCAATTGCCGTCTGAACATTCCGATTCTGACGGGTTTTCGCAATGGCCGTCGTCGTCATCGTCTGGTAAAGATTCCTCTGCAATTTTATTAATTACAGTGTCACCTCTATAAATTTTTTATTTGTTGATTTATCTTTTACCTGATGTGATATCGCAATTATCGACGTTTAATTCGGTGTCGCAAATTTGTCTGGCCACATCGAAAATCAGACCCGAGGAGCATTTAAATTCGAACACTTCGCCCTCGAGGCAAAGATAATATTTTGAACATTCTTGAGGTGTCCAAATATTGTCGTCGTCAATAATGCGATCGGGATCGCGATAAAAGCGTCCGTTTTCCATGCATTTCACCGACGGATTTCCCGCTTTCGGTTTCGCTAGAAACGGTTTCATTTTCTTTACGAATGTATTATAATAATAGTGTACGAATAATATTCCGAGTTTTAGAAACGGAGGAAAAGAGTACTAATTGACCTCGATAATGAATATGCCCCAGAAACCCACAATCGATGCCCAACATCATGTTAAAGTTAAAATTACTTCATTCATCTTGAGTTAACACATCTTCATTTGTTAAATTAAATTACACGAACCAAGAATGCGAATGAATAATAATTCCGTGTTCATGTACGAAAAGAGGATTTAATAAGTGAAATTGTTTTCACTGAATTCTTCGAGATTTATAAAATAATAACAATACGAACCTGATTGAACACCGTAACTGACGATGATACAAATAATGAAATTAGAATAACACAATATCTTTGCCATAATTTTCGTCATCCCTACGGTTATGATATCAATTTATGGAAAATACGAATCGCTTCACCACATAATGCAGATGATGGCGAGTAAATACTGAAAGAAAAGCACATGTGTAGGTATACATGGCATTATAGTGGAGTGATACTTTGCAACTTTCTCGAACTTTTATATTATTATTATGGCAAGATCGTCCTAAGAAAGAGGATGTGACGTGCCTTGCACACGACGACAAGAATTAAAAGAGATCTCCGAATGCAATTAGCTGCAAAACCGCTCTTTTCCACCTAGATGAAAATTACGCAAGACCGAAATAGTAGATTATGTTATTATTAGGATCAAAAGTGAAGCTTTATGTGCTAGCACATAAAGCCACTGTGATCCGAATAATAATTATTTGCAGTAGAATCTGTGGTAGAAATTCAAAGTAACTCTAGAAACTTTGGAAACCATAGCCTCGACCATAGCAACCAAAACTTATTGATATAAATTAATAAACGTCAATTACAGCGCTCAAGTTATTTCGTCCACACATGGTGATGGATTTTAGTCCAAATGGCTGTTTCTGTTGTCACTTCGAATAATTGTAAGTATGTTTCTTCAGAAATGTGATATATGAAAAAAGGATAATAAGGTACAGCAGAAATATTCAATTGTTTTACAGAGACATCAAAAAAATCTTTCATAAAGGGAGGCTATGGTAATCGTTCTGTCTCATCTGAAAACTACTAAAAGGATAGAGAGAGAATGAGGAGACATAGCCTCCCTTTATGAAGGATTTTTTGATGTCTCCGTACTTTATGGGCGGCTTTGCACAAAAAGTACTATTATAATACGGGGTGTCTTTGAAATACGTGTACAACGTGCTACCACATACTCCTAAGGTCAAAATAGAGCGATTGAATCAAAATGACCTTGGTCCAAAAGTTGATAACATAGTTGATAATAAAAAAGTTACAAGGTGTTTTTGAAAAATTTATCCAAAAATTAGAGCTAATTTTGGGTGAAATCGACCATTCAAGACTCAAAAGAGTGAATAAGTCCTAAACGGTGGACCGTGGTGACATCAAACAAGATAACATTTATTGAGTAAAATCATCAGGCAGTCGATTCCATTTATTGGAACATCGGTAATTTGAAGGAAGAAAATGTTAAGACTGTCAGTTGAAAATTATTGTAGGGTACGTGGCGCCCCCTAGAAAATACAGTCAAACCGAGTCCAGATAAATATTCCCCGTACCAAAAAACCCTCGTGTACCAATTTTTATTCCCAAAACTGGACAGATTATTCGAAAAAATTGAAATTCAAAAGTTTCCATTTCAACACCCTGTAACTTTTTTATTATCAACTTTTGGACTTAAATCATTTTGGTTAAATCGTTCTATTTTGACCCCAGGAACACTTATGTGGTAGCGCGTTGTACACGTATTTCAAAGACACCCTGTAGCTGCGCTTAGGCCGGGTTTATTATTTATGCTCAGTTTAACCAGAAGTTAAATTCACGGGTTACCTTTGATACAACAATCAAAATCAATAAAATTAACTTTCAGCTCAGACATAACCTACCATTGATTGTCGTAAAAAAGGTAACCCGGGAATTTAACTTCTAGTTAAAACGTTAACTGAGCATTGATAAACCGGCCCTTAGCCATATAAAGTCAAACTTCTATCTATCCTGTCATTTATGTCACATAAGTTGTCATTTATAAGGGATTTTTCGCGAGGGATAATCTCATACACGGGTATGTGATGTATGTGATAATTATACGTTTTCACGCAAAAATGTATGTGAGGGGAAGTGTGATGACGTAGATGAGACGTCACGAATTGCCTGTCAAACGACATACACCACATACCCTGGTCGGCACCTGGGTATGTGGTGTATCTTGTGGGTGTATGTTAGATAAATTAGGTTAGGTAGAAAAGGAATTGAGTAACAAAATAAATTAAAGATTCTGTAGCGGTTGTATTAGACTGGCGCATGTGAATTATGACAAATTTCGACTATTTCGTGGACAGTTTTTGGATTTTTTTCAAAAAATAGGCCTGAAAATTTAAAACGACATACATCGTCCATTTTCGCGTGAAGAACGCGCCAAATAATTGATGGAGTAGTGGGGACATACACAGGTTAACATACACGTGTATGTGGGTTATTGCGCGAAAAATCCCTTTATGTGTCGTTTGAAAAAAGCGAGGAATTTCGTTATCTGCCCGAGACGGGAATGAGGAAAACGGGTTTCTTCCGTTCTGTTATCTCGAAACGTGCAGATCGCCGACGCGGTTCGCACTTTTCGGGCGAGAGGCGCGACCTGTCACGTGATGACCGGTCCGACACGTGCAAAAGGCGAATTCGGCGACGGCCCGCCCGCGCCGATCCGCCAAAGGACACCGCGTTTTCGGTCGGAACCGCCGCCGATGCGACAGTCGGTCCCACAACATCGAACTTCCTGCACCGACTCGCGATTTCCTACAAAAGACAGGTGCGCGAGCCCGTCAACACCAGAAAAGCGCCTCGACCCGTACCGTCGTCGCGTGGTGGCTCCGAGCAACAAGTGACTCAAGTCCCACATCCCAAGAGTCTGCCTCGAGTCTCTTCCGCAGCTGTGCTGTGCTGTAATTTAATCCTGTCTGGATCTCCGGTGGGTGTGGGCGTCGAGCGACCGGCCGAACTGCGTGCATGTGCTCGCCCGACGCGATTCGGTGAGTACTTATATTTAATGTCTTGCATCATTGTTTGATCGCGCTTTACGATGGGCGTAACCTCTCCGGTTACCGTAAAAGGGCCGGTTCGTCGCCGGTGTTTCGGCGTTTGGCGCGTTTATCGCGGTTAAGGGTGAGAATGTGTGCCCTGGGGCGCCGGCCGGTACTTATTGGAATCGACCACGTGATCTTGTGACGTAACGCAATATGCGCTCTATCTTATCGATCGGCTCAGCGGGATACCCCAGTGACACATTTTCCGGGGGTTATTTATCCGCGAATCCTGGAACGGGGGGATTCCCCCGTTGTTGCCGATATCATCAGTGTACTGGGGGATTTAAACATATTTGCATAGATATTCGGTTTAAGACCTGGTTTAATCTAACAATAAGAGCGGATGACATTTCCGGTACTTATTTATGTAGTATGTACGCACACGGCTGTAAAGTAATTAGATATGAAAAAATAAATCGTCCATCGTGCGCATTTATTCGTAAATTTATTGTGTCACATTCTGTATTATCTGGCGGTACACCTACCTACTACACAGGAAACGGATATTTGTTACCATATACGATAGGTGATACAAGATAAGGGATTTTGCATTTTGAATTAAAAATGATGACAGGTTTCATTTCGTTGATATACCTAGTATTTATGTAGTATTTTACATTACAATTACAACTACTTAAATAATATGTTTATTATTTTTCAGTTTTTGACAAGATATAACCATCATGATGTCTCGTAATGATACGTATGTCATCAAAGAGTTCCCTCCAAGTCCTCTGGATGATTACCGGAAATTGGCCAGTTTTGATTGGAAGAATTTGAAATTGTTCTTCGAGGATTCGGAAGAGCAACTAAAACTGAAAGTAATGATAATCATTTAAATTAATAATTATTTCACGGCGGTCAAAAGAGAAGGGCATTTCAATAATGCAAGGGTTCCAAATTTCCAATGATAATTATTATGTACAATTACATCATGTTACGTTTTTGACAGAGCAGGTTTCAGAATCATAAAGTGGCATATTTAAAACAAGTGTATAAAGTAGATTTGTCTAATCTTATCTACACTGCTGGACAAAAAAACCCGGACACTTAAATTTTCAATGAACCAAAAGAGTAATTTCAAAAAAATTGCCATTTCTGTAGAGCCTCATTCTTGGGCTATCACCAACCAGACGCGGTGTTTTATAAAAGTTCTCCGAGTATGTTTTACAGGGTGTCACGTGAATTTCTGCAAAAATCTTGAAGTTTGAATGAATGAAAATGAGCCCTTATATTATAATAATGTAATTGAACATAAAACCACATAAGGCGTCGTATAACGCAACATGTGCATGAAGGGAGTTATTGACTCATTAAATTTAAGGCCTCAGTCGCAAGCTTGCTCTGCCCTAACCATAGGACCTAAGCAAAAAAAACCTGCTTTGTGCACTATTTTTTCTGTTTTTGCTGAATAGGTGCTTGCCTCATTTGAATATACAATTTGTGTCCTTTGTATGTACTTAAGAAGTACATTCAAAATTACTTAATCGTACTCGTACATTACTTATAGATTTATAAGTAATGAGAATTACTTATTACTTAAGAAAAAAATAATGTACTTACATAAGTAGTTTTAGTATTATCCAATTATCGACGCCAACATTGTAAAGTGTCACTTTTTATAACAATCGAGGTGCCTGAAAAGTCACTCATTTTCAAGCTGTTACATAATGAATCTGGTAATTTAATTATCGCACGGATCCATGATTCACTAAATCCATAGACAACCTTCACTCAAGACCGCCAACTAATCAGGGAAAAAATTGTCCGCGTTTGCCGATGAAGTTAGATGGCGCTCATAATCAAAACCTGCCGCCTTGGCAGGGTGGTCTTATTCATTTTATTAATTATTGGGTTGCATAAATTCAACAACATTTTACTGTGACCTTTTATTTTCAAAATTTGTATGTTAACATTTTTCTACATGATAAAGATTATTTTATTACCAGAAACGAGTAACGATATCATAACTTAGCGGTGGACGGGGCGATTTCTTTTCTTTCAAGTCTTCTAATTCTTTAAAAATCGATTTCATCCATCTCTTCTGAAGTTTTTTCGTTAAGAACCAGGGAAGTAGGTACTTGGAGTCACACCCTGAAGTATAAATGTACAAAAAAGATTATACATTATTGTTTTCGATATCTTATTGGTCCAATTTTACACAAAAATTAAAAGAAATAAATTCTGAAAAAGCGATCGAGTCACAAATTACGCCGCTTTTTCATACTTTACTGTTTTGGCATCATTTTGTTGTGTAAGATGTGGCAATTACAAGTGCGGAACGATTTTTTTTATAAAATGGGGATGTAGAAAAAACGCGCAATGATTTTAATTGTTGAAATAACCAAAAAAGCATAAGGAACACTACTTACTCACATTCATTTCCTGGAAGGTGATGCAACCCCGGCACTGCAGCTTCTCACTTTTTTGGCACAAAAATAACACGGTGATTTTGTTGGATTTTCAAGTTTAGGTGTTTTTGACGTTTGAAATTTTATTATTCGAATAACAATCAAAAAATAATATTCGAACGTCGCCGCCATCGCGAAAATTCGAAAATTACTACTACCAATGCTACTACCGACATCTGACCATATTTAACAGAAGTTTCGTGATACTACTCACGCCATCTAACAAGATCGGCAAACACAACTTTTCCCCTGGACAAAAAAATCAAGGGAGCTACGAGACCCTGACTAAATCTAAGCATGAAAATCGATTTCAAATTGGCAATTCCAAACTTCAAGATTAATTATGACAGTTGTCAATTTTATTTCTTTTGTATTTATGAGTTTTTACATGCTTTTTACAAGTAATATTGGTGTTGAAGTAATGTGAACTTCGGAAAAATCGTACATGCAACTTGTCGGAAAAGTTTATTTCGCGGCTCTAAATATTGCACTTTTTCGACACGTCGCGCAAATTTCTATGATTTTGTTATTAAGCGTCCAACTTCCACCCTTGAAAAAAGTCGATAATAATTTAAATTCCATACTTCACTACATGACCTGTAAACTTCATCTCGAATCCATACAAGGTGTCTCGTAAATGTGTGTACAACGCGCTACCACATTCATGAGGTCAAAATATGACGATTGGGTCAAACTTACCTTTATACAAAGTTGCTTCCTTAGGGAACTAGAGGGCGTCAAAGTTCTTGCGAAAAAAAATTATTTTTGCAATATCTCTAGAACACTTTAACGAATCGCCATGAAATTTGGTATGTGTATATGGATTGGTAAACGGGTGTTTTGGATATGATTTGCATGTCTGTCAAAATTGAGGAAGTGGTCAAAAGTGGGTCATCCAGTTACAAAAAGGTCCAGAATTTTTTATTCGCTTAATCCACACACTCAAGTCTTTTTTCATGAGAAAGCCACACTTCTTTCCAATTTTTTTCGTGTTTTATAAAATTTTGATAAGTGTAATGGTTTAGTCAGAAAAAAATAATCTTCTCTCATTTACGAGACACACCTTGTATACATATGTATAATAATGAACAATGGTAATTCTTCAGATGCACATTTGGGAAACGCTAGAAAAAGACCCGACATTCCAGAGGCACATAGTACAACCGACCACCGAGGAAATGAAACGTATCACGGCCAACCAATTGAGGCGGTACTGCCAGCACAAGTTCCTGCCGCCCGAAACTCCCAATCTTTCGTACAAACGTCAGACCAGATTCATGATGACGGTCAGCGAAGCGTTGGCCATCACCTTCCCCGACGTTTACGTCAAATACGGAATCGGAATCGAACTGGTCAAAAACGTTTTGACGAGTCTCGGAACGGAACGGCACCAGCACGTCACCGACGCGGCCTGGGACGGAAAAGTAACGATCTATGATAACTAGAGACTGGAAAATATGCACGAAAAAAGAGTTGAAATTTGCATGCAATATGCTCGAGATACTACGAGTACCAAAATATGCACGGGAAATACGACGATATGCGCGAAAAAATGCGAAAACAACCAAAATATGCACGGAAAAAGACGAAAGTACCGTGTGTGTACTACCATATTACCGTGATCATCTCTCTGTCTCATATTATAAGCATTTGAAAAACAGAGACAGAGATATTACCTTTGCTGAGCTCGTATCTTCGCGAATTTTCGCTATTTTTCTGCAATTTTCGTCACTTACCTATAGTGTGCCTATAGTCTATTCAAGATAAACTGAACATCACGTGACCTCAAAGTACCTGACAAATACCTGTCATTAGTCAATGGTTATCAATGCTTTTCATTTAAATTTTGCTAAGGGCCAACTGCACCGCTTTCACTTAAAATTTAAGTGGAACTTAAACCTTAGCAACAATTGTTGTCAACAATCGTAGTCAAGGCTTAAGCTCCGCTTAAACTTTTAAGTGAAAGCGGTGCAGTTGGCCCTAAGCAACTTAGATCACGTGATGTTCAGTTTATCTTGAATAGACATACTGTAATCAAAAATATCATTCAACTTCAGTTCGGTGTTTTCACATGCCCGCACATTTTTTGAATTAATTGAAAACTTACTCCATGCATAGGTCGAATTATTACAAAAATTGAGTAAACTGACGATTTCTCATAAATGATTCTTTCATTTACCTAGAAATAATTAAAAATTTTAAAAGTCTTAAGCCAATACTACCGTACTGGCGGAAGAGATTACATCAGTTCATTCTAAAATACCGATTGCGAGAGAATCAGTATTCTCATCTATTTTGTGTTGCATTTTGAGTTTGATGGAAAAGCTCAGAAAATTGCATGAAATATGCACAAAATATACAAGACGTGCGGTCTTCTCCAAAAAATATGCACAATCCATAGATGATAGATGCATTTGAATTTTCAAAAAAATACCCGAAATATGCAAAATATTCGTGCATATACAGGCTGTCTTAAAAAAATAAACACCTCAAGTCATAATTTCTTCATCTAAAGCCCGTTTCAAAAAATATTAAATAAATTGCTGGTTGAGTCGGGTTGAGTACTATACAAACAGACCCAATTTGATTTTTTTTATTATGGACTAACGATGGACTGCAATGCCAATCCATGGTCAACTTGGTGATGTATACTTTTCTCGATATAAAGGAGCAGGATTATTTTTCCTATATCGAGTAATAACTAATTTTTTTTGTTTGGAGTCCTTTTTACTAGCAAAAATAATTGAGAGAAGTTGCTCACAAATCAAAGTATTGTATATCGTTGAACTCGTAAAATAATTCTCTCTAACATTTCTTTTGAAGCAAAATTGCATTTGGAAAAAAAAATCAAGTTGACCGTAAATAGACATTGAAGTTCATTCTGAAAAAATCCAAATTAGAATCAGTTTGTAAGTAGTACTCCTTGAGCGATTCATCTTTTCTTCTAATTTTTCTAAATCGGACGTGAATGAAAGAAGTAATGGCTTGGGACGTTTTTCATAGGACAACCTCAAAGATTATCTATGGACAACCTGTATGTAAAATGCATATTTTCCTGTCTCTACTGATAATAACGCAATCGGAGGCACAGAGTGATAAAGTGAACTTTTGCAGCTTCTAGCTTGCATGGCCCTGACGGAGGTGGCGCACGGCAGCAACACGAAGCAGATGCGCACCACCGCCGTCTACGACCGGCAATCGCGCGAGTTCGTCATCAACACGCCGGACTTCGAGGCGGCCAAGTGCTGGGTGGGCAACCTGGGCAAGAGCTGCACCATGGGCATCGTGTTCGCCCAGCTGGTCACCAAGGGCGAGTCGCACGGGCTGCACGCCTTCGTGGTGCCCATCCGGGACCCGCGCAACCTGCTGCCCTTCCCGGGCATCACGGTCGGCGACATGGGCGAGAAGATCGGCCTGCACGGCGTCGACAACGGCTTCGTCATGTTCAGGAACTACCGGATACCGCGCGAGAACCTGCTGAACCGCACCGGCGACGTGACGGTCGACGGCGACTACGAGAGCAGTTTTTCCGAGCCGGGGAAGATTTTCGGGGCGGTTTTGGAGAATCTGTCGACCGGAAGGGTGGCCATTATGACGGACAGCACCAACAGTCTCATCCGGGGCGTGACGATAGCCGTCAGGTACGCGGCGATCAGGAAACAGTTCGGGATCGATCGGGGCGACGATAAAGAAGTGCCCATTATCGAATATCAATTACACGTAAGTAATAATATCGTTGGGAATTACTAATATGGCTTCGATTTTGTAATAAGGATGTAGATATCGGAACTTTGGTGACTTTTACTTTGAGAAACCGGCTTCTACTCCACCGCTGAATTAATGTCGGTATTACAGTTTCCTATAACTACACTATACATTTGCTATTAGGTTTGTTCGGGCAACCGTTGTGAACCGGTCTACAAAGTGCGACGCATGCGCACAATATTGGCGCTGTTCTGGCAGGTGCACGCACTGGTTTCTAACCAGTTTTTGACAGAGAGTCCGGTGTTCGGGTAAAAACCTTCGGAGAACTTTCTGACTGTTTGCAAACCGTCAAAGTGGTCAGAACTTCTCGGCGTGGATTGGTGGTTTGGGCGCATGCGCAGATGATAGCCCGATTTGTTTAAAAAACGCGTTTTTGCTAATCTGACCACCTTCTGACCGATCACAAACTCATTCAAGGTAGATTCTGCGCACTAAAATATCAAAAAAGTATTAGTGACAGGTTGCAAACCTGTCCACATTTGGCATGTCTGTTCGTGCACCTCAAGTGTGGACTGGTTTGTAACCTGTTACTGAGTGGTTTCGGATATTTTAGTGGGCAGAATTTGGCAGAATCGACCTTGGATAAGTTTGCGATCGGTCAGAAAGTGGTCAGAGTTATAAAAAGCGTTTTTCAAGGTAATCGGGCTATTATCTGCGCATGTCACCAGCTACTGATCCAGGCGGAAAAGTTGTAAGTACTTTGACGGTTTGCAAACAGTCAGAAACTAATCCGAAGGTTCCTGCAAGAACACAGCACGCCCGACCCACAACTGTTACACGAACAATCCTCTAGCAACTTTGGTGACTTTTACTTTGTAAAACCGGCTTCCACGCCAGCGTGGCATTAATGTCGGTATTACAGTTTACTACAAACATTTTCTTTTAATACCTTATGTCCTATGTATGAACAAGTTTCCATGAATTATTTCTCTGTCTCTGTTTCTCGAATTGTTAGAATATGAGACAAAATTTTAGAAAAACAGAAAAAGCGTATGTAGAGCCCGAGGTAGAGCCGGTATAGGGCCAAGATAGAGCTCGTGCAAATGATTTGATCCAGCGCCTCCATGCGTCCGTTTTTAACATTTTTGCAGGAGTTTTGACATGTTTTTTGTTATTTTAATTGGTAAAATTATCATTTGTGGATGCTGTGACACGAATTTCTGACCAAACTCACTAAAAAGTGGCGCTAGTTGTGCAATTCCACGGTCCCTATAGTTTTGTCTTCGCATACAGGGTGTCCCCGAATCACCGAATGTCCCGGTAAGGGTGGTAACTGATGCGAAACTCGACTACTGCCCGGACATCCGGTGATTTTGGGATACCCTCTATGCCGCATTACAGTTTCCTATAATATTATTATTTATTATGTCTATATTAATTTATTTAATTATGTAAGGAAAAAACCAAGCCCAGTTAGTTAATAATCTTTATTACAAAATCGAATGTGAAGTTCAAGAATTTTTATAAAAGTGAATAATTTATTTGTACTAATTGTTCAACAGCAATGGCGACTCTTCCCGTACGTGGCCGCAGCCTCGGTCTTCAAAGTCTTCTTGCATTCGTTCACCGACGATTACTTGACTGCGATCGAGATGACCACCTCACCGGCAACGGTCGAAGACCTGGTAAGACATCATTCGAAATTTCGCGTCATAAATTCATTAATCACATTCTTCCAGAGTGACATGGTGGCGGAAGTCCACGGAATAGTGTCCTCGGCCAAGCCTCTGATCACCTGGATCACCCGAGACGCGATCCAGGAATGCCGAGAGGCCTGCGGGGGGCACGGATTTCTGAAAGCTTCCGGTTTGGGCGACCTGAAAGGAGCCGTCGACGCCTCGGTCACCTACGAAGGTGACAATAACGTCTTGAGTCACCAGACCAGCAACTGGCTGTTGAGGCAATGGGAACAGTTGACGGTGCACGGGAAAGGGCCGAAATGCCCGATGAAATCGTGCGCTTTCCTCATTGACCATCGCGAAATACTCCAAAGAAAATTCGGCGGCGGAGACGTGGCGAATTACGAGTTCGTAGTTCGCGCTTACGAATGGTTGGTCACTTGGCTGCTCCGAGAGACGTACGATTTGCAACAGGGACTCGAGAAGAGTGGCAACACTAGGGAAGTTGCGAGGAACCGTTCCAGAGTCTACAGAGCTGTGGTTTTGAATCGTGCCTTTGCGGAATTCGTGGCCATTCGCCATTTTGTACAGAAATTGTCGCTGGCCGACTCGACTCTGAAACCCGTTTTGGAGGATTTAGGTTTACTCTATTCGCTGTGGAGTTTGGATAAGCATTTGGTGTATTTTTATCAAGGGGGCTTCACTTCGGATCCGGATTTCAGTCGATTAGTGAAGGAGGCGGTTTTGGTTTTGTGTGCTAAAACCAAGAATAATATGGTGGGGGTGGTGGATGCACTCGCACCCCCAGATTTTGTCGTGAACTCTGTCTTGGGAAAATCTGACGGAAAAGTGAGTATTTATTTCGTTAGTGAATTGTTGCCATGGTTACAGTAACCAGGGTGTTAGTGCCCCAAGAAAAATGTCGCAAAATTCGAATACCAAATTTACTTGAACATGCGTAAACTCCATTTTGAAGGTTCACAAAATGAGCTAAAACCTCTAAAATTGTCATGTTTTCTATGTAGTTGCGAGGCGGCCATTTTGGATAAATTTGACGGTACTCGAATTTTTATGTTTGTTCGGAAAACAGTTGTGGACCAGCGCACAAAATATGACACACGATTGACTCAGTTCTGGCAGCTGCACGCACTGGTTTGTAACCAGTTTCTGACTGATAGTCCGCTGTTCGGGCATGAACCTTCGGAGTAGATTCTGACTGTTTGCAAACCGTCAAAGTGGTCAGACCTTAGCTGAAAATAGCCCGATTAGCTTAAAAAAACACGTTTTCGTTATTCTGTCCACTTTCTGACCTATCACAAACTCATCCAAGATAGATTCTGCGCACTAAATTATCCGAGAACAGTTAGTGACCGGTTGCGAACCGGTCCACATTTGAAGTACGAACAAACCTACTAGGTTTTCCAGTTGCAAGGCGGCCATGTTGGATAAGTTTGACGGTATTCGAATTTTTGACGTTTCTGGATAAACTGGGCAAAATAATGACCTTCGTGCAGTTGTTTAATTTCAAATTACAATAATTTTAATTGTTTCAGTTGTACGAGAATCTTCAAAATGCGATGTTCAATCATCCAGCTGCCTTTGCGCGCCCCGAGTGGTGGCGCGAAATAGTCTTCCCCTCTGGCTCAAGCCACGATATCAAAGAACCGAAATCCAAACTCTAAATTCCGGTCCATCAACAAGAAAAACCGCACACAGGTTATAGGTAATGAAGACAGTGGCAAAACGGGAATTATTTTTGTATCTAAGAAGATATTTTTAAACCTTGTTCAATAAATAAATGTTCATATTTTAATAAACTTTACTTGAGAAATCTCCAAATGAGTTATTCATTTTAGTATTTACACCTGATAAATCATAATAATAATATAATTTCAATAGCAATTAATATGGTTGATGAATAATAATAATCATTGAGGAATATTTACAATATATTTAAAGCTATATTCACGTGGGTAAATAATTCGGCAGTATCATATCGTGATAGAACTTCTGCCTGACCCTGGTATCCGCCGGGTACTCCTTCTCCTTCTCCGCATTCGGAACGTAATGGTTCTCGAAAAAATGCGAAAAGTGTCTGCCCAGATCCTCGTTCATCTGCAGATGACCCAGATCGGAAGTGGGCACCAAATTCTCCTGCGCCACATATCTATAAGAACCATCTTCAACTAGTACGTTATAGAACGGCTGCTCGTTCTTCAAACTCAACTTCCCCACGTTCATCTCCGCCTGCCACTCGACAGTGGCCAAACACATTGGATCCCAATCATAGATGACGCATATGTAATTGAGCGTGGAATGCGTCATCACCATGCCGACCGCAAACTTGAGGTTTTCCGTCCTCTGGGCAACTTCCACTTGATTAAGCAGCACTATTTCATTTTGCTCGTTATGCCCTGCATAATCTTTCAACATATTGACAATCCGGAGCGCCTGTTCGGCAGCCTCGAAGCGCTGCGTGATCAAATAATGCTCCAAAGACCTCGTGTTCATGTTATGAAGCATGTAGAGCCTCGCCAAACTCACAAGAGCCGAGAGATCTTGAGGACTCACAACTTTGAGCAATTCCAAAATGGAGCGTAACCTAGTTACGCGTCCATTAGGTTGAGTGTGTTGCCTTGCCGACAGTTCTAGGTTGTTAACCATACGCTCAACAACTTGCGCTGCCGTGGCAACAGGGAAGAGACCCCTGTGTGCCGCGAAGCGGCTATGGGGGCACGCGTTCTTCTTGACTATGTCGCCCCCATTGAAAATGTCGATGTAGTACCAAGCCGAATCATCTGACTCGGTTTCAGTAAAACGGAGCAAGAAGTGAGCCGGAAAACTGATCGGCTCGAATCTCAGCCCCAATCTGCGCCCTATCGACTCGTAGATGACAGCTAGCGTGATTGGCAGCCCCCTGCGTGTCCTGAGGACTTCGTTTATTAAAGAGTTCTGCGGTATGTAGTACGCGACGTTGTTTCCGCTGAACTCGAGTTCCGTGTACATGACGTCTCGCATGACAGATATCAGCTGGCGGCACTCCGGGACGCTCCATTGGTTCTTGTCTAGCACGCGGCTCTTCCATTGGTCTAAATCGCTCTCGGACGCCTTGAAGAGCTGGTGGTCCGGGTTGACTTCTTTCAGCCGCTTCCGGACTAATTCGGTTATGGCGTCCAGTTCGTTCGAGATGCTCTGGTGGGAGACTTCGATGTTGGGTTGGCACCACTGCGCCACGAACACGGCGCCCTTTTCGAGGATCTGCTGATAGGGGGCCAGCCGCATGTAATCGGCCCACGTTTCGGTCAGGTGGAGCTGTCTTATGTAGCGTAGGACTTTGCCCGCGTAATATTGTAACGTCTTATTTCCAGGAGTACTAGAAAATCATTAATTTAGGAAAGTTTGAACGGTTATTCGAGATAACGTACTTTAGAGGTACTACTTCTATACTCATGATTGGGGCTTTGGTGTTGACGATTTCCATCAAGTCGAGTACTAGATATTGGTACACTTCCGGTCGATCCCTCATTAGGGTGCCCCACTCTTGGAGGTCCGTGTCTGACAGTTCGTACTTTTTGTAGAACCTTGCCGGCATTGATTCGAGTATTTCCCGGGTGCGCTTTTTCAAAGCATAAATGTATTGGATTTCTTCCAAGTAATTGTAGTCGCCGGTGAACAGATCACGTAATTGGGGCCATCTGAAAACCGTGCAAATTATTGAGGGAGTTCGAACTTTTGAAGGATAACTGACTTGTCCCGAAATTTCTGTCTCCAAATTGCTGTACTGCCCAGAACTAGGCTGCGAAAGTAACCACATGTGGATGAGAACTCGAGGACGTCTTCTATCTTCAGGCTGGAGTAACTCAAGATGTTTTCTATTATTTCCACGGGCAGATGCTCCATTATTGGTAATTTTCTGGGTTTCTTATCAGAACCAGCTGATTGTTATCATGGCAAATGGAATAATTGACCTACGAAGGCAGTTATTTCGTAATGACTTTCAAAAATTGATCTATTATCGCTGTTATCACTGTTAATTAAAACAAATAACTCCACAAAACATCCAAAAAACCATTTTTTAGAATCTCGAACCCTATTTTCCAGAAGTTTAGTAACTTTTCTATTATCTGGGGGAATTTGGTTACCAAGTGGTCTCACTGACGGAAACTTCAAAACTGTCGTTTAATTTTGATGTTGTTAGCATTGAAAACCCATTATATAGCATTAATAGTTGATATTATTATAACTGTGATAATTGCAGGAAAATTCGTAGCATTGTGACTAATATTTGAAGTTCAATTATTGAAATTCGAAATTAATGAATGGAGTGAAGTTAGAGGCAAGTGAGGTCAATGTCATCTCTGTCAATTTTCTGTCATTTGCCGCCATTTTGGTTTCATTGTTGTGTTTGTGTGCAAGACGCTTCCCAAACAGACCGGCGTTTTCTGAATGAAAAATAGCTGAAAAGGTAAGTTTTCCACGTTATTCGCGTCATTTGAATAATTCCCATTATCCCCGCAATTAGGAAAACAGTATTTTAAGATTTTATAGATAGTTGCAAAAACCGCGAATTACCGGGTACCTACCTAATTACCCCATTTACCCGCTTTCAAATCCAGTCGCGTTGAATTCAAAGAATCCGTCGTAAATCGAATCGTACTCGGTTGGGTGTTGATTAGAAAGGAAGCTTCATGACCGGAATGCTTTGTGCGTATGTGGATAAGTGTGAAACGTTGCGGGAATTCTAAACTCAACCAACTGCATTCCTCGATTGTTACGTTAACGTTAACTCGAAACTAATCTCCCTCAGTCGGTCGTGCATGCCTCGCTTCACGCTACAGAACATGGCTGCCGCACTTAAATTGGGACAATGAAGCAGTCGTTTAGTTTGCGAACATTTCAGTAGATGGCGTGCAAGCTTGTTTAAAATGCAGATTCCTTTTGAGTGACGCCGAGATGACGGTTAATTTGACCTTGTTAAAACTTTGAATTTGTTTGCATTTTGTTTTTATACAAAACAGGACACACGTTGGACGTTGGTTTTTCGTTTTATTGTTGTGAGTGATTAGTTATGGTATTTTTTGGGGCTTATTAAGTACAGTGCTTTCACAACCATTTATTATCAGTTATCAAGACACTACCTGTTATTACGAGGCATAAATTGAGGTAAGTTTCCAAACTTAACCCAACAATTCTTGTACCCCAAATTTCAATCGTTTGTAATCAAGGGGATTCTCAGGGACGGTTTAAAGGTATTAACGGTAGTCCTTCGATTTATAATGGCTTAGTTCATAATACACGCTTTGCCGATTGATTTAACTAAATACGCGCACATGGATAATCAAGGAGAACACTCATGTTCACCTACACAATATAGTTATTTAGTATTTACACCCTCGGTCGCTTTTTAATCGTATTCCCAATTCGTTGATTTCTTAGCATACTAGTAATATTTCTGATTTTCAGTGTCGAAATATGGTACGATACAGAAATTGCGCAGTGACTGGATGTGAAGATGAACATTCACATAGGCACCGATTTCCAAATCCAATCCGATATGAGAAGTTATTCAAGGCGTGGGTTCACGCTTGTCGCAATCCGAAATTGACTGACCTTGATCCAGAGCAGGTCTATAAAAGTTATAGAGTCTGTCATCAGCATTTCACTCCTGAAGACATTTCTTCAAATATGTACTTGAAGAAAGGAATAGTAATTCCCACCCAAAACTTGCCTGATAACCCACGTATGTATAAGAATATTTTATATTCCTTATCTATGCTACAGAACAACACAATGATAAAGACACTCCTTGTGTAATTCGAGCCGTAATTACATCGACGCCAGCCCCGGGCAGAGCCCACGGTTCATTGCCGGAGTCAAGGTTCCAATTGATCGCTCTCGATCGTCTCGATTTACTTTTACGATATCCACGACAAGAATTTTATATGAAATCCACGTGGAAAACACGCACCTGATCCCAGAACTTTCTAAATTTACCTTTGGCCCGAAGGCATGGGCACTATTTGTAGAACCAGTCGCCTAAGCTTTTAGTCCTCTTCAGAACGCAGTAGACTTGACGAAAAAGCGCATTGAGTCCCCCTTTCTAATACCGTTAATTGCATCTGGCCGAATTCCAATAGTCGAGAGAGAGATGTCGCAGAGAAACTGTACACGAAATGTTCTTATCTTCTTCAGACGACTCGATCTCCCCTGAAAAAATGAGTCACAAATCCGGAAGGCGCTCTCGCAGGGTCACGAACGACGACGAGTCTTCCTCATTCAAAGCCCCCCCGATCGTTAAACCCCAAGAGGAACCACTTCCCCCGCAAGAAGAAGAAATCGCGCCAAACAACAAAACCCCGGAAAAATCCGGAGAGCAGAACGGATCCGGGGGTGAAAAACGAACCAGGAGCCGGTCGAGCACTCCCAAGAAACTGCGAAAGATCGAAGACAACAAACCGCTGAACGGGAGCAACGGCGAAACCGAGAAACTTCCCGAAATCCAGGAAGAAGTGGTAGTCGAAACGTCTTCCTTGACCGAGGAAGTCACCAACGGGCATTCGAATACAGTAGAGCCGGAACAGGTCGAAATGGACGCTTTAATCCTGTTGGCCGACGATCCGGATCCGGAATTGTTGTTTGACGATAACTCCGATTTGGAATCCGGGCAGGAATCTCCAGCAGTGAGCCGCTGCAGGACCAGAAGGTCGCAAACCAGGAACATTCCGACCCCGAAAACGCCGAGAGTCGACGAGACCGAAACCCTTTCGCCGATAGCCCCAAGTTCGGAAGAAGAAAAGACCTCGGAGGATGTGACTTACGAGTCGATTTCTGACGCCATTGACGCCTCGACCAAAGCCGAACCCGGGGGCGATTCCACCCGATTCGAGTACATCGCTGTCAACTCGACCACCAACGAGGGCAGCAACAGTTTCCTGGAGACTTCGAAGAACCAATCGTTCGGGGACACTCTCCGAAAACTCTCCACGAGGAGGACCATTCGACCGATCAGCGACGAGTACAGGATGCGCGTTTTGAAGAGCCCTTTCGCCTTCAACAAGAGCAGGGCTTCGGTGGAGCAGGTGAATGAAGGGGGTGTCAAGAGGAAGCTCAGCGGGGAAAATGGCGATAACGATCACAAGAGATTCAAGGGCGACTCGCCTGGGTTTTTCTCGCGTTTTATTAGCCCTTTGGCGAGCATCACCAGCTCTTTCCGGGGCGATAATGTGCTTTCCAGCACTCCGAAATTGACCGCTTACAAAGATGACGATCTTTACCTTGTTGAGAATCAGGGGAAAGAGGTGAAGCTGCTGGAAGCGGAAGCGGAAAGGGGTTGGTGCTCAATCATGTAGGTTCTCTCGTCTCTTGACGCTTTGTGTTTGTAGTCTTCACTTTGATACGTTCTCATTAGCACGGGACGTTTTTTATTATTATACCTACTATTAAAGAGAGAAAATGTACAAATTTGATATTTTTTAAAGTGAGACGACTCATGACTACATTTTTTTTTTTTGAAATTTATTAGTTTGATGAATCTATTTACTACTTATAATAAGTAATTGATAATTAAACGAGTACCTTTTTACTCGAGTAGTTTTTTAAATCTAAACGTAAGAATTTAATTAGGAAAATGGTATTCTCGATAGTGTAACTTTACACTTCTTGTCTTGCGGTAGGATGTATGTTTTGTTTGTTGTTTATCCTTTGAATAAAATGATATCACATGTAATTATCGAGTTTCTTACTTGGGTTTGAAAGGGATAACAAATCATTTTTCAACTTTTTATTGGTTATACCTACAGTTTTAGTTCACACACATGAGTGCAGTTATTTTTAATCTATCGAGTGCTAATTTGAGTTTTTCATATTATTTTAAAATACACGAGTAGTTTTTAAAAGGAAGTCACAATGAACGTTTATCAAGTGAATAAGCACATAAGTTTAGATGGCGGTAATAACGACCAGGGACACTTGGAATATTCTATCCCTTTATCAACTGAACATTTACTTACTACAATCATTCAATTTATTTTTATTTATAAGCAATTTCCTCTGGAATTTTCTTTAATACTGTTCTTTTTCTCTATACGTTACATACACTGTCTCATAAGAAAATTGGGATACTTGCAATCATAAGTGGTTCCATTTTCTGGGACAGTGTACCGAATTAATACATAGCTACGGTATCAGGAAGCAATTTCTTTTTTTTGAACTTTGAAATCGGTACAACTAGATTTCCTTTATCATGATAATTATTATAATCCCCTAAATTTTTTGATAAAATAATCCTCTATCATGATACATTTTTCGTGTATTTGGTACACTCTTGGACAGAAAAATAGGGACACCTCGATTAGCTGCGCCGGATTTAGGCAACCAAACATACACCAAACTTTAGTGCCAGCGTGAACGGACTTTGTCACAGGCGGCTGGATATTTGCTGACAAGTCAAAAATATGTCAATTTATCAAACTGTCCACTTGAGTTTTGTGATGAAAATCGACAAAAAGAGGTTTTTTTACAGATCATTCACAGATAATAGAGTTTTTGTAGTGATCTTTGTGTTAAATGAGTGCTGTAAAATATGAAGGACAATAACAAATCTATACTTATGATGTGTGAATGTCTTCAAGATAGGGGATTTTTCCAAACTCTTTTGGTGCCTCTTCCCCTTCAAATTTCTTCGCAAGCGTGTGAGAAAAGTTGAGCGAGTGTACTCTTGTATCATTTTTTACATTGGAGTTGAACAAATGTTCTGAAGAATGAAGGAAAATCTTTTCAATTTCATAAGAAATGATGAGAGAGTACCAGTGTGAACGCTATTCCTGAACAAGGCACTTGACTTGTTACCCGCCTCACCACAGTTTAGGTAGAATTTGATATAAACAATGCCCTCAATAAAGAGAAGTTATTATTTCAATATTAAATTGATTTGTAGTATTTATTTTATAAGGATAACATTGTGGCGGCTTGCTGGAGCGGTTTTAGCTGCAGTTATTGGTGTCTTCAGATCTGGGTACTCCCGGATCCTAATGATTTTTTGAATAACACCAAATCACCAACCGCAATAGAATCACAGTTCAGTCACTCATAACCAAAATTATTACTTAAACACGTTTATCCATGAATCATTTGTAAGTGAACACTTTTTTACACAAAACTGAAGTGAAAAGGTCGATATTTTGACAAATTCTTGAGATGTCAGTACATATCCAGTCGGCTTTGGCAAAGTCCGTTTACGCCAGCACACAATTTGGTGTATGATCGGTTGCCTAAATATCGGCGCAGCTACTCGAGGTGTCCCTATTTTTCTGTCCAATAGTGTACATACGAAATAGCGGCGATGAACAATCGGCGATTTTGTCTTTTCATAGATTTTATTATTCATGTAGTTAATAAATTGGGTGGATAAAAACAATGTGAATATAAGATGCAGTCTTTCAATATTTTGTATGGTCGCAGAGAGTTCACGCTCGCTATTAACTACGATACAATAATATCTGTTATTACAATAAAATTCGATTTATGTGTGATTATTAAATATTATTAAGCTAGATATAAGCGACGTTTATCAATTAACAGATCATTATCCTCTTAAATTCTTTAAATCTACATTTATATAATTTATAGCCTATCTTATTTTGACCATATAAGGCGTCATTATTATTGTCGTAAGTTTCACTAATTGTTAGTCCAATAACTTATAGGGCATGGATGCGCCATCGACAGACGGTAGCGATCGGCCGTGATTGGTCGCTTTTCTTGAATCGACCAATCAAAGCTCTCTCTGCCGATTGTGCCCATCGCGATGTCTCAAACTAAATAAGCGCTCACATTTTCTGAAAATGTCGAGGCAACTGCTCGCTAATCTATCTAATGAAACAACGGAAACGTCCTCTTGTTTATCAAGATTTGTAAATATTTAACAGAAATAAAACGTTTCCAATTTAATATCAATAAATAACGATTAATAAAAATTCAGAAATCACAGTTGAAATGAGATAAGTATACGATATGAATTATTCGATAAATTAGGTAACTTTGAGAAGGACTGTTCCAATTCTAAAATGAATGTGTGGAGCAATCCCTATCAGTCTCAATCAACCAGTAACTTTACTTATTATGACTGACAACCGAATAAATACAAATAACTTTCGATGTTCTTTACAAATTATAATTCACGATATAATGTCATTCGGATTTATTTTTCTAATCTAGAGAGTCCGGAAAAGGACTAGGTAATACTTGGGGGTAATACCATATTTTATAAGAGACTATATGGTAAATATATCACCAAGTAACAATAATTGAATCCGCACAACCAATTTCCGTGCAAAACATCCCTTGTTATTGTTATTAGAGAAGGAACGTCATGCTAGGAATTTTTGTTTAAGAATAATTGCACAACTATTGACTATTTTTGAAAATATTTCATCTACACAGCACTTAGGACTTTTTAAGACGAATCAACACTTACAATAATATAATTCAAATAAACGAGACAATTTTTTGCGTTTTATAGGGACGGCTACTATAACAATATTTTTGTCTACAACGGCCAATAACATCCAGGTCACATCGGGAACGTTTACAGTAATATTTATTTTTTATATTTCCAACCACCCTTATCATTATTATCAGCTAGTGGATTTGAGCATATTTTTTTGTTCGGGGGATGTAATTAATAGTCGCTGTGACACTCTGGAGGATTCAGATAACCGAACACGTTCAACTCGTACATGCTCGCGAAAGTGATAAAAATCAAATACCAAATCATCAGCACTATGCCGTACTTTCGATCCAATTTCCAGCCGTTCATGTGCGTGGCCACCACCAAGAAGACCACGGTCGATAACAGCGACAAAGTCGAATAAGTCAATCCTGAAAAATGGCAATTTCGAAATTAACTCGAACCGGAGACCTGCATGTGCGGATATCGTTCACCTTTGCTGATGACTCTCACTTCCGTTCCGGGGTTTATGATGGCCGTTTTTATGAACCAGGGCAATCCCAGGCACACCAGAATATCGAAAACGTTCGAACCGATCGCATTGGAGACCGCCATGTCCCCGTAACTGGAAAAACGTAATCCTTCGTTTCGAAACACTCGGATCGAACAATATTCTTCGTATTACGTGTGCAAAGTTGGTGTTTATTTTACTATTGAAGTACGAGAACGAAGAGTTTCAGTCGAGACAGAAAATTCAATCGAATTCATCAACAAAACACCAAATTTGCACACGTAATGCAAACAACATTTTGTCCTAAAACACAGGGTGAACCCGTGTGCGAGAGTGAGAGGATGAGGAATACTTTTGCACTCGATAGTACATGAAAATTTTTCATATAGGGAGGCTATGGAATATGTACATCATTCTGTCTCATCTGAAATCTACTGAAAGGATAGAGACAGAACGGTTATCATAGCCTCCCTTTATGAAGAATTTTTATGATGTCTCTGTACAATTACATTACTTACATGACACCTTCTTGAATCATAAAGAGGCATATTATAAACAAGTGTATGAAATAGTTTTATTCATGGTAATGATGATTGTAATTTTATCTGTCTGGTAGGAAATAGAAATTTCCTGATTAATTCAAGTTTCTCAAATTATGCAGATAAAAACGTGTTCTTATAATGTGATTGAACATAAAACGAAAACGGCGTGTGTATAACATGTGCATAAAGGGTGCACGAGTTACATAACACTATTGCGCACACTATTCATAATGAGTTTTCATGGACTCGATGCCATAAAACACGCATATTATGGGGAATCATTTCAATTAAGATACTATTTTTTTTTTAGTTTGTGGACTAGTAGCTGTTTTCTAACTTATTGGAAAATAGAGAATACACAGCGTGTCCAGAAATTCACCGAATTCCTTTTAACCGATAAATCATTAATTGTGATGCTGATGAGATAGGCGCGGGTGTTTTGTCGGATTTCTCAAAGATACCTACATATGATGCCAATTTATCAGTTGAGAGGTAGTAGATAATTTTCTGGGCACATATTGTAATTGTGAAAGACATCACTATTTTCTTGCATCCAGATCAAAATTACAATACGAGCCGAGCAGCGGCGAGTTTTTTTAAGAACAAGTGCGAAAATGTTTTATACTATTTTTCTATTTGCCCGAATTGTCAATAATTTTTATCAATTATGGGCATTAGATCAACTTAAGGATTTTTGCTATGGAAGTCCAAAAGGTTTTTTTTCTCTACCTTCTGTCTAGTTTTACAAATTGTAGGTATTTGCGGTATTTCCAACTCAAAACTGATATAATAGCACAGAGTTATAATAGTGAAACGAGGTGCACTAGAGTCGACCTTATATCGATCGATATACTTACAGGGTGTCTTTGAAATACGTGTACAACGCGCTACCACATACTCCTGAGGTCAAAATAGAACGATTTATCCAAAATGACCTAAGTTCAAAAGTTGATAATAAAAAGTTACAAGGTGTTGAAATGAAAATTTTTGTTTCAATTTTTTTGAATAATCTGTCAAGTTTTGGGAATAATAATTCAAAAATTGGTACATAAGGGTTTTTTGGTACGGGAAATATTTATGTGGGCTCAATTTTACTCTATTTCCTAGGGGGCGCCACAGTTTTAACTTTTTCTCCCTTCAAATTACCGATGTTACAATAAATGGAATCGACTGCCTTATGATTTTACTCAATAAAAGCTCTCTTGTTTGATGTCCCTACGGTCCACCGTTCTGGAATTATTCACTCTTGAATGTTTGATTTCAGCGAAAATTCGCTCTAATTTTTGGGAAAATTTTTCAAGAAAAACAAATGAACCCTCCAAAAAGAAAGTCTAATTACTTTTTTCGTTAGGTGATTTGTTCTTAGCAAAACAGTCATGAAAATAAGTTTTTGTCAGGCTAATGTGTTTTTCATGAAAAATTACCCCAAAAAGTGGTGCGAATTTTGGGTTAAATCGACCATTCCATAAGTAGTGAATAGTTCCAAAACGATGCATCGTAGCGACATCAAATAAGAGAACTTTTTTTGAGTAAAATCATCAGACAGACAATTCCATTTATTGGAACATCGGTAATTTTGAGGGAAGAAAAGTTAAGACTGTCATTTGCAAATTCTTGTAGCGTACGTGGCGCCCCCTGGGAAATACAGAACTGAGTTCAGATAAGTACTCCCCGTACCAAAAAACCCTCGTGTACCAATTTTTGAGCCATTATTCCCAAAACTTGACAAATTATTCAAGAAAATTGAAATAAAAATTTTCAGTTCAACACCCTGTAACTTTTTTATTATCAACTTTTGGACTAAGGTCATTTTGGTTCAATCGTTCTATTTAGACCTTAGGAGTATGTGGTAGCGCGTTGTACACGTATTTCAAACACACCCCGTAATACGCAACTCTTATCATAATGAGGTCATTATGACACACAAAAAGGAAAAAATAGCCCCAAGCTTCATTTACCCTTCCTTGATGACCGCTATGCTGGACAGGGCGTCCGGAACGGAAACCCCGGCGGCGACAAAAGTCAACCCCATCACGGTGTCGGGAATGCCGCAGGTGGTGCCGATCACGGTGATCATCCAGACCATGAAGTACGAGTAGAACGAGATCCACATCATCGCGACGAAGAAGGTGAACGGGTACCAGTTTTTGTACCGCTCCGTCCTGCAGTTGGGCATCGTTTTCCTGCAAAGGAAGTGGATCGGATAGACGATCATCCAGCAGGCCTGCGCCCACAGCCTCGGATCTGCAAAACGCGCAAGTTACATCGAAAGCTTTCGGGGGGGCGACTAGCGCGACCGGCACCTGCGGGTTTCTGCAAGGGATCTTTAGCGGCGGAAGGGTCGTACTCTTTGGGCCTGTAATAGTCCTGCTGGGTCGCGGGCGGAGGGGCGGGGGCACCGCCGCTGGCCTGGTTCAAAGCGGCACCGCTCAACTGGGAATCGTACCCTGCAATATACGGGGCACACTTACAGTGCGTTCAAACGGTTTCTCATTTGGAGCGGTCGTGACCACTTCGGCCGTCTATCTCAAGGTAATTCTTATTGTAGCAAGTAAGGAGGTTTAAACCACCAGGTGGTACCAGGGACTGGGACCGATTCGAAATATGGGTTTCGGTTCTCAGAAAAGATGGAACCTAAATATGTATAATTCCGGTTTCGGTTCTTCCCTACCGAGGGAACCCAATTTTTTTTTCGGTTTCGATTCTTCAAAGGGTTCTTAAAAAATGTGCCGCAGGCGAAAAATTTTCGTTCCGGAACCGTTTTTTTTTCGGTTCCGGTTCCTGCTACATTGGGTGCCTGCAGTTTGATATTTTTGACGTTACTGGAGGTCGCCCGTTTCCGGTCAACTGTCAAATCAGTGCCGTGTTGTGTGGAACCGGAAAAACTGAATCGGTTTCGGTCCCTCAAAAAATTTTTCCAAAAACAAAATATGGGTTTCGGTTCCGATTTCGATTACAAATTTTCATGTGGTTTCCGGTTCAGGTTTTATCGGTTTCGGTCCCAGCCCCTGGGTGGTACCACAAATTGGCCTCAGATTTATTTGTACGTATAGTACTTTCCTAGAATAGTACCTAAACTGTCTGTTGTGGAACAGATTTTCAATACTGCTTTATTACTTTTTTTTTCAATTTTGTAAATTGATAGTGAAAATACAATAAACTTTTTGATCCGAACGGTTAAATGCAAAAAGCTGATGAGCGAATTGTACGGATTACTGTGGATCCAGTGTAATATTGTCACCTGATTCAGTTTTAGACATCTATCTCAGGAACTCCAAAAGAAAATTGGAAAAAAACGAAAAAAATTAAATTTGTTATGATTTTTCATTGTTTTTGAGCATTTCTTTTGGCCCGGAAGGCTAGTTTCCGGAATTTCTGCAGTAAAAGACAAATTGGAAAAGGAGAATGCAAAGGAATGGTTAAAGCATAAGCTTTCCAAAAATCACCCAGAGTTTGTGGAAAATTGTACACTGCTGTTTGGATTACCATGAGTTGCGGTTAGGGTATTTTTGTAAATTATCTGTTGAAAAGTTATTCCTCTAATTTTTTCAAGAAAATTATTCTCTCCGTGAAAACATTTAGAATGCATATTTTTGGCAGTCTTTTCCTAGTGAGACGGAGAATAAATTTGCAAAAATTAATAAAATTTCGACAAATGGAATCGTTATGAGCAGTGGCGTAGCAATAGGGGGCGGATGGTGAAAACTCGTGGACATGATAGTACCTTTAACACTAATTGACGGATCATTTTATTGTTGTAACAATTGTTACAGTAGCAAATAAACTTAATTACTGTTAAACCCCGCTCAAGAAAATGCAGTTGGGCCTAAGTAAGAATAATATATGCTTGTTAGCGTTCGTGGTATACCATGCACAAGAATATTTGCTTGGCAAAAGAAAGTGTCGAAATTACCATTGTATTTACCTCGGTATTTACACACCAATGCACCAATTTCGTACAAATTTTCTCCTACAACTATGTGGGAAGTTCTACTTCCCACATCCGTTTCTATAGACACGGGTGCGGGAAATCGATATTTTCCGTACATCACATGTACGGGGAGTACTTAGCCGCACCATCGAACCATTGCTACTCGCCATCTTTTGGGAAGGAAGATCATGGCGATCATGGTGACGAAATTACAGAGTGAAATAAAGGAATGACATCTAACGGAATTTCTTGAAACCCAGACGGTAGTCAATTTGAGTGGCGCCTCTATAATTATTTGATCCTCTGCTTGATCACATTACAGAAACGCATCATTTTCACTTGATATTCTCCAACTACACCTTTTCAACTTCATACATATTCATTTTCAAATTGAGAATAAAAACATTCAAAATGAGACTTCATAGTTCGCGGTGTCAATTTAAACACATTCAAATTGGGACTTATCATTTTCAAATTCAGAATAACATTAATGAGCTTTCAATGTGTTTATTTTCAATTTGAATATGTTTAAGATGACAGTGAAGTATGAAGTCTCATTTTGAATGTGCTTATTCTCAATTTGAAAATGATTAGTCCCAATTTGAAATTGAAAAGGTCCTAGTCAAACAACGACAATAGGTATCAAAAATCAAAAAATGATCACGAATTATAAATCAGTTCTTTCTAACTCCTGTGGTTACTGAACTAGCAGTCAGTAAGAATCATGTAGTAGGTACTTCAGACAGACGTCCGAGAGTGGTCCCAGCATCACCATCTCCAAAGAAAAAAGCTCAAACAGTAGCGTTTTTAAACAGACTGTACGGGACTCAATTTATACAGGAACATTATACAGGGTGTCGCTTACGAAAAATGTCCGCGTTTACCTAGTTCCGACCCGTCCGCGGGCCGCCCTTCCGGGCTCATCCCGTACGTCGGGTGCTTGCCGTCCTCCTCGAGCGTCTTGTAGCTGACGAGGCCGGACTGTTCGTCGGGCGCGAGCTTCTTGCAGGGCACCGGCCACGTCTGCGCCCACCGCTCCAGGAAGGTGTTGTAGTGCAGGGCGACGCAGTAGACGAGGTACATGGCCAGCATGAAGAGCGACTCGGGCCACGATATCCGCTCGTCCTGTATCGTGACCAGCATGACCAGGATGGACACGGCGTAGAAGAAGCAGTCGCGCACCAGCGGCCACCAGTTGAGGTAGACGACGGCGCTCGTGCACAGGGCGCACACCGATATCACGAACATTATGTTGAACACCGCCGAACCGATCACGCCGGATATGCCTGAAACCGGGGCGAGGGTTGATCGAGGAAATTGACATGGAGATCGTATCGCCGCTATAATGCTCCGAGCCATCCAAGAGGAAGAACTCCTGGGTGGATTGGTATACAGCATACAGTGTGTCCCTACATCGAGGGTTTTTCATTCCTTAGCAAAATTGACTATCCTGTTTTTTTTTTAACTTCTGGAGCCGTTGTCGACACTAACGACTGTTCAATTTTTATTTGACTTTTATTTCAAAATTTGAACTTGAAAACCAGAGTCACAAAATAAAAAAAAACCCTAATAAGCAAATTTTATGTTTGTAAATGACACTATTGTCACTGTCTGTCTGAATATAATAGACGTTGAGAGTTTCCCATTTTCCTAAGACTTTTTGGTTTTGAGCGCTTTTTAAATTTAACCAGAATTTCATTAATTTCTTTTATGACCTAAATTTTGCACTAAAAGACAAAAAAAAATTACCCGCTGTCGTTAAAGTCAAAACGAAAACTGTTGTGAGAGTTTGGAACCAAGGAGTTTTTTTTGTATCAAGAGTAAGTTTTTCTGAGAAATTAAAAGTAACTTTGTTCGCTCATCTTGTAGAGGCCGATTCGGGGACATACTGTATGTACACCGTGTCCCAGAACTCGCGCTCCAGCCTCGGAAAAAATAAGACAAAAAATTAAAATAAAGCGCGTAATTCCGCACATTCTTAATTGGATACAGTGCGTTCACATTCAAAATTTGTACTACATTTTTCAGAGGCAAAACGACCAAAATAGGGAAAAAGCTTCAGACATCGTTTCAGACAAAAAAATAAGTCTACCTATTTTAGAGGTTTTCAGAAAGGTCTTTGACGACTCTTGTATCTTTATTAAGACCACAGTTAGTGAAAAAATCCTTTTTGTAGATCTTATTTTTATGAAGTCGGCTGTTTCATGTTGTGAATATTCTTTAGTTTTGCCTCTAAGGCCCAGTATTTCCACCTATGGTTAACCTCCAGTTAGCGAACTGGAACCTTAGACTGTAACAATTCCGGTTAAAATGAATAACAAAGGCTCACATTCAAAGTTACAGTTAGCTAATCTGGGGGTTAACCACAGGTGGAAATTCTGGGCCTAAGGCCCATATTCATACCTCATTTTAGAGGCGCTTTTAACTAAAATCGCTTTAGAATGTGACATACTCTTGGGAAACGTCCACGAACTGTCACATCCTAAGGCGCTTTTAGCTAAAGGCACCACTAAAATAGGGGTATGCATATGGGCCTAAGAGTTGCTGAATTCCGAAATGCCTTTCGAAACTCGCGGAACAAAACTGTGCGTTTATTTTAAAATATTTTTTGATGCGGTTTGGAAAATATTGGAAGCTATAAGCTATAAGAATGACATGGATATCACCTTCCTCCACAATGCAGCGCAATTTGATTGAAAATATTTCCTTAGATTTATTTTATTTTTAACAAAAAAAAAACTCTTAAGTCCGTGGTGTTTCCATAGAATTATTGCGGTTTTAGTTGGTCGCGGGCAAAAATATCAACACTGAAAGATTATTTGAAGAAGTTTTCCAAACACATAGTGGATAAATTTCTTGTGGAGATGGGCTCGATATTTCATCCCTGAACTGAAAGATTACCAAAAGAACCTTCGGACAAAAACAGTATAGCTTTCGGACATAACGCCGTCAATTTTAGTAAAAAAAACAATTCCAAGTCTCTCAAACAGCAGATCTTAGAACAATAAAACCGTCTTGATCTAGGCTATCTTTGTTGCCCAAGGATTTTGTTGTAACCTTTTAATTTTATTTCTTCTTGTCACCTGACCAACTGTACTGAAATCGCAGTAAGTATATCTACATAGAATTAATGAAAATGCAAGAATCAACAACATTTCCGAAACCCATAAGAAACTTTTTCCTGATTTTGGCTGTCATGCCCCTGAAAATGAAGTGGAAAATGTTGAATGATGACATAGGTACCTATAGCTTTATAGGAAGATTTTGTCTGATTTTGTCGTCGATAAATAATGCTTGTTTGCTGCGCGTTCTGGGACACCCTGTGTACGATATCGCGGCGGTAAATACCTATGTCGTCTTTGGCGAAGAACACTCCTATGATGACGGTCGCCAGTTCCGGAGCGGAACTTCCTGCCGCCATGAAAGTGGCTCCCGCCACGTCCGGGCTCATCTTCAATTCTGCAAATAATCGAACGATCCTAATCTTTCTTTTCTCGTCTCTACACGTCTACTCGGAATTAATTCGAACGGTTCTCTGGGGCTTTGTAATAAATCGAGGGTAACTACCTTCGCATATTCGGTCCAGCGAAGCGACAAAGTACTCGTCACAGACGATCGCCAGTCCCAGGAACGTGTAAATTGCGACGATGAAGTGGACGATCATTCCGCCGTGCTTTCGGGCGTTGGGGCCGATCAGCGGCCGAGGAAACTGGACACGGGAAGAAAATTGCAGCTTTCACTTACTTAGTTCCTTTGGAAAATTAATTTAGCAGAATCGATTGACCAAAAACCGTTTTCATTTCATTTCATTTCATGTTTGGGACACAAGTTCGAGTTGCGCCGAAAGCAGTACGAAGCTAATCAAAAACTACAAAAGGTAACAGCAGTTAGATAATATTTGATTTTAGGCTAAACACTAATCGAAACCAAGGATAGCCAGTTAAGTTAAGTTTAAAACCCGAAACTTGATAATTTTAGCAACATTTTGATAGAATAGCTGTGGTTCTTGATTTGTAACGCACTGCTTTAGGCGCAACTCTGACTGGGATTTTCCCCTCAAGTCTAAGTTCGATTTGCGTCCAAAGCTGCTCGAAGCAAATCAAAACCATAGCGCTTCGATATGGTTTTTGAGTTAGCGCCCTACGACTTTTGGTGCAACTTGAACTCGGAATCGCCTCCTTTTATAAGGTCAATAAAATGTAGATGCACATTATGAATGGGGCGAATTTTCTATCAAGGATGCGGATATTCAATAGTGATAGATAAATTTCACCGCGAAAGACGAATAATAACAGAGAACCAAACGAAATATTTGCTTCGGGCGCAACTCTGATTAGAATTGCCTTCCCAAGTCAAAGTTTGATTTGCGCCCGAAGCAGGGTAAAGCAAATCAAAACCATAGCGACTACGATAACAACGACAGGTTGTTATCGCTTTTTAGTTGCGCCGCACGACTTTTGACGCAATTTGAACTCTGAATTATCTCCATTTATAAAGTTAACTTAATTTTTTTAGATGTACATACCTACATACATAAAGTAGAAGGGGAGAATTTTCCCCATAAAGGACGCGGATATTTGCATGGTAATAATACTAATAATTAAATCCATTTCACCGCAAAGATTGAATCTTGATAAGAAAGCGAAATTAAATTTTTGCGTCGCACTGTTTCCGACGCATTTTTGAGTAGAAGTACCCTCCCAAGTCCAAGTTCGATTTGCGCCCGAAGCAAATCAAAACTATAAAGAGTTCGAGAGTTCGATAACAACAACAGGTGGTTATAGTCTTTGAGTTGCACCCATCCGTGGTTGCGCCGCCCGACTTTTGGCGCAACTTGAACTCGGAATTTTCTGTTTCTTATTATAACGTGAATTTAACTTTAGATGCACATAAATCAGAGAAGGCGAATTCTCCATCAAGGACGCGGATATTTAATAATAACGATAATAATAAATCAATTTCAGCAGTTTGAATTGCGTCCGAAGCAGCGTAAAGCGACGACCTTTGACGCAACTTGAATTCGTAGTTTCATGACTCTTTTATAACGTCAATTTTATTCTGGATGGACACAAAGTATACAGAGAAGGCCAAGAGAAGGCGAATTTTCTATCAAGGACGCGGATATTTAATAATAATAAATCAATTCCGCGAGAGAAGGATAATAAGAAAGAACGAAACGAAATATTATTCCTTAACGAAATTGGTTTCCGACTAGAGCACAACAAAGATAATCCGCGAAAACCGAGACGAAAACTCACTTCAATTATCACTACAAGAGATTATACTCTACCTCAAATTCGAGATCGTATTCGAGAACATTCCCATCCGATATCTTTCGATAAATTCGAAATCGTGGGTGCCGCCCCGACGACGTTATTATTTACACACTTCTCGAGGAAAATCGCGTCGTTACCGTCATCGTCACGCAATAAAGCTCTACAACCATCGCGGCAAAAAAATTACGTGGGCTTACGTTCCCGCGTCCGCATTTATAAACCTCTTCGCGACAAAGCCTCGGAAAATTACAACGTCTGAGCGGAGACGAACATAGGGACTTACTTGCTCTATAGCCGGCCGCACTTCGCACTCGGGCTCCGCGGATCCGTTCTTCGGCTTATCGTCTTTTTCGGCTTCGGGCTTGGGGGTGGTGGTCGTCGTCGTCGGGGGCGCGGGCGTCGTCGTGGTCGTCGTGGCGGCAGAAGTCGTCGATTTGGGGGTAGTCGTGGTCGTTGTGGAGGTGGTGGAGGTGGTGGTAGAGGTGGTGGAGGTGGTCGTTGTAGAAGTCGAAGAAGTGGTCGATGGAGTCGTCTTATCCGGAGGCTTATGCTTGTTATCATCCGGTTCCTTTTTGAGTTCCGCGACTTTTTCCCGGTTCTTGTTCTCGTTCTGGGTCTCGGTCGGCGGCTTGTTCTCCTCGATTTTGACGTTTTCCGCAGGCGGCGAGCGGTCCGACAGCACGTGGATGATCGAGTAGATCAGGAAGAACACCGAGATTTGGACGAACTTGTGCCGTCGCGTCCTCCTCATCATAACCATTAACTAGTAGGAACAAGAAGAGAAAAGAATTATTAAAATTAAAAAATACATTTAGGAATTGTCCCGGAGGACATTAATTTCCCTCGCGACTTTTTAATTTACCTTTGATACTTGTGTGTTTAGCAGGGATACTCTCGTTTATTAGCACCGGATTCTCCCGAGAATTGCAATTACACGTTCGTTTATTCGCACGCACGCGAGCAAATCCGGAAATTGGCGACTTTTCCCGGGGGGAAAAAGTCGCGAAACCGTGACAGATTTTCGTGACGTGCGAACGTCAAGAAAACACGACCCAGGCAGCACAGACACGTAAAAACGTCATTTTTTGGTCGTTGGGATGTCAGTATTACGTCAGTTTTAGTGTCCTTTTGACGTAAATATCACTGCCCAATGTCAGCCCAAAGACGTCATCTATGACGTCCTTTTAACGTCATTTTAAGACCATTAAATCACCAAATTTAAAATCTTCATTCTACTTATTGTGTTGTATTGAACATGCATGTATTTTTTGCTGTATGTATGTACTTGCCTAAGTACCTAAGTACCTAGAAAACTCAAGCCCAGTTGGACAGAAACCAATTGACCATAATCCTTGTGATTTTAGATGAGAGGGCCATTGGACTTGGTCATCGAAACCAATAAATGATCCAAATTGTGTTTTGACTGATGATCTCAGTCAAAGATAGCGAGATATAATTGGTAGCGTCACCTATTGGCGACTTCAACTACCGTTGAGGGCGCTGTTTTTCAACAAAAAATGGAGGATAACGAGTAATTTAAAATTTTGAATAAGCTTATATTCCGACACTTTATCAGAAGAAAATTATGTGAGATAATACATTTATTTCAAGTTTTTTTTTATGTGAAGTTTTGATGATCTATCAGAAAACTCGTCACAGGAGCACGGGATATTTTTCAAAACGTCAAAATATCACTCGTTAACTTGCGTTAACTTATAACCGTCAGAGGTCTCACTGATGTTTGAAATCGTCAATGAGGTATTTTCATGTATTTTTCAAAATTGCTTATCTAATACTGTCTAATACTATGGTATTCAACAATTGAGAAGGTATTTTTTTCATTTTTTTCGTAAAGTTTAAAGGGCTGAAATAATTTCTTTTTAAATGTTCTGATGACGTCAGCTACTTCGAGTTTTCTATGATCCAGTAGATGGTGCCACGCGCAGTTACAGTTACGGTGTTGATCCGTGCTATGAGCAGCGGGTGTTTTCCTCTTTTTCGGAGGCATAATCACATAATTTTATTGAGAACATGAAAACACGGATGTCAGCAGACACTTACATAACGTCAAAATTACGGTAATCGGTAATTCAGCGACTATTATTAATTTTTTATGAGCGCCATCTACTGACGAGCTGTGTCAACCATTTGTAATTGCTGACGTCACGGAAATTTCTTTGTAATTGCAATAACTAATTGAAAAAAAATTTTTTCAACAAAATTCTTACGCAGAAGTGATTTTGCGCCATATGCGAATATGTATCATTCATAAAATTTAAACTTTATCCCCCGTGAAAATACCTCATTATGATGTAAATTTACTTGGTGATTTTTGGTCGAATCACGTTGAGGACGTAAAATGACCAAAAAATGTCGGAAATCGACGTTGCGATTCGGTTCGGGTGAACTCCGGCGCCTCCGCCGAAATGGGCACTTAGAAAACTGATGAAATTTCCCGAAATTTCAGTGTTTTTCCGCGGCGAGCGTCCGCGAGGCGAGACAGAGCCCCGACGAATGTCTTTGGGCCGCATTTGTGTCTGAAACCGTCACGTCTCTGCTTGAATCGGGCACTTTAGATCAATACGGAACTGTACACACGATCCACCCCCGACTTTCGCATTATTATTACAGAAACATTAGGGATAATACTTTAATGGACCCGATGTGTTTACTTTACGGTGGATAAGCCGACCCGTTCGAGATCGGGCCCCTAATAGCCGTCAATGTCGCCTAATGATCCGCTGAAGATATCCGAAAAAGATTGATCGCATCACCAATTTGAGAAAAATCCGTTTCGGCTGCACCTGCCCTGGTGATTATTCTAATGCCAAAGGAGTCGTTTTTAATTGGTAATAATGCAAGTAGCCCTCGCAGGAAGCTGATAACTCCTCGTTATCAACATCGTTATACGAAACCTCGCTCTCGGGTGATTGTTTTCGAAATCTTGGTGTATAATGGGGGACGAGAGCGCGCCTTATTATTATTCCATCTCGTTTCCTTAATTGAATTTCAGCATGCAAATTAGAAATGCACCCCTTGTACTCCGTATTAATTTCTTATCTTTTTCCTCGGTGTACCTGCGAAAATCCGTGAAAATCATAAGGTGCGAGTTGGCGTTTATCGATCGCGATTTTGATGGAATAAAAATAAGATGTTGCTCGCGCCGGATTTTTGTTTTTATTGGGGTGCGGGGTTTAGAGTGGAGCGTGTTTTAGGTGAGGATGAGTGAAATGCGTCGAATTGCGGAAATCTGAAGGAGTGAAAACCGGGAAACAACCCCTCAAACATCCCATAAAACCCCAGACCGTAACTTTCCCACACACGCGATCTCTGGTTTGCAGATAACGTCACCACCGAAGACAACACCTAAAATTCACCGGATTCATTAACGTCTAGCGATTTGTTAATTTCCAAGCGAAAAGTAAACTCGCCATTCTGCGCGCTAACATCGCCGATGTTTTTCCGTTTTCGAATAGAATTTCCAATTAAACTTTATTAAAGTTTCTGTGGCGTTTGTAAAGCGGCCGGATTTGCCCCCCCGTCATCATCAACATCATCGCCGGTGATGGCGAAAGCTCTCGAGGAATTCTTTTGACATCGAGTGTCGGGGGAGTGGGTGTGGGATAGACAATCATTTTTATTCGAGGAGTTCCGCGAATAAAGCATCAGAGTGCCATCGACAGGGAAATGGCACTATCTCGAAGGTTTATTATGTTTAGGGCGAGTATTATTCGATATAAAATCAATACCCGCGGTGACGTCTGCCCTATTGAAGATTAAATCCACATTATTTTTAACCGGATTGGGTGATTATTACTTTTTTTGGGAATGATCAAGTCGTAAAAGCTATAAAAGGGCACTTTATTATCGCCTCGTAAAAGTTCAATCACCCGCTAGGGATTAATAATAATAATAATTAATAAGCAATGGAAAAGCTCTTTCAGCAGTACCAGAGCACAGCTTATGTAGTTATAGGTATTTTATATCGGATTTGCGCTCTACTTTTTCCTGGTTTATTTCTGTTTTAAACACGGTTAAACACGTTGTTGCCATGGTTGGTTTGCGTATTGTAACATCGATTAATTTAACAAATTGGGGCATTTTCCGATTTCGCCTCTGTTATATCCTTGAATACATATTTCGGGTTGAAGGCGCTTCGCTGAATAAGGGTCCGTTTTATTATCGTCGCGTCTAATGAATATTCCGAAGATGAAGTTGGTGCGAAATTGCGTTAATAGTGAAATTCCCTCGTCGGACAAAAATAACTTTTCTTTTCGGAGGAAATTGTTTCGTTTCAGAGTGCGCTTATAAGGAGGAAATTGCGACGCTTTTCCTAATAATTTCTCTCTAAATAAATTGGCCTTTAAAAGGAAAAACGTGTGTGATGTGGCTCGAATCTCGCGACCTTTCTCTCTACTTATACGCCAGAGAAATCCGACCCACCCTCGTCTGACCCATGGACAAGATTGCCATTTCAGATTTCACGAAATAAGCCAGGAATTCTCGAGCTTTTATAGAAAAAATTCCTTTAGAGCACCATATTAGATATTGATGGTACCTTATTTATAAGGGCACAATGTGAATAATAATAACCTCAGCTTTACCATTAATTTCTATAAGTGAAAATCGAAATTGCGTGGTATAATTGAAAGTGGTGATAATTACGGGCTTTAACGTATAAACGGATGTCGTTGGAGGTAATTTTGTCGCCACCCTCGCATGATGGAAATTGGAAATGTTGGCTCGCTTCCCTCTTTCACGGGGTCGGAAAAATTCGATTTTCCGTAATCGGGCATTTTCCCGGGACGGATTTTTCGGCGTTTGCTCATTTTCTTACCTGCGATTTTTACGAAATCGTTGCACTCTCTCTCTGCCACCGAAAGAGAAAAAAACACTCGCCACCCTTAATGTACCGGGAGACGCTTCGGAAACGTTGTCGATGCGTTCCCCGTTAAGTTAAACTGGCATTGCATTGGCAAGCGTTTCCAATATTTTCCTCCTACGGAACAGTTTCCACGCGCATGCCGATAGCATTATTTTATCCGGACCTGACAGTGTTACCGCGATGAACCCGGCTCCGGCTCGTTGACGAAAACAATGGGAAATTCGATTCGGTCGAAACGGGACGGAAATGGAAGAAGGGAACGGCGATTGCCGTAATTGGGCTAATTTTTACAAAACGCTCGAAAATACCGAACAATCCAATGAGAAATAAAATCCTCAAAACCGCTTTGACTTTTTCCAGCTGAATCAACATGAAAACCCTTTGAAGGCGATCAAAACAACAAATTCAAACCCTCCCCATTCCAGGATGCCCAGGGCCCCCAGGGGTGTAATTTATTAAACATGTGTGCCCTTTAATTAAGAAAATCGCAATTCGTCACATACAGGTAAATTTATTATGAAAGTCTTCTTACATTTAACTTATCAGATATATAACTAGTTCTATATCCTATCTAGAGCTTCCAGCATGACGATACTGTTACCTCGGATAACCTGAGAGCAGACATAACCTCCAATTAGGAATATCCACTTTTAGGGTGAAAAAAGGTGCTTACCACCATTCCAATGTTGTTCTTTTTACCGTCCCTGCATTCCTCGATACTCTCGTCCACCACAAGGTTCATGAAAGGGTCGAAACCCCTCAAAATGCCGACAACTTGCCGGCCTCCATTCAATTTCAAACATAACTTTTTATCCATGAATCTGGAGAAAAATTATCGGTTATTTAAAGATGTTGTTATAAGAAGGACTTACTTTTTCAATTCTGGGGGGTGCGCTTTGGACATTATTTGTAATTATAAGGAGAAAATCACTTTCAAAAATACGTAAGGCAAACGCCGAAAGCTACAGCTGTCAAAAAACTAATGTCAACTGTCGTTTGTCTGTCATTTACAATATTTTGGGGGAATTTCGTGTTAAAGAGTTAAGCAGTTTATTCAATAATTAATTGATAAATATGATATAATACATAATTTGATAAAAGAGATCATTGAGAGTCGTATAATTGTATTGTTTATATACTTTTTGATGATTAATTGAATTGTATTTTTATTTACATTTTTCCTCAATACCAACTTTGACATTATATAAATCCCCATACGCTGTCAAATTTTTGCTTTTGCTATGATTTGACATCCGATTCGGCGATTTAATGAATTTGTGATATTTAGGCTTCCTCCTCAAAAACTAGACCGCATCTGCTCGGATAAGGTACGAAATGCCTCAAAAAGCGACGGCTTGTAACCCCACAAAACCAAAACAAATAAATCCCCAGAAACGCAGATGATACATTGTAGAAGCGACAGTTTCGGTCGATTCGGGCCTTAACCGGTGTTCTCTCTCAACATTTTAGGCCCCACATGGAGGAAGCAGAACTGAGCCCGCCGCCGCCGCCCTCCCTGAAGAGCTCCTCCGGCTCCAACGAGGGCGACTGGACGTGCAACGACTGCGGCAACGTCAACTTCGCCCGGCGCAACAACTGCAACCGGTGCAAGAAGGGCCGCGGCCCGGTCGCGGCCAAGAAGCGCAAGCTGGGCCACGAGATCGGCAAGGCGGCCGCCGAGAAGAGCAAGGGCCTGTTCAGCGCCGACGACTGGCAATGTAACAAGTGCGGCAACGTGAACTGGGCCCGGCGGCAGCAGTGCAACGTCTGCAACGCGCCCAAGTTCGGCGAGGTCGAGGAGCGCACCGGCTTCGGCGGCGGCTACAACGACCGCGGCGTCGTCGAGTACAAGGAGCACGAGGAGTCGGACGACGAGTACGACGAGTTCGGGCGCCGGAAGACGAAGAGGGGCAAGAAGCACGGCGGCAGCGAGTCGCCCCGCTCGGACAAGGAGGAGCAGGCCGTCGTCGAGTTGCCGGCGAAGAAGGCCGAAAAGGCGCCCGCGATCCAGGCGAGGGCCGTCGAGGAGGAGGAGGACGAAGAGGATGACGACGATGGGGACTTGTCGAAGTACGACTTGTCCGAATGGGGGGACGATTCCGGGGAATCGAACAGTAAAAACTTAAATAATTCCAGATCTAAGTCACGGTCTCGATCGCGATCGCCGCATCATCACAGGAACTGAAATCGAATCCGGCAGTCTTTCGCTTTTTTAATAATAATGAACGTAATAATTATTTATGACAATGCGCGAAAGAGTTTTTATGAGATTCCGTTTTTTTTTTGTAATAATTATTTAATTATTAATTAATTGATGGTGCAAAAAATCATATACAATAATCAATTCGATAATCAAATAATTTGAAAGTACAAAATTTTGTGCACCATTTAAATTATATACACGACTTTGATTGATTTGCTGAAAATCCATTGGCTGAATTTTATTAATAAATTGATAGTGCTCTACTACTGTTTAATGATTATCGTGTAGCATGTAAATATTTAAGATACGGATTAATAATAATAATAATTAAGGGTCGTAGTTGAATTATGATTTCCACGTAAATTATTATGATTTCGTCTGTAATTATTATAATATCGAGCACCTGTGTATTATTACTATGTTTGTATCAAGTAACGAATAAATAATTCTTAGTTAAAAATCGTTCACTATACAGGGTGTCCTAAAAATGGCGGTTCCCAGGTTAATGAAAGCATGAAAGTAATTCAGACAATAGTCAAATTCAGACTAACATGGCGTACTCTGATTAGTTCCATTAATTAACGCTCAGTATAAGAGAAAAAGATCTGATAAACCGTGATCCGCAAATGCTTGAAAGATACAGGGTGTCATTTAACATTTCCAGTACAATTTTTGGAGGCATTGACAACAACATTCGGGAAAAAGTTTCACATGAGAAAGGAAGCTTTCAGAAAAAATTTTTGTTGATTCTCATATCTTCATGAGAACGTATTAAAACAACTAAAAGCTCTCGATACGGTCTACCATTTTTATCCGGAGATTTTTGTTGTAACCTTTAAATATCAATATTTTGTCCTTTGATTGGTTGCACTAAAATTGCAATATTTCAGGAATTCTAGATACAAAAATCATCAAGCTTTGAGAAAAGCATCTTATTTCATAGGTCAGCTGATCCGAAAACTAAAATTTAAAAATTACAACAAAAAATTCTTCAGACAGAAAAGATATCTTAGACCAGCGTAGACCAATTATTGTTCCCATACATTTTCACTCTTACTACTCTACTTTCGTGAGTATTGCTTCTTTTCTTTGGAAGTAAGTAGCGATAAACTAAAAACGTATTAAAACAACCAAAAGCTGTAATATGCAGTCTATTATTTTTATTTTGGATATTTGTTCCAGTCTTTAATTTCAATAGCTGGCACTAAAATCGCAATATCTCTGGAATTACCTAATGAAGATACAAAAATCATAAATTTTTCGGAAGGGACCGTTCGTATTTCAGATTCAGCGCCATCCAAGCGTCGGATTTTGAAAGTTTCAGGAGGATTCAGGAGGATTTTTGACATAATTTTGGATTTTCACAATGTTGAAATTAACACTTAAGTACCTAATACTTGTGGTGTCATTTTTCAAGTGTCATACATTTCCTGCAAAAACTTACAAAACGGTGGTGCTAGGGAAAAACTCGCAGGGTAGATTTTCATGCCGCTGAAAAATGTTTGCGTTTGCGCCCCATAGTTCAAAGAAACTTTTTCCCTTATTTTGATGAGAGGAATCAGCCCTCTGACGCCGGTGCGCCATTTTTAAAACATGCTGTACAAGTCGAATCATTAGTAAATTTAACGTGAATGAATGATACGTCGAGACGAAATACAGAGTCACTTAAAAAAAAATATCGAAAGCGTTTTCCGTCTGGCGTTCGAGAGAGCGTCTCCGAATGGAGAGGCGGCAGGCAGAGAGAGCGTCAGAGGCGGCGTCGCGGTGCCAAATCTAAATTTAACAGTTACAAGCTAAAGTAGGGATAACGTACGGACGGTTACACGGATTTTGCAGTTTTCGGTGTTACCCTGGAGGTAGCACATCGCGCCCTCGACCCACCCCAATTCACGCAATAAATCCACGAAGAAAATTACCGGTAACTTCAATAATAACTCGTTCAATCGTGCACCATCATTTTCTGTGTGAGTGTCGTCGTCTTCACAAAACTACATCTTCGTACGTACCGTTTCTGTGTTTGAGAAAAGTCGCGTGGATCACTGATAAAAATAAATCGGCGACAAAAATCCCATGAGGCAGGCACGTATTATCTAGAGTTTAGGCCAAGGGCGACCCAGAGGGATGAAACGCATTTTTGCTAATGTACTGAATAATTTTCGGCTGTTTGGAGAAATTTTTTGCGACTTTTCGCACTTTTTCGGATTAGCCCCTTTTTCAAAGTGTACATCGCTCACGTAATTAATTACTTACTTAAATGGCACAAATCCATTCCGTATAAGAATTTCGATGCAAATTCACCGGCAATGATTCGCGTATGCCCCACTGTCTAAATTTACATCTTATATTTATAGTCGATTTATTTCCGCTTGTGCTTTCAGAAAAAGTTCATTGCAGAAAAATAGCGTTTTGTTATCGTCTCGTTGAGTCACTGCACGTAAACATTTTATTTTCGGGCTTTTCGAGGAGCTTTGATTCTTTTCTTTCATTTATACAAATTAAAGTTGTAGTGCCGCGATTCCCGTTTGATTCAAACTTCTCATTTTTAAATTTAGTCATGATACTTCGACTAAATCCGATGGTGCAACAATTTTTTCGAAAAATCTAAAAGCTCAAAGTTTCGGGCGGATACTGTTGACACATCTCTGACGATATCGTATGAGCGCTCTAATTTTACATTAATAACAAACTCACGCACGTTTATTTCGTACGATTTGTGTGCATTAAGATGAGTAAACAGCCTATTTGCTTGGCGATTTCGAGAATTTTCGGTCGTATTAATAGCGAATAATGTCTTCGACCTTAATTTTCACTCTCGCATTTCGCTAAAACGTCTACTTAGATGTGTGTACCCAACAATGAGCATTGTTATCACCATATGCGTGAGGCGCAAACCAGTTTCAGACTTTTGTAAAAATATCGCATTATTTGCCCGGCTCGAAATCCGCGAATAATGACCCTAATAATATAATCAACCGGTTTGCCATTCCCGTTCTATTTTGAGTTCGGGAAAAGCGCCCGCGGAGAAATTTCGAAAATCGTCTCGCGCTCCGCGACTCTAGTCTAGATTTTCAGACGTCCTCATCATTGCCAGAAATTCATCGAGCGGAACCCCTACACATCTCGAATTGTTGGATCTTTCTTCATTATTATTATACATGTTGTCATTGAAATACGTGTACAACGCGCTACCGCATATTGCCGACGTCAAAATATATGACGATTGGGCCAAACTCAATTATCTTTATACAAAATTGGTTCCTTTGGTTCTTGAAAAAAATTAATGTATCTCGAAAACGCGTTCATGAATCGCCATGAAATTCGGTATGTGCGTATGGATTCGTAAAAGGGTATTTTGGATATGATTTGCATGTTTGTCAAAATTGCGGAAGTGGTAAAAAAAGTTGGTCATCCAGTTACCAAAAGGTCCAGATTTTATTAATCGATCAATCTTCGCACTTAATTTTTTGTTATGAAAAAGCCATCACATTTTTTTCATCAAAATTAAATGACAAAAAATACAACATCATACCAAATTTCATGTGGCGATTTATGAAAGCGTTTTGGAAATATTTGAAATACAGGCTGAGTCAAAAAAACGTACCCCCACTTCAGAGATGAATTTACTACCAAAATGAAGATAATGAAATAACGTAAGATGTAGGTTGAAAATGTATAATAGATACAGGGTGTTCCATTGAACAATTCCACTGAATTTTTAACCGAGATGACGTCTCAAATCAGAAACAAGTTTCGAATAAAAATAGAGTCTATGATCCCAGCTTTCAAAAAAGCTTCTGTCGATTCCTGTATCTTTATAGTAATTCCAGAGATGTTGCCATTTTGGCGCAGTCGATCTGAGGACAAAATTAAGAAATTTCAAGATACCAACAAAATACCTCATTTGAAGAAGATAACACTCTAAGCTAGTATTTGTTATCGTTTGAATGCAATTTAGTTCAACAGTTTAACATTTACAGTTTCAGAGATATCAAGATTAGAAATAGGGGCATTATTTGAAAAAAATAGTCATTGGCAACCATATATTTCCGAAAGTAATGTAGCAAGACTTAAAATGAGCATAAGAACAACAAAAAGCTCTCCTTCAGGGCTAACTTTGTCATCAAAGGTATTTTTGTATCTTCTTTATTTATTAGATAGGAAAATTCGTCCCTGAAGTGAAGGCACGGTATTTTGACTCAGCCGGAATATTAATTTTTTTCAAGAACTTTGATCCCTTCAGTACCCTAAAAGGAAGGAACTTTGTATGAAGGCCACATCTTGACGTTGGGAATATGTATGTGGTAGCGTGTTTGTACACTTATTTCAAAGACACCCTGTATAACGCTATTATTATCAGTTATCACGAATCCGGCGGCTTTTCTCACATCATCGAGTACTCACCTAGAATTACCTCGAAGAATTTTACATCATAATTATAATAATTCCAGATCGATAAACGAATAATTGTGATGGCACCTGGTGCGTCGTGTCTTCGCGTGTCGCGTTTCTAGTTCAGTGCGACAATGTCGGGGCACCCAGGCCCCGGCGGCGGCGGCCGCGGCCCCGGGGGCGGCTGGTCGCCCCTGCACTTCCGGCCGCCGTCCCCGTACGGCCCCTCGCCGCCCCCGAGACTGGGCAGTCCCGGGATGAACATGTTCGGCACCCGGATGCCCTTCATGGCGTGCCCGAGGCCCAGGTGGCCCTCGCCCATGTCGCCGGTGCCTCACGGAGTCTCGCCGCCCCCGATACCGCCGGGTCCGCGACCCTTTCGGATGCCCATGCACCCGGTAAGTCGAAATACAACGATTTGCTTTTTTTCAACAGAGATTGGAGATTATTATCGTTATTACTATTATCATTATAAAGCTTGATGGTATTTTATTCTGGGAGTCGTTCTTCAAATCACTGGTTTGTCTCTTGCTGGAACTGGCTGCCTGGCGTTTGCTCCTCCTGTTAATATTCAGATTATTTTCTATAACAAAGTTGAAATTATAGTTTACGGAAGCGTTTAAAGGACCCCGGACGATTTGTAGGTGAAAGTGGTTTCGGTGGATTTGTCTGGAATTTTGATATTTTTTATACAGAGAAGAATTCATGGGATAGGTACCGATAGTGAGGAATAGTCCTCCACCAATATTATCATGATTCCAGAAAAGTTGGTAAAATCATTAATAAATTATACACGGGGAAAATAATGGATAATAATAACCAAAAGAATTTAATAGTAAAAAATAGAGAGACTCAAGCATTTACAGAGAAAAGAGACCGGATTTAACCCTACGTTTATTTGTAGTATGAGCAAATTTATTTGTCTCAAAACTAAGAATTATTGATTCAAATAGTAATTTTGTTCTCAAAGAAACGTGTTCGTCTTGAGACAATTTTTTTTATGTTTTCGCTATATGCCCTAAACATGGCTTCATCGATAAACCACCTCATTATCTACTTGATACCTAAAGTACTCGCATAACTTATACCAACAATTGTTGCTATAATAATGCGATATTATTCATATTATGAAATTTACTATAACCCACTCCCACTATAACCACAGAAAATCATTTGTCTTTACAATTTTTCAACTTACAATTTGTGGACAACATTTTTCTCCGTGTTTAGTTCTAGGTAGTCCGAAAAAGTGAGTAATTTTCCGTAGCGTACCTATTTGGTAAGTTTCTCCCCCTCCCCCCCAAAAAAAGATCTTTTTTGATCACCCCTGATTTTGTGGCTTATTCAATTCCGAGACGAAAATGTTATTGGGGGAATTTCGAATAATGGTCAGTTTTGAGTTGTACTTAAAATAACAAATGTCATTCTCCTGTTTTTCCAAAGATTTCAGACGGTTTAAAAAAACGAAAAAATCCCATCTGAAAAAGTTTTTTGACTAAATGTTTTTCGATTCCAGTACTTTCAAAATCGCATTAAAAAATCTTAAAATAAAGTGTTGTTTCGTTTCGGAAGAGTTTCAAACACGGTTTTCGCGCAAAACTAAACAGTGCCTTTATCATACAACAATCGGGCATCCGCGGCTGAAAATTTTGTTCACTTTGCCATTCCCATTAATGTTCAGACATTCCCAAACATTCCCGAAAATTCTCAGACGTTCCTAGGCATTTCCAATGCAGAAATTCCCAGACATTCCCAAAAATTCCCAAACATTCTCACACTACTCTCGCATTGACACATTCGGTTACTCCCTCGTAATACAAAATTTTTAATGCGATTTTGAAATTCTGGAAACTCAAACTACCTACATACAGCGCGAATTCATCAAAAAATTCTTTAAATGGATTTTATTTTTACTTTTTACCATAAATATGTCTCAAAACTCAAAAAGTATAAAACTTCTCATGGAAGTATAAGAAGAACAAAGGGGTTGACTACCTAAGAAATTTGTACTCACCAAACTACTAAATTGTCAAACTTCCTATCCTAGTAATTGGCCAATTCGCCAATAATTTGCCAAATTAAAGGCAGAAAAAAACCGTCGATTTTACGAAATTTCGTCAATAACATTATCGAGTGAGCTACAAAATAATCAAGATTCTAGACAAATAAACCGAAACCACTTTTACCTATTCATAAATCGCGCGGGGTCTTTGGACCCACCCTCGACGATGCTGATTCCGGCCAGGATGTTCTTCAGCGAGTACGGCACGTCGTACAGCTTAGTGGTGTGCTCGATCTGATCACTCCTCGGACCTTTCACGAACACCGGAATCAGCACTTGGGCGTCCTCCTGTTGCTGAGTGGCCGCCTCTTCGTCTAGAGGCGGGCACGACCCCGTCACCACTATGAGGGTGCGCTTTTCGTCCGTGCTTTCCGCCACAAACTTAACGCTCTGCACCAGGGCCGAATATGGGTCGGAAATTTCCACCAAATTCCCCCCGATCACGATCACCAGAAAACCCGACTCGCAAGTCTCCATCAACCCGTACAGCGTCTTCTTCACCAGATCGAAAAGGCACGAGCTTTTCACGTTTTGACCCATGTAATCGAGCTGCATAGATTTCGACTTATCCGGGTCTTCGCCGTTATTGTTAGGGGCGCACTTGTCGCTTTCCTCGTTGTCGTCGTCGAAGAGTTTGCCGAAGAACGTCAACTTGATGGTGGCGATGACTCCGAGATTGTCCAAGATCGATTTGACCTCCTGCTGGCGATCGAGGTGGTGCCTCTTATTGTCCATGTGCCTTTTGGTCCTCAACTTGAAGACCTCTCGGTGCTCCGGATCGGTTATCAGCGGATCGTCTCGAGATCTCTTCTGATTCGCGGCTTTTTCGAATTGCATCCGAGGCCCTGACGGGAACATCCGGTAGGAATTTCGCGAATCCAGTGATCGTTTGATCAATTTGGCGGGGAGGTTGTACTGGATTTCGAAATCGTCGTTGGATTTCTTCATTCGCAGGTTGTTGCTGAACGTGTCGTTGTCCAAAGAGGCCACCGCTGAAATTCTCGATTTACGCAATAAGTTTATTATTGTACAATGTGTCCAGACATTCACCGAATTCTCTTTAACCGATAAATTGGTCACATAAGTATGTGGTGGAGATTGGAGCAGGCATTGTGTCGGATTCCTCAAAGTCGGCCGAGATATTGGCACTTGAAGATATTATGACTCCTGTTTGACGGTTTTTCTTTTATAAGTTTTTTTCTGGGTCAAGTTAAGTACGTACAACTTGGAGTGGTTATAAGGTCTATTCAAGACACATGAAAGCTGTAAATTTGACTTGAATCTGTTGAGTGGAAGGGTCATTCTGCAGCACTCCCTTTTTCTTCGTAATGTGATTATGAAAATTGTTCCATTAATTAGTAACATCTTCGATTGGTTGTATTTTTGACGTAAAACATACAATATGCGGTTTGGAAAGAAATTGAAAATATGTATTTCAAAACATGGTCAAAAACTGCTAAATATTGGTTACGGTGAAAATCCAAAATGGAACTGGCAGATCTGCAAGATGAATAAAATCGTGTCACTGAACCTTATACAAAACTTAATGAATCAAATTTGAAACTTTCTGAAGCTTCACTGTTTATTTTTGGATTTCCAACATAACAGAATTAGAAATTTTTGACCATGTTATGACGTAAGTACGCCAATTTATTCCCAAATCATAAGTTTTACGGCAAAAGTACAACCGATCGAAAATGTTATTAATTAATGAGACAGTGTTTCCATGATCACTTTACCTACAAGAAGAAGTAGGAGAAAGTGATAGGAAAAACACTTGATTTTGATCAAATTCACAGCTTTCATGTGTCTTCAAAAGACCACTCCAAGCTAATATTTCACTGAAAAATATCTTGCATCCGAATTCCCGTATTTGTGAAATTTTATACTAATTCCTCAATAATTTCTACAAATTCCCCTAATAATTTCTACTAAATCCCCTAGTAATTTTTACTAATTTCCCATTAATTCCTCACTAATTCCTACTAATTTCCTACTATTTCCTAATAATTCCTCACCAATTCCTACTAATTTCCCACTGGTTTGTACTTTTCTCCTAGTTTTAAACTCCCAACTAATGTCTGGACCAAACTGGACCTTTTACACCAAAATTCCCCTGCGAAGTACTCCTCGGTCATCTTCCAGTGCCAATATCTCGGTCATCTCCGAGGAGTCTTACACAATCCTTACATGTCTACGCCAGTCTCCATCACATATGATGACAATTTATCGGCTAAGAGGAATCCGGTAGTTTTCCGGACACATTTCAGTGTATTAATTGCGAAAACCTGTCGTCATTCCGAGGACATTTCTTGCGTAACTAATCAAAGAGACGAGGCTGTCTTTGAGGAGATCGGGACAATCGTTCATGATTCCCGACGCATAAGAAGATGGGTCGTCCGGTCTCGTCGACGCGCAATGCTGCGAATTCGCCTCGATAAATCTCGATTTTCCCCTCGCAAAGAGAACTTACTTTGACTCGTGCCTTTTCCTCGAAGTTTAGACATTTCAGGCCGGAATCGTCGAGGCAGCTGCTCTTGCCGTCGGTTTTGGCCAGGAATAAAACTATGTTGAACTTTTCAATTTCTCCGCTCTCTCCGCTCGCGGAACAGACCAGAAAGAGCGCGCAACAAAACGTCACCTCTACTCGTAAAAACATAATTATTTGACTTCTCGTTTGACATGATAATAATTGTTGGTGTTTCTTTGTTGAACAGCCGTCGCCGGCGCCTCGCGGCGCCACCCCCGAATATTTTAAGGGGGTGCATCCGTACTCGCGGGAAATGAGCGCCACCCCCGAGCATTTCCGGGTGATGCACCCCTATTCCCCGGACGTGGGGCCGCCTTCGAGGGAGTTCGAGTACGTGGGGGTGCCGTTGGAGCCCAACCATCCGCCCCTACCGCAGAATTACGACCCCGATGATGAGGAGGAGACCGGGCCGTCGACTGCGGAAATTATCGCGAACCAGTCGCAGGATTACATCGACGAGAAGTTAGCAGAGTACCAAGCCACCATCTATCAGTTGCAAGGTGAGTTTTTCAAATAAGTACGCCACTGCTTTTTAGGGGTATTTATACAATGCGTCCCCTAATAATGTGTAAGACGCGCTATCACCAATTCGTAAATTCAGAATAGGACCTCAGTTCAAAAAAATAAAAATAAAAATTCCCATTTTAATACCAGTAACTTCTTTATCATCAACTTTTGGACTAAGTCCATTTCGATTAAATCGTCCTATTTAGACCTCAGGAATTTGTGGTAGAGCATTGAACACGTTATTACGGGACACCTTGTACAGAAGATAACGACATGTAAGAAGTCTCGTTTAAGTTACATGTAAATATTGAGTGAAGATTATCACTTATAACGACATTTCATATAACTACGACTATAAGCTACTTTATTTAATATCGGCGAAGATCATCATGTTTTATGGTTTTTTGATATCGGTTTTTATTAAAACAACAGGCGTGCGCAGTTTCACTGTTTTATTGTGGGAATTCCAATTCGGGATTCAAAACGAGTAAAATGCGAGCCCATATTACCCAATCTTGAAATGTTAAAGGGTTGAATGAACCATCAAGATCTTGATTTGAGGATTTGGATCAAAACAGCAATGACAGGGAAAAGGAGCGCAAATCTTTTACGAATAAATGAAAATTGTTGACCATCTGCCACGTGAGAAGAAAAATTAGTTGCAAATGACCTGTTAGTTTCAAAATTATCAAATTGATCAATAAAAATTAATATAATGTGTTTGGAACTCATTAAAATTGCAGATTCTGGTTAACGACGATCGGATATGACGATATGTTTTGAATGGCCCTGAGGCCGTCGTTATATCCACTGCAGTAACATTTTTAAATAGGACGGTTGAAAGAGGAAAGTGGTTTTCATTAGGTAAATGAGAGATGAGTAGGTTCCGTTAAGTGATTTATTGAAATAGTCTTAATAAATTATCAAAAGTACCTTACGATTACGTAATAACAATAATTCCTAAAGACTCGAAAATCTAATTAAGTAGTTTGAATGAAAACAACCCGGACTGCCTTGAAATTTGCACAATAAATAATTAATGGCGCCGACCAGTTTTTTCTCGACAACTCAAATTTCTGTTCTTCTCCTCGCTTGCGATTCTCATCGAGTCGAAGATGCAAAAAGTCGTGAATCCGAACAATTTCGTGTAATTAAAATGAGTTCGCTAACCTTTTTTCACGGATTTTGGCACAAGTTTTGGTTTAATTTCAGCTACGATACGGAATATAACATGGTTGTAAAATTTTATTGGCCAGCTCGACCGCATAGTCACCCGAAAAGTGACAACTATTAAAATACTTGAGACCCGAGTAAATCACACACTCATTACTTCAAGTACCGACAGATAAATGTAACGATAAATAATTTGGAACTAAACCACAGGGACACAATAATCAATCAGTCTTTTCGCTCTCGCTTTTGGTACCATCTTGCGAATTCCACGAGCTCAATTTCTGGCTGAAAACTTGATATTGGTACCTGAAATTCTTGACTTTATTGGGAACGACCATCAGCATCGTCACGATGTTGCCGGCGGCGAGGACGAAAAACAGCAGGCTCAAAACGCGCACGTGCCACGTGACCCCGCTCGGATAGTACGTCAATTTGTAAAGGGCCCACGATATGTGCAACTGGAAAAAGTACACCGCGAACAGAAACGGAAAGAGGAAGCTAAGCCCTTTCCACATCCAGTGGTGGAACCCCTCCATGGTGATGTCCATATTGTGTCTCTCGCCCAACGCCTTGAGCCGGTACAACACCCCGCTTTGGTACCGGAACTGCAGGTACTGCACCACGCTCAAATACGCGTTGAAAACCATGAACTCCGTCCGAAAATCGTCCCAGGTTTTGCTTTCGGGCCAGATGAGCAAAATGGCGGCGGTCACGGTCGATATGAAGTGGTGCAACCTCCACCAGCCCTTGATCTTCGATCCGTTCACCTTGAGGATGCTCTCCCTGATGGTGAGCGTGCAGTAGTACCAAACCAGCACGAAGAGATAAAGCCGCTCGAACAGCCTGAAGACGAACGTCATGTTGAGGACGGCCAGGACGAACGCCACTGCACTCAGAATCAGCTTGAACTTTTCGTACTCGCTTTTGTACTTGAGCTTGTCCTCCTTGTTCAAGATTGACACGTTCACGTTGCCCAGGATGACTTTGAGGTACGTCTCGCTGTCTCTCGGCAGAGTCTGCTCGATGCTGGCGAGTTGGGCCTTTCGTTTCAGCATTTCGTCCTGAAGAAGTTCCTTAGTTTCCGGATTTTTCGATAGGATGGCCATGCGGTACCGCTGGTGTTGGATCAGGTTTTGGCATTCTTTTTGGCGCGCGGCGATCTCTTCGAGTTTCGCGAGGTAGATCTTGTTGGCGGCTTCCAGTTTTTTGAAGTCTTCGGTCAGTTCTCGCCATTCTTCGGGCGGTTCGGCCATTTTTTCGGAAATTTCGATAGGAAGAACGGAACGGACGGTACTCACTTTGGTGTTCACCTGGTGAGACTATCTCTCGGCGGAGGTATACGGGTCATTTTTTTCAGATCGGTGATAGTGAACTCGTGTGCACACGGTGGGGATTTGTACTTTGTCATCGAATTATCGCTGATCTCTGGACTTGGGCGTACTGACGCGGCGAACAATAAATTTTATTATTTTCCGAGGCACTCGAAATCCGAGAGATATCATTAAATTGCGATTTTTTTTCCTTGCGGGTTCGTGCTGATTGCCGCTATCATTACCGTTCCGCGTGGGAGGACGAGTTTATTTTCAAAGACAACAATAACAAAAAATTGCGTTTATTTTCGCTGGTGCATGGTTATAGTGGGCTATTGTGGTCGCTCACGGTTATTTTTAGTTTTATTATTATTTGGGTGCGGTTCGCAAGAGCTAATGGAGTAAAGGTAAGCAAACGACAAAGTAAAGAATTCATTTGTCTTCGATAGAACTCGTCACGTTTTCTTCATTCGAAACATTATCGTCCTCAGGCTTTGTCGCTTCTGCCTCGTCTTCTAATTTCTCTTCTTCTATTTCTTCTAATTTTTCTTTCACTTCTGTCGGACTGGCCGGAACGTCTAGTTCTTCCGAAATCGGTTCTTCAACTTCTATTTCGGTCAGATCCAATTGCTCGACCGAATTGGGCGTACTAATGGTTTGTACAGACTTAGTTAAAATCTTCTCGATTTCGCTTCGCATTTCACTTTTGGTCTCCTCGTTCACCTTACCGAGTGCCGTTTCGACCCATTCCGAAGTTTCCTGTTCGTACGTGATCACCGTACAAAACTTCCCGACTTGTTCCAAGGTGAATTTAGCTCTACACTTGATATTTTCAACGTTATCCTGTATCAAATAATCGACGATTTCCAGTAGATCTTGGTTCAGGATCAGCAAAATCCCCTGTAGATAGTCGACTTCTTTCGCGTCGTTGTCGTCGTCGCTTTGGGTGAAAATGCTGCGAATTTGCGTATCCTTAAGCGCCTCTAAAGTGTCTTCGCCGTAAAGTTTCGAATCGTCGTTGAAAGTGAAATAGCCGTAAACGTCATCGTCGTCATCGGGGTGCTTATTTTTAACTCGCTCGATTTTCTCCTTCAGCAGAACGACCAAAATCAGGATTTTCGCCAGAATTTCTGGGTCTTTATTACGGTAAATCTCGAGGTACTTCTCTGATACTTTCGGATCGTTTTTATCCAAAGTGGGGAAAATTAGTTCGTTGATCGCGAATAAAGACATCCGCCTGAAGACGTAATTCGGATTGATCGCCAGCAGTTTTATAACGGGAACTAGCGCCTCACGTGCCCAATTGTACCCGAATTTCGTTATCAAAAGGGGCATAATAAGGCAGGCGGTTTGACGAACTGCATAAACCGAATCGTTCAAGAGGTGGATGTAGAAACGTTTGATGTTTTCGTCAAAATACGCAATGGTCGCTGTCTTGACAATGCGTACAAGAGCCACCAGGACGTTCCGCCTGGTCCTCCAATGAAGTTTCGAGTTGTTTATGAGGTTTTCCAGGACGCTGCCCAAGGACGTAAACGATTTGGCTATGTCGACGTCCAGGGGCAAAGAGTTGAGGTTTTTCAGGAGGTTCTCTTTGAAGGGCATGGACTCGTCGTGCTCCAAGGCGTCCAAGATCAGGGGCAGGATGTTGACGTTGAAGCAGTCGCCGCTCAAGACCGTTGACAGCGAGAGGATGTTGGTCGAAAGGGCCAGACGGACCTGCTCGTGTTCGTCGACCATCGTCCGGTGGATCGGGGGCATCAGCTCCTCCTGGAACGTCTTTTCGAACAGCGTCTCGTCTTTGAAGGCTTTTTTGAAATTGTGCGCGTAGCTATAAATATTCTCAGCTGCCACGGCCCTCACTTCCGCCTCGTCGTCTTTCGTGCACGTCTGGAAGATTATCAGGATCTCGTTGGCGGTTTTCTCGTCGCTGACCGACTGGATTTCGGCGATTTTCTGCGCCACCTTCTGCCGCACCCTCCAAGAACTGTCAACTGAAACGATTCTTTGATTTTTCGATTTTTTGGTTATTTGAGGGGTGGTTCGCTTACCGGAGAGCTGTTTGATGGTGGGGAGGATGAAGTTTTCGAAGTTCTCCCCCACGTCGATTTTGCGCGCGATGGCGATCCCGACGTCGATCGCCAAAACCCGGACGGAATCCTGGGGATCCATGGCGAGGTTGTGGAAGACCGGCAGAAACTCGGCTTCCACGTGCTCGACCTCGAGCACTTTTATGAAGTCGACTAGGCCGTTTTCGGCGGCCCTCCTCACCATCGGCGACTCATCTTGCACCAAGTTTCTGAACATGTTCCGCAATTCTGCTCTCTTCTCTTGATCCATTTTCTCGTAACAAATCTATCGAGGAGATAAGTAATTTAGAGATTTTTTCCAATGGGTAAAGTGGGGTACTCAAACATTCAACGAGTAATCCATAATTCAAAGTGGAATGATATTATTGGAGAAATGAATATATTTTCAAATTTCAAAGTTAAATCCACAAATTCCGCTAAATTCGCCATTTGCCATCTTGTTCAAAAAGATGGTATTTGAATTGGTAATTTTATCATCCTAATAGGTGTTCGAGAAAGAAGACTGTACAAATTTAAAGGCTGAAGATGGTCAGACAAGGGTCGAAACACGCGTGTACATAAATAATTCTGTATTAAAGGACTATAATGGTGAAGATACTTGCACGGGTCTAAAATTATAAAACGAGCCGCACCGCTTGGTCTTTTGTAAAGGACGAGTGCGGAAATGTCTTTCTCCATGAGTGCTTTATACTATTTTTTTCTATTTCCCCGAACAGGATTTCATTCCTTTACGTCAATTTTGAGCATTATGGTCGATTTGAGGAGTTTTGCTATAGATGGCTATCAAATCCAAAATGTTTATCTTTTGCACTTCGACAGTGTTTATTGGCTATCTAGTTTCAGAAATTACGTATTTGCGGTATTTCTAACTCAAAACGAATACTGAATTGGGGTACACTAGAATCGGTCCCATATATCGATACACAATTGCGTAACTTAATGAGCTCATTATGAAACGCAAAAAGAAAATCAGTACATTACACAACGCGTCGGAAAAGTGCAATAATATTTCGCGGGATTGGGAAAAATGATTTTCCGACAAGTTGTGTACACTATTTTCCTAAAGATCACATCACTTTAACACCAACTAACATTACATGCAAAAAATCATTAACACAATGAAAGAAAAATTGGCAACTATCATAATTAATTTTGAACCTTGCAAAAAATATGCTGAATCATACAATATTTATAACGATTTAAACCGATACGAATGAATTTACAATAAAAGTGATGATTGTAACGATTTGAAATTGGTTTTCATGCTTAGATTTAGTCATAGATTTAGTGAAATTATTTTGGATCTGTGCTGTAATGAAATCACCAAATAGTACATTAGGTATGTAACGAAATCACCAGATCCATTACAAAACAGTTTCAAGATATGAGTGATTTTTCAGCCACCTCGTTTGTTATGAAAAGTGACAATTTACAATGTGGACGTCTGAAAAATGATTCGACGTAATTTGTAGATTTTGCTTTGAAAATATCAATTTCTTGAAAGTGTACTCACTGCAAACAGCCCAGAAGCCGAACATTTCGTGGTGAACCAGTCGTTGTGGGTGAGATCCTCGATGACGGGGTAAAAGAGTTTTTGACATTGGTCGCCATCGAGTGCCTCGCAGATTTCTTTCATGGCTTCGACCGCGTTGGTCCTCACCAACGTTTCGTCGTTGGTCGACAATTTCACGAGGATATTCAGGACGATCGACGCGTTTTCCGATCCGCCGATCAGCGGCAGAAAATTGGCCAACTGGTCCGGAATTTTGTACAGGGCTTCGTCGTGCATGACCTCGACGCAATCTGAAAGAACGGGCAGCAGGTCCTGCAAAGTCTGAGACACTCCCAGCGCCGAAGCCAGAGATGGAAGTCTTTTCACGGCCTCCAATTGATTCTTCAAAGAAACAAATTATTCCGGTAATCGGTGAATTGAATTCATTATTGGGACTCACTGTGGCGTTTTCGTCCATCAAGGCGTCTTTGAAAATTTCCATTTCGGAAAATGCCGGCTCACTCTCGCTTTCCATAACTCGGATTATTGTTTTTTCCGATTCTCTTTCAAACTTGACTGACAATATAATAATTCAAAATAAACTACTCACACGGTAAAATAACCTGTAATCTTATCAATACAAGATTGATAAATCATAATCTCAATGGTAATAATGACTAAAACTTATAAACATAAAAATGGGAGATTTCTTTTGAAAAGGCGAGTCCCGATTATATTAATAATAAACTTCTATAAAACTATCAATCATCAGAATAAATTTGATTCTGCAGAATAATGATGAGTAATGATGAAGAGTACTACATATGTCAAAGGATTTTTTAAAGTCCACAGCTCAAAGTGGGCATTAAAGGCGGGTCTAAAGAACTTTATTGTATTGTAACGTATCCGTCTATTAATAGAGCCGGAATCTATTCAAGTCATCCCAATATTAAACTTATTAATAGCCGAGCGGCAGAGACTAAACTCGAATTTAATCCGTGAGTAATGAAGTGTTTCCATTTTCCGCAAAGTACTCGCAGAGTGCGCGGGCACTCGATCGGTCGATATCGCTATCATTCTCCATTACAAAAAAGACGATTCCTCATTCAGGCCCGTTCGATTTTATTTGGGATTATTCGGGGTCACGCGAGGCGAACTTTCGCATTAAAATAGACGCCGACGTCAAATTGGCGCACGCAATCGGTGACGTCGGGCCTTATCCCGGCGGATACGGAAGAAATACCGTGCAGGACCGGCTTTACATAGTTTACCACTCGATAAACCGAAAGAGTGATCGCTTACCTGTCCGGTGAAAGTGGAGGCGTTACGTAAGACCTTCGAAAAGATCACCGGTTGGATTTTTAATGGAACCGTGTCAAGGTCGCAGTTTTGTATTATTCTCGCCATCGTCGAAAAGCAAAAGCCGTTAACTAATGAATGAACGGGATCGGCTCTCATTAGACGTTTTCGAGCATCCACAAACTCGTCGTCAGTTCATTAGGAAAATGGGAAATCGGCGATTTTCGCCTTTCTCAACGTCGGCTCTTTGTTCGCCTACTCCATTTCGATCGATGATGTTCGATATTTGCCCGGTGCACAATTCTTTGCGTGGGTTCGGCGACACGGGGCGTCCGAGTCTCATTTTTGCACGGATAAGTTATGCAATGAGCGAATTTAGCCGTGAAGTCAGTCGTATTTTTTCTGCTTACGAAATGGCGACTCGTCGGAATACATTAATCTGATTAACTATTAGACGCTGACCTTTGCCACGACAAAAAGTGGAATTTGAGAATAATTTGGCAAGATTTCAGAACATTGTCGCTACCTGGAAAATAATCGGATCACTAAAATAACGAGCCATCAAACGAATTTATAGGTTTTCGGACGATTCCGGTGATAATTTCTCCCCCAGATTTCGATGATATCAGGTCAGTCGGCTAAAGAGGGGTGATGATTTCATTTCGGCGAAAATCGATAATCACGTACAATTTCCCCATGAACACGATCGTGGAACCTTTAGAACGCGAACGAATCGGGTGCGCCTTGCTCAAAGCACATAAAATTTTTAATGTCGATAAAATTTGCATGAGATCGATACTAAATTAATTACATATAATCGACGGAATTTTGAAACCACTTTCTCTTTTTGGAACCACACGAGATATAATGATACTCGAGTAAATTACAGTGCAATTAAATTACCCCGTAAAAAAAGGATTATAATTACGATAATCTAAATTCACGGTTGGGTTGTGGCTATGACCATGATGTTTTTCGGGGATTCTTAACGAGCCGGCCCTGTGCGGAACCCCACCATAATGATCGTCACTCATTATTATAGTAAAGTTTAGTTACTACGTACATGAATGCAAGATAATATTTCATGTGGCCGACTCTGCGTGTTTATAAAGTCGAATTCGAACATAAATTCGCCTCTCTCGTGGTCGTTGTTTTTGTTTATAAACCGGGAAATTTCTCTATATCGAAACGAGCCTTAAGGTATGGCAGGATACGTCGGGGATTTATAGAGCCAAAACGGTCGCATAGGTCCCCACTTTTGAAGTGGCAGGACCGGAAACACTTGCGACTGGACGCGTGTTTTAACCGAATCGAACCGTCATGTGGTAAAACTGGGTCACCCGGCATGTTAATTACGTATTTACGAACGCATTGTCTGTTTTGTGAAAGAGTCTAGCCTCGAGTCTAGCGATACGAGTAAATCTTTGCTAGGTTTGTCGAAAACTACAACACCACAACATGACTACAACGAAGAACATTAATGAATCAACTTAATTTATTGATTTTATAAGAGCCAGTAATCAATAAGTGTAAGTGAGAGAAGTCCTTTTGTGAGAACAACGAATTTGAATCTGCGTTTCCGTTTTCCTCGGTGCTGTCGATTATAATTCTTTTCTAAAAAGGTGGGAACATTCGGAAAAAATTCTGCAGCTTGGTGCATTTTTGAGCAGGTTCAAGTAATTTGAGCCGAACCGAGAAAATAGTTTTTGTGAAAGAGTCTAAGCGATAAATTCTTACCAGTTTTGTCAAAAACTATAAGGACGAAGATGAAAATTAATCAACGAAATTTCCTGATTGCCAGTAAATCCAATTGTGAGAGAACCACTTTGTCAGGACAACGAATTCAAATCTGCGTTATCGTTTTCCACGGTCTGTCAGCTATAATCCTTTTCTAAAAAGGTGGAAAAAGTCGGAAAAAAATCCTGCAGCTTCATCACCTTTAGAGCAGATTCACGTAACTCGAGCCGAACCGAAAAAATCGGTTTTATGAGAGAGTCTAACTGATAAATCTGTACTTGTTTTCTCAAAAACTATACCGAAGAAGATGAAAATTAATCTACGAATTTCACTGATTGCCAGTAAATCGATATAAGCCCATTTATGAGAGAAGTCCTTAGTAAGGACAACGAAACCAAATCTGCATTTCTGCGTTTCACACAGAGCCTTCATCTCAAATCCTTTTCGAAAAAGGAGGAAAAACTCGTGAGAAAAACCCTGCAGCTTCGTACACCTTTCCAGCGAGTTGCACGTAATTCGAGCCGAGCCGAGGAAATCGCATCTCGCCGTGTCCCCGCCGTCGTCCTTCCACTTTGCTCATGTTCGGTATTAAGTTCACCAGTATCGAACGGTCCGCGGCACCACGACAACGCGAATCCCGAACGAAACGCACGTCGCATTCGGCCCACAGAGAAAAACGGACATGACCCGTGACCCGGTGCGCCCCGCGAAATGACAGCATGAGTGCACCCCAAGACGACCCGGGCGGGGGCCCCGGCCAACCCCCCGATTCGCCCAGAACCACCCTGAGGGACAGGGTGAGCTTCTTCGAGAAGGCGTGGACCGGCGCCGGCACCGTCGAGGGCGTCTCGCAGCTGGACGTCGACCAGTTCGAGCGCCAACTGGCCGACGAGCGGGCCAGGAATTCGGCCCACGGCCGGCCGGATCGCGCCGAGCTCCGGCCCACACCGCGCGTGCACCGGTCGCAAGAGTTGCGACCGGACGGCAGCTTCCAGGCAAGGACCGTTTGCGACCCGGGCGCAAAAAAACCCGCGGTCTTTCAGCCCCCAATCCGACTTTTCTCATCCCCGATTATTGTAGGAGACGATCACGACTACGACAGAAGAAGGAGATCTGGCCGCCGGTGTCAGGACGGTGAAATTCGAAAAGGTGACCGTCAGGAAGTCGGTGAAGCAGGTGGTGACTTCGAGCACTTCCGTCCGGCAATTGACGAGTCGCACCCCCTCCGAAGAGCTGGGGGTCGAGGATTCTGCGTATGCGACCCGGTCGCATTCTAACGGCAATCTGGGTGCAACCAGTTCGAAGACTTCGAGCATGTCCAGTCTGACTGGGGTGCGTTTTCCTTCGGAGGAGAGCCTGAGGAAGACGCCCTCCAGGGAGAACCTGGACGACTCGGACAGTGGGAGCGGCAGTAGCAAAGTGACCAGTTCCAGTTCGGAGTGGTACAGCGAGTACAGGACGCAGAGCTTCCAGAGTGGGCACAAATTGGATTACGTCCGCAGCAAGTCCCAGTACGACGAGCGCATCGCCAGCATCAGAGGTCAGCGAGTTTTCGGCATTTTTCGTCTCGAAAATGATTTTTTTCGGTCGCATTATTCTCTGGACTGGCAAGGTTATCGGCGAGACTCGTGTTTTATTATCGAGAGATTCGCATATGAATAGTGACATCAGTATATTTGCTTAAATATCGTAAAAATAGAAAGAGGAGACTCGTCGAGGCTCAAGACAACAACAAAATACACAGTGTGTCTCGTAACTCGTGAATCAACAAACACCTCCGAGTTCTCGTTTCCTTAATTGGAAAACGGGAGAATCAATAATCATCATCAGACCGAGAGGTTGACCATTCCCAAAAATCTGGTGCACGTACTATATACAAAAATATGGATAAATTACCAAAATTACTGAAAAATTACCAAAATTACTAAAATCCCCTGTTAACAAATAAACACATTTCAAGAAAATATTTCAAACATGGTGATAACAATTTCTAATTTCAATAAATTACGAGCGGATAAATGACGGATGGTCCACCCCTTGCATCTTAGATCTGGAGTACTTACTCTTTGATTCAAAGTCAACCAATGAGGTAGCATTTAGTACAATATTCAGACTTGCTAGGTGAACAACGTTAAAACATCAACAAAGCTGAGGCATGTGGCATGTGTCCTCTCAACTTTGTTGTTTTTAACGTTGTTGAGCCATGTTTTAATTTTTTCACCAAGCTCCAAGGAGCTGATCACCTAAGCAATTTGTGTACAGAAATTTGCCAATTTGGCAATAATTTGCCACAAATTTGACAAAGATTTGCCGAAAAATTGCCACATTTGCTGATATCTGAGTATACACCAAAATTGACAGTGGTCCAGCTCTCGCCTAATTTTTGAAAAATTATAAAATTATTATCTCATACCTAATAGCCCCAATATTTACTACTTAAATTAAGATAGCCTTACTCCTGATTCTCTCATCTTCCAACTCAGGACGTAGAGTACTTGGGAAAACTATTAAGTGGTGAGTTCAGTTCTGGGACACTCTGTATATGGAAAAGTGTTTTCAACAAATATTAGATTCTCCGTGTAAATATGCAGGAGACTGTTATTATAGAAAAGTATTTGGTGCAATAATAGCGAACTCATCCCGATTTGCAATTTTTTTGTCCACTCTTTGCATATGCAAGGTACCTCAAATGAAAGTTGTTAATTAATTCCGTCTATTTTTAGTGCTAACGTAACGCCAGGCAGATAGCGCAATGACGGGGCGACACACACATAACATGCATAATTATGATTTTTATGGGTTTTATCCAAGTAATCATTATTTATTGTAGGGGACATATGCGAATTTACGCTAGATTGAGGTCGATATGGAATGATGTTTGATCGCGTATTCGGCGGTATTATTTTGATCTAAAAATAAAATAATCATTACACATTTTGGATATTGTGTCATTCAATATCATCTTTTTAATTGATGACATAATTTATTTGATTAAATCAGATTTACACAACTATGTAAATATGTAGATAAATGATCACCGACAAAGTATCCGCTCAGATCTATTTATAGTTTCTATACTTTGTTATACATGTTATTTTATAATTAAAGAAATTTTACAATCCCATTACGTTGGGTGTTAAGATATACACACTTATGCCGTTATATTCAATCAACATCGAATTATCTGCAGTTGTGAGTTTTTTGAATGATTTTCACGCACTTTTTTCCCTAATAATCGTAAATAAATAACGTAATCTAATGTTTACATTAAATCGCTTGTAGACATGTTTTTCAGAACGTATCAAAAATGCACTCCTGGAATATTATTTTCTCTCTCTGAAATAAATTCACAATTATATTTTTAATGATGGGTTTTCAAGATCGTTTTTAATACTTTTCAGTTATGTAACAATGCTTGATTGATTGCAGTTACTTGTCGGCACCCATCAAAGGTTTTTTCAGAAGTCGCACGTAATGTAAATCGCTCCCGATAAACAACTAAGTATACGAATACTTAATGCAACAATTTTATTTAGCACTTTATCGCAAATCCGCAACTGCGTGGTAATGCAATTAAGATAACTGTGCCGGCGCTAGTACCTACTTAACCAGCCCGGAGCTTTCCTGAATACTTGTCGCATTTCCCACCCAATTGAATTAAAATTTAAACGCTTCGGATAATTCAAAAAGCAGCGCACGTACTGTAGCGTAGTTACATGTTGCCCAGTGGCAGTAGTAGGTACCTATAATAATTTGAAGCGATCCTTCGTTAGTTTGAACTGTTTGAAGAAAATAAATTGAATTCAGTTTCGATTTTGTTATTATAAGAATTTGAATTAGAGGGGATGACACAGATGTCTCCAGGAAATGGATTAGGAAAGGGCCGTAAAAAGTGCGTGACGAAAGTATTTTATCGAAAACGATGTCAAAATTTTCAACATAAATCTCCACCACCCCCAGATTCTAACATAATAGGATCATCAACCTGTTTTATGAATTTTGTAGGAATCGAATTATAATTCTCGTTCACCTCGATTGACCGAAATTCATTGATTTTGTGTCTACTAATGAAATTTCGTGATTGCCTTAAACTTTTACATCTTTGGAAATGCCCCGAGAACTAAGAGGGAATTTCAGATGATCTATGGATAATAAAACATACAAACTATTTCAGGTCGTAATAATAATCTTGCACGAGGAATCTGCACGCGATTTTTCAAAGACATTTAACTAAAAGATTCCAAACCGTTATTACCCTGAAAAAGACAAAAAGGTGGAGGCGCCGGGTCATCTTTAGAGCTTTTAACGAAACCATTTGGGTTAAGTAAGATCGGATGTGTAAAGTTCAAAGTTCAAAGCAGTTCCTTCCGAGCTCTCGTTTTATCGACCTTGCCCTTTCGGCCAAACTCAAAACTACAAGATGCGGGCCGATTTGTAATCCAATATTCACGTGGAAAGCTCTCGTTACCGCAAAATATACACTTCATCTTCCCCGTCGTTATCGATTAAAGTTTTTTATATTCGAGAGGATAAAATCGCAAGTTGAAGTAGTAATGAGGCTATCCGTCTTTTGTGTGTCAATCGATAATGCAAATACTAAGTATTAAAAGCATCACTGATGTCATGTATTTACCAGGATCGAGAATTGATATTGATTAACACCCAACAGAAGCCAAAAGTAGTCTATTATGTCATTTTGCACAATAACACCAGACTAGAACGGCTCTGGACAATCGTCTGAATAGCTTGATGCATTTTCTCACATCGGCCTTGGGCGTTTTATAGCGTTATTGTTATTTACAAACGGTTATAAATTTAGCAACAATTTATCGCCCTTGACTCGATCAGTCTGATAATTTCGTATTTTCGTTTTGCAGATGAACAGGAGAGAGTTCAGAAGAAAACGTTCGTGAATTGGATCAATTCGTATCTATCCAAGGTGAGTACAGAGCGCGTCGATGGGTGCGGATTATTTTCTATTTCTTCGTTGGCGACCCAGACCGGTCGCAGTCTGCGTCTGGGAACGGCCACATTTCGTCATAATTCATATCGGGAAAACTCTCTCTTTGCCCTTTTCGGTCGAGAATTTTTCGCAGCTAACGCAAACAGTTCAACAACTTTAGCAATTAGTGAATGAAACGATTAGCGCGGTGCTTGGTACCGACGCCTTCCGCTCACACACACCTGAGATCTTCCGACATTTCAAAGCGCAGCAAATTAACTCCTCAAATGCCAAATGTCAACTCCTGGATTCATCATAAACCTTGAAACGTTTCGTGTCTTGGAAAAAAATTAGGAATTTGTGTTCATTTTATATTGGTTCCAAGACCTTGACGGTGGTCATATCGAGTGTGGATTTCTCGAGGAATCGATACATTTTCGAATCGTTTCAGCGAGTTCCACCGCTCAAGGTAGACGATTTGATCGACGACCTGAAAGATGGCACCAAACTGCTCGCGCTGCTCGAGGTGCTCTCTGGGGAGAAACTGGTAATTTCTTGTGTATGAACAAGCGAAACGGGATTGACTTTTACGGTTTCTATGTAGCCCGTGGAGAGGGGCAGGGTTCTCAGGAGGCCCCACTTCCTTAGCAACGCCAATACGGCCCTGCAATTCCTCACCGGCAAGAGGATCAAATTGGTCAACATCAACGCCAGCGATCTGGTCGACGGCCGACCCCCTGTGGTCCTCGGCCTCATCTGGACCATCATTTTGTACTTCCAGGTAGATAGAACCAGAATTTTCCGATAATCTTTAAAGTATCTCGCCTTATTGAGACATTCACGAGCTTTCGATAGCCATAAGTAGACTAATCTCGAATAGGAAGTAAAGTGCACTTGTAATTTTGGTAACATTTTGTAAAAGCTTCGTAAGGATTGGTCACTTTCTCCGGTAAGTCTGCCTCACCAACAATCCTTATAAACTCCCCTACATAATCTAAATTTGGATTTGAAAACTCAATTTCTTTTATCAGATTGAAGAGAATAGTCGCGCCTTGGAGTACCTGGCGCATTACGGAAGTTCCAGCAGTTTGGAGAGCGCTGGGACTTCCTCATCGAAGGACCGCTGGAAGCAGGGAGCGCGAAAGACCCTTCTAAATTGGGTTTCAAACGCCCTGCCGAGCGATTCCGGGGTCGAGGTGCGCGATTTCGGCTCCAGTTGGAGAGACGGGGTCGCCTTTTTGGCTATAATCGACGCCATAAAGAAGAACTTGATCAACATGGCCGAACTGAAAAAGGCTTCGAACAAAACTCGGCTTGAAACCGCGTTCGACGTTGCCGAAAACGAATTGGGAATCACCCGACTCTTGGATCCGGAAGACGTGGACGTGCCCAAACCGGACGAAAAATCCATCATGACCTACGTGGCGCAGTTCCTGCACAAATATCCCGAGCCGAAAAGCACCGGCCCTGATAAAATCGCCGCGATCCAGGAAGAGTACGGTGAGCTGCTGTCGTGGCTGATGAAGAAGACGCAATATTTGGACCACTTGCAACAAACCGACTCGCTGCCTCGCGATTATAACGAGTATTTGGCTTTCAAAAGCGAGGTGGACGACAGGGAGTTGGTCTACAACAGGCTCAAGCTTTTAATAGAGTCGCAGAGTTTGGTTTCGATCGCGAAAGAGTCCTGGTTCGATGTGTCGAAGTTGTGGGCGAAACTGCAAAATCAGCTGCTTTATTGGTTGTGGTTGCTGGATTCGCGTCTTCCTGGCGATTTCAAATATGTGGGTGAATGGTTGGCCAAGGCCGAAAAGTTGATCTACTGCGACGATATTCCCACGGTCATGAACGAAGAGACCGCGTCAATTATTAGCAGGAAATTGGAGGAGCATAAGGCGTTTTTCGCCGATCTGCCCACGGTCCAGGCGAAATTCGCCCAGGCTTGCAACGGTCCGCTAGCCAGAGAAGTGCCTTCCGAACAGTTGAATAATATGGCTGTCAGACTGAACGAGATCGGACCTAAAGCCGCGCGAAGACGGGTCAGACTGAAGTTCCTCGAACATAAGGTAAGCCCTTTTGTAACAAAATCAAAAATTTCGATTGTAAAATTTGCGAAATTTCAGTGTTGCCTTATTGCGTTTTTGCAACTCACCGAGACCAAACTGAAGATGTGGAGTGGAAAGTACGGACGAGTGGACAGGGTAGTCCAGATTTTGGACCAGTATCGTAATTTCGTGTCCAAGAATCACATCTTCCAAGAGTTCAATAAAGCCTACGTCGATATGCAAGCGGTTATCGAAGAATACAAAAAAGACGGCAATATTGGTAAGTTTCCCCCAAATTGAAATCCCCGAAAAACCTAACCAAAATCCCATTCGCAGACAAAAAAGAAATCGCTGAAATCGATCGATTCATGAGAGACACCGCGGAACGTTGGAAGAACGTTTCGATGGAGCTCAGATGCATTCAAAGCATGCTGGAGGAGGTCGTGGCTTACTGGAGACGCTGGGATTCTCTGAGTATTGCCTTCCTCGATTGGCTCAACAAAGCCGAAAAGGCCATCAACTCACCCGAAGAAGAGAAAATGGAATTCTTCCAAGACATAAGCATCTGGAGGGACAACTACCAACTTTTAGGCGACACTGCCAGTTTCCTGATCGCCACGTGCGAAGACAAAATCGCCTTGGAATTGAGAGATCAATACCAAGAGATGACCCAACGTTGGGAAAAATTGTACCCACACGTCAACAAATACAGCCACGCTGGAGATTTGCTCCGTAACCGGAAAGATTTCCGAGCGGGACTCGAAATCCTATCGAATTGGTTGAGAAAAGCCGAAAAAGTCTTGGACTCACCACAACTGGGATCGACCGAACGTATCAAGCAGCACACCGAAAATCTGATGAAGCTGCAAGGTGAAGTCGAAGAGATCGAAAACCTCTTCAAAAACGTCAGCAAAACTTTCCAAACCCTCATCCAGGATTTATCCAGGGAGGAAGTCGATAAAATGATGAATACCTTAAAACACGAAAAGGAGGTCCTAGTAAAAGTACGTGCTTTGATCCCGATGCAGATTCACCTATTCAACCAATTATTGGTGCAACAAGAATCTTTGGAATCCGGTCAGAAAGAAATCAACGGTTGGTTGGATACCGCCGAAAAGGTTTTGAGCAACCTTAGTTTAGAAACTGATAAAGATAATCTCAAAGAACAACTCGATCGTCTCAAGCAGTTCTTCACCAGGACCTTATACTATCGCACAATGTTAGACAGTAAGAATAAACTGATGACTAATATAATAAAATCGGTGGATCAAGCCGATAACCCTGACGTTGCCGCCATGACAGCCAACATGGAGCAATTGAATGACCGCTTCGGTTACGTAACTCAAAATTCTCAGTTATGGGAGCAACGTCTCCAAGAAGCCATCCGTTGTTGGTTCAATTTCAACGAATGCGAGAAAGTCATCTCTAATTGGCTCAACACTGCCGAGAAATTAATCGCCGAAAAGCGCATCGACAGCAAGGAGACTGTTGAAGATCACAAGAATTTCTTCCAGTCAGTCAACGAACGCTGGATCCACGATTTGATTCAAAGCGCTCAAGATTTGTGCAATTGTCTTCCCAAAGATCAACACAAACCGATTTTGGCATCCGTGCATCAATTGCAGAATAAATGGAAGGAAGTTCTAAGTTTTGCTCCGTTGCATTTGATGAGACTCGAATTCCGATTAGACGAAACCACGTTCAATTACTACATCAAAGAGATCGAGAAAGAGATCAATACCGAGTACTTGGCTTTCAGTAAGCAAGAGAACGTTGAAGGTATTTTGACCAGGAATAACGAGTTTTTCTCTCAAAATGGACCACTGGGTGAGACCCAAAGGTGTTTAGAAAATTTGAAGAAACTCGCAACTGCTTACACGACTCATCATCCTGGCGATCAGTCTATCCAAGAGTCTATAGAAAAAGCTCAAGCCCATTGGAAGAATGTTAATGTCAAAATCGAGAACTTGAGGCAACAACTTGAGAAAATTCCAGAACAGTGGGAGCTCTATCATCAACGTTTCCAAGAAATTGTCAAGTGGATGGACGGAGTTGATAACACTCTGAAGGGAATCTTCACCGAAGTCAATACTTTGGAAGAATTCGAACGTGAAAAAGCCGTCTTCCAGGTAAACTATTTTCTATTAAGTAATATAATCCTCAATTAATGATATTATTTTCAATCCTTCCTATAACAATAACCAAAGTTGAGGAAGTTAATGGTAACGTCATGCTTTTATTAGTAGACGACCATGCACTAAAATCATAGCATTAGATCGCACTTTATCATATTTCACAAAAAAAGGCATGCCAATTTACTGATCACGTTTAATTTTCTAGGGTATTTGCAAAGATGCTGATTCGAAACGCGAAGACATGAAGTGGTTGGTTCAAACTCTGGACTCGCTCACTTCCCATTCTCCGGAAAACCAAGCCCTTAACGAACAGAAGCAACTAGAAGCCTTGATTACTCGTTACAAGAATTTGATACCGTCTCTAGAAATCACGATGGTCAAGACCGATACTCTATCGAAATGTTACAGTTACAGACGCGACGTTAAAGAAATCTGCAGCATGTTGAAGAAAGTCCGTGAACAAACTAAACGTGAAGTGCAACCTCACAGTTTGGAAACGGTAACTCAGCAAATTAAACATCAAGAAGTCGCTATTTCCCAATTGGACGCTCAACGACCCAGCGTAATGTCTATGCTTCAAAAGGGAAAAGAACTGGTGAAAGATACCAACGCTCCCAGTTTCGTTCAAGAAGAAGTTCACACCTTAGAATCCAGCTGGACTCAAACTTATGACGAAACGGTCGAACGGTTGCATAAACTATTAGGAACTCAACACTTATGGACGAATTACAGCGAGCAAAAGCAAGAAATTCTCGAATTGCTGATGAGAGCCGAACAGGAGCTCAAACGCATGAAACCGGGACACCTCAGTTCAACCAATTTACCGGCCGAGCTATTGGCGAAACAAGAAATGGCGATTCGTTTGCGCGAAGCCACCGAGGAAATGCTGAGGAAGCTCCGAGATCTCTCTCAGAATTTATCTAAAGTTGCTCCGAGCGAAAAGTTGCCTTCCATCGAGCGGGAAGTCCAAGAAATCGAGCATCGTCTCAACACCACACTGGACAACGTACAAGAACGTGTCGTTTTGTTGGAGCAATACAATACGAAATGGGTCAGTTTCCAGGATAAACTGAACCAACTTCAAAGTTGGACGGTTCAAAGTGCTCCCCAGCTTCTGTCATCGGTTCAAGAGGACTCGATCGCTCCCGAAGAACGCGTCCAGAAAACTACTTTGCTCCAATCGGAACTGTGCCAAAAACTCACCATGTTGGACGAGCTCAACAAAGAGGCTTCCCATTTGATCACTGAAGATAATCCGGAAGCGAAACAATTGAAGGCCATCGTGGTAGATCTACAAGACCGCGTCGTCACCATCAATAAGAACGTCGAAGGCCAAGCCGCTACCTTATCGAAGGATTTGAAAAATTGGGAGGTTTATCAGACTTCAATTCAAGAAATCAAGCCGTGGGTAGAAAAGGCAGAGGTTAAAGTCCAAATGGGCATACCGAAACCTTCGACGTTGGAAGAAGCGGTGAGTTTGCAATCTCAGGCCAAGAATTTCGCGAAAGAGTGCGATCAACAGCAGAAGAAGCTCCAAGGAGTCGCGAGTTTGAGTCAGCAAATCACATCGAAAACCAACGCTCCTGATGAAGTAGATTCGATCAATTCTCGATGGGTTATCGTGCACGAGACCTCGACACAATGGGGCCAAAAGCTCGATAAATTAGTGACCAATTGGACGGAATTCGATCAGAACGCCAAAAATCTCGAAAATTGGGTCACGAAAGGTAACAAGACCTTGGCAGAACGCGGCGTCAATCTCAACACTCCTCATGTAGAAAAACTGGAGAAGGAGCTAGCCCGTCTGAAAGCTTTCAACAACGAAATCTCCGAGCAGCAAGGAAAACTGATCGCTTTAACCCAAAGTAGTGACTCAATTAGTCACTACGTCAATCCAGATGGTGCCAACCTGGTGAAGAATAAAGTACAAGACTTGAAAAGTCAAGTAACTCAATTAGCCGAAGCTACTAGAGGTAAAATTAACGAAATCGGCGACGCGATCTTGCTACGTCACGATTTCCAATCGAAAATAACCGAATTTTCCAATTGGGTCGATCGACTCGATGCCCAAGTCGGGCAGATCGATGAAATCCCAGCGGAAAAAGTTGAGTCGGCATTGATAAATGTGCACGCTCTCATGCAAGAACACTCTGAAAAACAACCGGTCTTTAACGGCATTTACAGCGAAGTCAAAGAGATCACCTTAAAAACACCGAAAGACGAAAATAAGGAATTGAATCAGGAGTACACTCGTTTGGTGGAAAGTTATCAAAGCATCGAAACCAGGCTGCAAAATAAGAAGGAGGCCCTGGAGAAATGGGCCGATTTGATCAACTGGCACGGAGACACCCTTAATCAGTTGAACCACATCAAACATCAAATCGATAGCGGCAAACTTCCACCGGAGCAAATTCAACAGTTGATCAAGGAAACTGAAACCATCATCAATAAAATCATAACTTACAAAAAACTCGCACCGGAAATCGATAATTTGAATGTGGTGATTCTGGATAAGCAAGGACTTCCAAGAAGTGCCGATAATATCGTTCGCGAAGTTGAAGTTAGAGCCATCAATCTCAAGAGTCAACTCGGCGAGAAATTAGATGACGTTGCTAAATTGAAAGCTCACTGGAATCAATTCCAAGAGCTTCAAAAGAAACTCAATGATGATTTGAACCAAACGCAAAAACAACTTCAAACTATTATATCGAAAATCAAAACTTCCAAGGATTTACCAACCGGAGTTGAGAAACTGACTCAACTTCTCGATATTCAAACGAAAAAAGCTCCCGCTAGAGAAGAGTTGAGGCACAAAGCTGTTATTCTGATGAAGGAAGATATTCAAAACGTATCCACAATTCAAAATACCGTATCGGAAATAGAAACCGAATGGAACCGAGTCAATGAGGACATAAAAGAACAAAAGTTGAAAGTGGCCGATACGATCTTTGCTTGGAACGAATTTATCGAAGCAAAAGATCGTGTGGTTAAAGACATCGAAAAGATCGAAAATGCTATGGAATCTCTCGAAACTCCAAATGATCTAGTCCAAGCTAATATCAATAGCGAAAAAGCTAAGAAAGCTTTAGAAGCGTTGCGGAAAACTAAAGCCAGTTTAGATCGCGTGGACAACAAAGGACAAAGTTTGGTTAAGAAGTCAGAAAATATCCCTGGCCTTGAATCGGAAGTAAAGAGCCAAATCCAAGAAGTCAACCAAATTTGGAGTCGCGTTTATGAGAAAATTCTTAAGATTGTCCAAACAACTGACAGCCAAAGTACGATTTGGAAGCACATTGAAGATACTAAAAACGGTCTTCTCGCTTGGTTGGGTGAGCAAAATACCGCTTTGGCTTTAGCGGCAGAAAAACCAAATGAAGTTGAGGCAGCCAAAGCAAAATTGGCCAAATACAGGGAAGAGCTGCCTCCCCAACAACGCCTCAATCAAAGCATCCCGGCCAAATACAATCAGCTCATCAAACTTAGCGATAATAAAGAAATCCCGACGCTACAAACATTAATGAAGTTGCTCAATGATCAATTTGAAGAAGTTGAGAAAAACGCACAGAAATTGGAATTGGTCGCTTCTAAATTCGGCGAGAAAGAGCAAGAGATCCGAGATAATCTCAAGAATATCACCGGTAAAGTTGCAAGTCTCCGTGAGGAAATAATCAAATGTGAAGATCTTTCCGGCGATAATTCGAAAATTTTGGAGCGTTTGATCACGGTGCGCAATCTCAAGAGTCAACTTTTGAGTTGTGATATCTTTATCAAGAAAATTGATCAAGATATTCAACAAATGAAATCTACTTACCCGACATTCACCGAAAGCAATCTACCGAAAGAGCAGCAGACGTTCAAAAAGCGTTACGAAAATATCGTTACTCATTCCAACAAAATCGAAAATGGATTGTTGAGTTTCCTCAAGAAGTTCCACAACGAGAAATACGGAGCTTTGCAGAGAATCATCGCAACTCACAAAGAAAAGATCCAGTGGTGTTTGCCGGAACCGACAAGCGATAAATACAATTTGGAAGTGAAATTGAAATCGCTTGCTCCGATTTCGGTGGCTTTGGAAGATTGTGAAAATAGGAAAAATGAACTGGAGACATCGTTGAAACTTCTTGAACAAGTTGAATCGCCCGAATCAGTAAAATTATTAGCGGCTGAAAAAGATCACCTCTTATTGGAGTTGCAAGACTTGAAAGATAAATACGAAAGAACTAAAAACCTCCTAGAACGTAACGTGAACATTCACGAGCAATACGATCAATTATCCGAAACGATTTCGCAATGGCTCAAAGATACCGAAAATGCCGTCAAAGCTGAAAGCACAACTCAAATCGACTTGAATTCGCTAGATTCTAAAATTAAAGACGTCGAGAAACTGAAAAATCAAGTGAATGCTTTCGAAAGTGAAATCAAGAAGTTGACTCCCTTAAGTGAGCAATTGGTGAACGAAATGCCAGAATCGCGTGTTTCTCAATACGTTCAACATCTCAACACGAGATATCAAACTATCGTAAAGTTCCTTTCAAGTTATTTGGATAAGTTGCACGAGTTGGAAAAGTACAAAGATCTGTACAGAAATAGCATCAAGGATGTGGAGAATTGGCTTGTGCAGGCCGAAAATAAGGTAAAAAATTTTGCAGAATTCACCTCGAAACCCAACCAAGCCACACTGAAAGAACTGAAAAACTTCGCCAGCGAAAAAGAGCGCGGTCAATTGCTCCTGGGTAAAGCTGTGGAGCACGGAGAAGCGCTTTTCTCTGGAGTGACGCCGGAAAACCGTGAAGCCATCCGTGCAGAATTGAGAAATTTGCGAGACAAATCCGAGGCCTTGATCGATAAAGTTAACGCCATCTACAAACAAGTCGAGGCGATTTTGGTGCAGCGTCACTCCTTCGACGATAACCTCACTCAAGTTAAATTGTGGATCGAAGAGGCAGAATCTAAGTTAGGTCCAGAGATGAAACTCTACGCCACTTTGGTCGATAAAAAGCAGACTTTGCACAATTACAAAACTTTAGCGCAAGACGTCAACTTACACAAGACGATTTTGAAGCAGCTCCAAGAGAAAATCGGACAACTTGCCGATTCCGATGCCGAATCTCAGTTGAATGCGAACGTCACCAATTACAACAAACTGGCGCAAGATGTGGCCAATCGCATTGTTATCGTTGAAGATTTCGTGGTTAACCATGAAGCTTATAACCAAGCTATCGAGAAATGCCACGATTGGCTTTCTGCTCTAACCCAAGAAGCCGCGCTTTTAGTAGACGAAGCGTCACCTGAGTCACCAGAAGCCAAACTGGCAATGATTGAAAATCTCTTAGCTCAAAAAGACGAAGGTGACAAAATTATCGACAGTTGCAAACAACAACTGGATATAGTCTTGACACAAACTGCACCTCAAGGGCACCCACCACTAATAAACAGCTATGAAGATCAAGAAAAATCCTGGAAGTTATTCTTGGAGCTGTGTCTGGATGCGCAACAGAAACTTAAAGACATCCATAGTCAGTATTCGGAAATCGAAAAACTATTGCAAGATTTAGAAACCTGGTTGAAGCAGAAAGAAGCGCAAGCTAAAGACCAAAGCTTGAAGAGTAGTGAGGATACCAAACGAGGTCACTGCGAAAAACTCAAAACTTTGGAGAAGGAAGTTCTGAGCCGCGAACCGGATTTCGCTAACGCTTCTGAAGTCAGTCGTAATGTCGAAGCAGATTTGCGAACCTCTCAGCTCCTCACGCGTTACCAAACTTTGAAAAATAACCTAAAAGAAGCTATCAATCGTTACGAAGGCTTTGTAACCGAACACCACTTCTTCAATGAACAATATACGGAATTTCTTCATTGGTTAACAGAAAAAGGTGAGGAGTTATCAGACATGAGTCACATCGTGGGCGATGTGAATGTTCTTCAAAGTCGCCAGAAGGAAATCAAAGATTTGGTCGATTTGCGCAATCAACGGGTCGAAGATTTCGAAAATTTGATTGATAGAGGCGAGAAACTGTACGCGCATACTTCACCAGATGGTCGAGAAGTTATCCGCCAACAACTCAGGAATCTTAGAACCATTTGGGACACTTTCACGGATGACATTCAATCTGCCACCAATAAACTCGAGCAGTGTCTTGTACAATTCTCCGATTTTTCGGCCACTCAAGAACAGCTGACCAAGTGGTTGAAAGATGTCGAAAAAGCTATGCAGCAACATACCGAGCTGAAAACGACACTGCAAGAGAAGAGGGCCCAACTTCAAAATCATAAGATCATGCATCAAGAAATCATGAGTCACCAGCAATTAGTCGAGAGTGTTTGCGATAAAGCCCAACAACTTGTCGATCAAACTCAAGATCGTTCATTGAACGTTTATCTGCAATCCATCAAACATCTATTTTTGAGTATCGTTAGTCGATCCGATGACTTATTGAAGAATCTTGAAGAATGCGTCGACAAGCATAGTCAATACAACCAACAAGTTGCAACGTTCAAGGATTGGCTTGCGGAACAATCTGAGAAATTGAGTGAATACGACGTGATCAATGGCGAAAAAGCTGATCTAATGAAGAGGATCACTTTCATCAAAACATTGAAGGATAACAACAGCGAAGAAGGAGGTAAACTCTTAGAAGCATTGAAGCAGCAATTCATAACAGTGGCTAAAAGCACGGCACCCAAAGGAGTCGAGATTTTGAAAACTGAACTTGAAGGACTTTTCGCTTTGTTCAGCCAACATTTGAACGATATTGACAGTACCAGTGAAAAACAAGAAGGAGCCATCAGGCAGTGGCAAGAATTCGAATCCGAGCTGGAAGAGCTCAACCAGTGGTTCAAAGCAACTGAATTGAAATTTAGGGACCAACCTCTTCAAGCCACCCTTTTGGAAAAAGCGAAACATTTGAAACTGTTCCAAAAAGATCGTGAATTGGTTTCGGGCAAAGAAAAAGAAATCGACCACTTTGTTGATAAGAGTCATTCGTTACTACACGTAAGTGGCGTTCAACGCATCAAGCCCCTGATTTCGCAAATAAGCTCAAGATACCAAACGCTCCATAACTTGACGAAAGAAGTAATTAATCGTTGGCAAAGCATCGTCGATGACCACCAGAAGTACCAAACGAAACTGGAAGAGACTTCCAATTGGTTGCAACCTCTGGAAGAGCATTTAGCAGTTTTGCAACAAACCGGAGACTCGTCTACTTCGGCCGAGGCGACTTCGAATCGTCTCCAAGTTTTGTTATCCGAAAAGGATCAAGGCGAGCACAAAATCAACACGTTGACTTTGACCGGAGAACGTTTGTTACCCGACACCGCCACCCAAGGACGTGAAATCGTCAGAAACGAATTGCGCGAGATCAGAGAGCGTTGGGATCGTCTCAATGAAGGAATCAAGCAGCAGCAGAAGCTTCAAGATGCCCAAAGTCTGCAATTATCGAGCTACCAAGATATCTTGCAACAGACTTTGTCTTGGTTGGACTCCATGGAGAAACAAATCCAGGTTGATCAATCGTCCTTGGTCACAATTCAAGAAGTCAGAGCGAAACTTCTTAAGCAGAAGACGCTCCATCAAGAAATCGTATCGCATAAGCGTATAATTGAAGGGGTCACCGAAAAAGCTCAAGCTTTGGTACAACTAACAAACAACAAAGAGAAGAGCAGCGAAGTTGAAGACAGTGTCAACTCTATCAATCAGCGTTATCAAAATTTGGCTAAAGCAGTACAAAATAATCTGAAGCAACTGGAAAATTGTACTGAGGTATTCCAGCAGTTCTACGATTTGCAAAAAGCTCACCAAGATAATCAAAATCAACTGTGGGGAAAACTAAACAGTTATTCCGATTTGGGAGGCAACAAACAGATGCTTCAAGAGAAACTCGATCACGTTATCGAGATCCAAGATCATTTACCGGAAAGTAACATAAAGCTAGCTGAATTGCAAAATCACGTTGATACTAAAGTGACGGTATTACCTGCGAGAGCTCAGGAAAACATGCAAAGAGATGTGGCAAATTTAAAATTCGATATGGACAAATTCGTGGCGGCTTTGGCCGATATAAGGTCTGGTCTCGAAGGACGTTTGAAATTATGGAACGATTATGAAGATTCCCTTGATAAGTTGCTGGCTTGGCTCACTGATGCTGAGACTACTTTGAAGAATTACGCGTTGAAGTCGACAGCTGAAGAAAAACAAGAGCAGTTGGAAAAATACCAGGTCAGTAACAAACAGTCTTTAGTTGATTATCCAAAGTTGGAACATTTTTTGAATTTTGATTTTTGACAATTTTATTATCATCAGGATCTAACTAGAGTGGTTGAATCACGAGATAGAGAATTGAAGGATTTCGTCGTGTTGACCGATCACTTGGAACAAGTAAGGGCCACACTTAAATGTCGTCCACTTTTTCTTTTTGTGCACTTTGTACTCGTAGTCCCTAGACTTCTTCTTGTTTATTTATAGTTTCGGTGGTGGTAGAGGTGGCAGAACTATTTTTCTCTAAATGTCGTTTTCGAAACCCCATTCATTGATCACCGAAATTTACTGATTTTCCCATTAGGCTCTCATCTTGAATTTGAGACAAAACGAAGTCGAATTCGATAAAATGTCCGACGATTCCACCGAATTGATCCAAAGCAGCGGCGACACCCGCATTTCGGTCAACGTTCAACAGATTTCATCGAGATTCCAATCCATCCAAGCCACCGCCAAGGAATTGGTGAAGAAATGCGAACAGAACGTCGCAGATCATCGACTCTACAACGAGAAATACAAGCAGTGTGCCAATTGGATAGCTGCAGCTCAAGCCAGGTGAGTACCGACTTTTATTCGGAATCGCAGTTTATTAAAACAAAATCCGCGTGTAGATATGCCGGTTGCAAAGAAAATATCAAAAGAGGATCTCGTAGCATCCTCGCGGAACAATCCAAAGTACTCGAAGAACTCTTATCGCAGCAGACCAGTGCCTCTTCGCTCCTGAATAACACGATCGAATTAGGAGAGAAATTGTATCCGAGCACCGCTCCAGAAGGTCGCGAAATCATCAACGTTCAATTGCAAGAACTCCAACAGGCTTTCGAAAGCTTATTCGACGGCATCAACAGTACAGATCGCGACTTCAGAGCGCTTTTAACACGCTGGACTGGTTTCGAGGAATGCGCTAAAAATATTCGCGTTTGGCTCAAAGAGGCCGAACAACAACTTCCTCAAGACCTCGAACTTAAAGCCACACTCGATGAGAAGAAAACTCAATTGCAAGTCTATCGAGTTTTGTTGCATGATGCTATGGCTCATCAACAAGATGTGGTAGATTTGAGAGACAAAATCGAGAGTTTGCCTGAACGTAACGATAGTATCGAACAACAGCTCGAATCTATCGTTGAGCATCACGATAAGCTGCGAAAACGCGCGCAAAACTTCGTAGAAAGGTACGAGAATTTCGTAAACGATCACCAGCAATTCAACAAGGCCACCGCCGATGCCAAAGAGTGGCTGACGGCTACTTCCAACACTGTCAGTTCTTTGGGAGATTTGGATTTAGAACGCACCACTCTTCACTCGAATTTGGATAGATTGAGGAATTTGCAAACCAGTCTACCCGACGAAGAAGCGAGAATCGAGAAGATCCAAACTGTCGGTGATAAAGTGATTGCCGGCACTGTCGATTACGGCCAAGCCAGTATCAGATCGCAAATCGATAGTTCTCAACAGGATTGGGCCGCTTTGGTTTCGAATTTGTCGCAAATCATTCAACAACTCGAATCCAGGTTAGAGCACTGGTCTGAATACGAAGCATTGAAAGAACAGTGTCTCAAGTGGATCAGAGAAACTGATAACAAGTTGCACTTGATCGATCTGAGAGCTACTGCGAATGAAAAGAAGTCGCAATTGGAAGCACTTAAAGCCCTTCAAGGGGAAATCAGGGCAAAAGAGTTCGAAATCGATGCAGTCACTGAAAAAGCTCAACAACTCAATAAAGGATTATGTAATAGAGCTTCGACGATATCAGAATTGGGGGTGAAGTACCAACAGGTTAATCAAAAAGTTAAGGAATTAACAACGCGTTGGCAACAGTACGTCAATAGTCATCAAGATTTCGATTCTCAAGTGAATAACTGCGAGCAGTGGTTGAACGATGTCAAAAATAAACTCGCGTATTGTGCCGATATCGGATCTTCATCACAAATTGACTTGGAAAATAAATTAGCGACCATTCAAGACTTGCTTTTATCGAAAGAGGAAGGTTTTGCCAAAATCCAGAATTTGGTAGAGTTGGCCCAAACAGTCTTAGCCAATACTTCACCGAACGGACACGACGCCATCAATCAGGCTTTAGCTAATCTCCAAGAGCAATGGTCCAATCTGGCTTCGAAAATGATCGAGACGAAAACGGCAATCGACGACGCTTTGACCAAGTGGGCCGGATTACTAGAACAAATCCAAGGACTCGATAAAACTGTCGAATGGATGGAAGCTCAACTTGCCGAACTATCGGTGCTTCAAGGAACTATCCCCGAAAAGAAATCGCAACTCGATCAGCTCAAGAGCGTCGACGAAAAAGTTCGTTGCGAAAAGATCGAAGTTGATAATATGAAACTTCAAGTTTTAAAGAGCAAACAGGCGGGCGAAGCTGCCAAAAATGCACAGAAAATGTTGAATCGATTCGATGCTTGTGCTTCTAAAATTGCGAAACTTTTGAACGAACGTGAGAATCATTATCGCGATCATAAGGCTTACAAGGAGTCCTACGATGAAGTCCAAAGGTGGATGACCCGTGCGCAAGAAAAGGTGCCCCAATTGAAACAACGCCCCCTTACCGAAAAACTTACAGTAGAGACTTTCTCAGGACCTCTTGATCATCTCCTGAATAAGCAAGCTCAAGGCGAAGTGTTACTGGAAACTCTTGAACATACAGCTCAAGTCGTTTTGCCCAATACCAATACTCAGGGACAGGAATTGATTCAAAATGATATCAGAGCTTTGAGGGAAAGTTTTGAACGTTTGTTCAAAGATTTGAAACAACAACGTGAACAACTAGAAGTAGTTTTGCTCCATTGGCGCGATTACAAAGATGAGTACGAACGAATCTCTGATTGGTTACAACAAATTGCGATTTTGATTAAAAATCACAAGATCGCACTTTGTCCTACGCTTCCAGAAAAAATCAAGCAAGTTGCCGACGTAAGAGACATTCTCAAGAGATTAACTGAAGGGAAAGGACAAATCGATAAACTGAACGATTCTGCGAAAATTTTACTAAACTCACCATTAGAAGTTCACGTAAATGGCCAACTGCAACAGTTGAATTCACGATACCAAGCTGAACTGAATTTAGCTAGAGACGTTCTGAAGAAAGTCGAAACCAATAGAGACCAACATCAAGAATACGCAGATAACTTGGAGAAGAGCCGCGCTTGGATCGATGAAGCTCGCGAATTGATCAGGAATTGTTCCGAAGCTGCTTCCAACAGCAGCAAAGATGTTTTGCAGAATCATCTGAGCAAAATTCAAGAACTGATCCATCGTCGCGAGGAAGGCCAAAACTTGATCCACTCCACCGTCAATTGCGGCGAGAAAGTATTGAGAAATACCCGTTCGGATGGCAGGGAGGCCATCAATAACGAATTGAAGGAAATCCAAAGCGATTGGGATCGAATCGTCAAAAAGATGTCGACTGCCAAAGTCCATTTGGAAACCGCTTTACTCCAATGGGCCGATTACGACAGCTCTTATACGCAACTACAACAATGGATCACGGATCGTGAAGCGAAATTGCAACAAGTCTCCGAACAGAAAGTCACGAAAACCAAAAAGGGTCAAACCGGTCTTAGCTCCTTGCCGATAGGCGAACGCAAAGCCAATTTGAGAGAGACCGGTAGTATCGTTCAGGATATCGTCTCGTTCGAACCGATGATCCAAAGCGTCACTTCGAAAGCCGTAGATCTGAAAGCTCCCGCTCCGGAAATCTCGAACAAATACGAGACTTTATCGAAAACTGCGCAAGAACTCTACGCCAAACAGAAAGAAACCGTAGAACACCATCAAGCATTCGTGGATGCTGGTAATGATTTCGTTCAATGGATCCGTGTAGCTAAAGAAAAACTGAGTAAATGTTCCGAACCGACCGGCGATAAGGAAAGTCTAGGAAGTAAACTTTCTCAATTGAAAGCCCTCCAGAATGAATTGCCACAAGGACAGAAGAAACTCGATGTCGCTCTGGAACAAGCTGATAAAGCTTGCCAGTTTGCCGATGACGAAGATCGTGAAATAATCGAAGAGGAAGTGGGTCTTTTACAAGACGAATTCGATAACTACGTAGAATCGTTAGAGAGCACTCGAAATCTTTTAGAAATCGGTATAGTAAAATGGACGGAATACGAAGAGCAATACCAAGAGGCCTTAGAATGGCTCGCACAAACAGAGGCTTTGGTACATTCCTATAACAAGCTCCAAGAAAACTTGGAAGATAAACGCGCAGTTTTGGAGCAATTCCAACTGCAACTCCAAACACTTTTCGATTGGCAAACTGAGCTAGATCGTTTGAACATGAAAGCTCAAGTTCTTTTAGAAACTTGCGCCGATACGAGAATCAGTAATGCAGTAACCCAACTTTCGACGAAATACAATGCCATTTTATCTTTAGCTAAAGAGGTGATGAGGCGTTTGGAATTGCATTACCAAGAACATCAACAACACAGTACTTTGTACCAAGAATGCCAAGATTGGGTCGACAGAACCAGAGATAAACTGAATCGTTGTCTCGAAATTCCTAATACACTTTCAGAGGTCAATAACAAACTCCAAGTCGTTAAAAATATTCGTATGTCTCTGGAGCAAGGACAAAATAAGTTCAGGTATATTTCCGAGTTGAAAGAACGTGTCATTATGAATACCGAACAAAGTGGGGCTGCCAAAATCCAAGAAGATACCGAAAACTTGAAGTTGGATATGGAGAAATTGTTGAACGATGTTCAAGAAGGCCGCAATCGTTTGACCAATCGCGCCGCACAACTAGAAGAAGTTGCAAAACTTCATTCTTTGCTTTTGGATTGGCTTCAAGATATCGAACTTCAAATTCAACCAGAAGACGAATTCCTCAACGATCTAAGCGAGAAAAAGGCACGGTTAGAGAAATACAAGAATCTCCAGAAAGAAGTTGGAACTCACAGCGAAGTCGTAGATAAACTGAAAGCAAAGTTAGCCGAAGACGATACCTTAAAATCAGACGAATACGATTCGGCGTTCAATAAATACGATTCACTGAAAGGAACCATTACGAAACTGGTCGGTGATTTGGAAAAACAAGTTGTGGATCATGAGCAATACAAGAACTCTTACAATACCGCAATGGAATTCATCAACAAATCCCGAGTGGAAATACAAGGTTGTTCGAATCTTCACGACGATTTAGATCAAATCGTCATTAAGGAAGCGAAAATCGCCGAAATAGCCAGCTCGCTCCCAGAATGCGACACTTTGGTCCATAAAACTATCGAACTGAGCATCAAAGTCATGAAGACGACTGGTGAAGAAGGCAAAGAATCGATTCGCCAAGAAATCGAACAACTCAACCTCGATTGGGAAGGTCTCCAAGTGATATGCAACGAAACCCAAAAGAGTCTGACCAAATGTAAAGAAGCCTGGCAAGCATTCAAAGTTAATTACGAAAAGACCAAGAAATGCGTCGACAATTTCCAGAAACTTATCGAACTCGAAAACGAAAAAGACCAAAAGACTCCTGAAGATTTGAAGAGATGCAAGAAACTACTCGATGAAATTGTTGGAGTCAAACCCGATATGGAGGAACTTGCTGATTCTTGTGAAGCTTTAACCGAACTGAGCGCAACGAGTTGGGTCAGAGACAAAACAGTTCATCTTCAAACTGTCTATACCAATCTTCTGACAGCAGCCCAATCTTTAGTTTCTAAAGTTGAGAAGAACTTATCAGATCACACCGAATTCCTCAAAGCTAAGAAGGAACTGGAAGAATGGTTACAGTCGGCTCATCAAAAAATTCAAGAGTGTGTTGGAGTAGGAGATGAAAAAGTTCTGCGAGAAAAGTTGGAAACTATTCGAGCGATTAGTGGTAGCACCTCGGAGGGTTTGCAACTTTTGACCAATCTTCAAGATGCTTTCTCGAAAGCCATCAACACGACTCCGGAAGACAAACAGGAAGCTTTACGAGAAGATATGACCACTTTACGGAATAGTTGGGATCAACTCAACATGGATTTGACTTCCATCCAAGCGCAACTCAAAGCCTCTTTGAGCCGATGGGACGATTACAACGACACAAAGAAGAGCCTGCAAAAGTGGCTCAAACATACCGAGCACACGTTGAAAGACAAACCCAATACCAGAGGAGAATTAAGCGAAATGAAGACGTTACAAGAACGTTACAAAAACTTAAACACGGAAATCAACAACAAACAAGGCGATCTGAACAGGCTGAAAACCGAAGCGGTTGAATTGAGTAAATGGGCCAATCAACCGAAAGCCCAAGAAGAGATTAAAGTTCTCGAGAGTCAATTAGAAAATCTCAGAAGCTTATCCAATGTGCAAAAAGAAGGCGTCGAGAAAGAAATTGCCGAATACAATGACTACCATCAGAGTCTCCAAGAAACGGAAAAGTGGCTCCTTCAAGTTTCCTTCCAACTGATGGCGCACAATTCTTTATACATCACGAACAGGGAACAAACCGAAGAGCAATTGACCCAACATACGATTTTATTAGACGACATTCAAAAATATCAAACTACTTTGGATGATGTTAAAGCCAAAGGCCACGGACAGATTGAACGTTACGTTCAACAAGCTCCGGCAACCAAAGACACAATCGAGAAGCAATTGAGTAACGTCCAAGAGAGTTACAATTCACTGTTACAAACCGCTGTACAAATTAAGAATCGCTTATTAGACTCATTGGCCAAATTCAAAGAATACGAAGACACTTTGGAAAGCATCATGCAAAATTTGGACGAATATGAACCAATAATCGAAGAAGAAATCGATGCACCAGTTGACAGTCTTAGTGATGCCAAGACTCGCCTTGAAACTGCTAAGGTGAAGTTATCAGTTATCTTTCGTGAGTTTTTATTCTACCAATTTCGTATTTTAGACTTTGCATAATAAGCTGCAGAACGAGAAATCTCGTTTGGCGCTGGCTGTTCAAGCTTGCGAAGCTGCCACTGCTTCAATAAGCAGACCCAGCAGTCCCAGAGATACTTTACCTCCACCGATTCCAATCAAAGAATTGGAGTGTAGGGCTAGGTTAGAAGACCTTATCGATCAGGTATGTAAATGTTTTGCTTGTTATAAATTAAGAGTTTTGCATTTTCGTTGTGTTTGGTGTTTGCACCCTTGGCTTTTATTGTTGCAACTTTAGACGCACAAACCATCGGGACATTCAGATGACTCGCACACGAGACTGAAAGTGCTCCTGGATGAGCTTGAATCGCGTGGCTTTATCAATAAACTGCATAACCAAATCGATAAGGTAAGTTTTGCACAGTTTTGCGTGTGAGGCATGCTTTGATTGTTGGAGGATTTTCGAAATACTGAAATACTCGTTTTAGGTGCAAGCTCACCTCAGCAACCTCACGACTTCCGTTGCTGAATTTGAGGAAAAAGCGAAACACGAATCCGCCCTACGCGATTGGATCGCCGGTCAAAAATCGGTCGTTTCCGAGTGGAAGAACCGTCCTACCAAACTGAGAGCGGATGCGGCCAAACAAGAACTGAACAACATGAACGACCTCATGAACGAAATAAACCAACGTCGCTTGCAATTGGTCACAGAATTCGCCGGTCCAAATACAGCGCAATTAGAATCGAGCCTGAACGATCTCGAAAACGACCTGACTGCTGCAATCGCATCCAAACAAGCCAACCATGAGATCATGGACGAGTATCGTCAACACGTCCAAGTCATCAACAACTGGTTCGATAATCTCATTAAAAGAATCGACGCCATCGACAAAGGCTCAGGTTTGAATTGCCAGCAAAAGCAATCGGCCGTCGCGGAATTGCAAGCCGAATTCGATGACCAAGGCCCGAAGAGACTGGACGAAGTCAAACGTTTCGCCGGGCAAGTTTTGGAAATCGTCAGCAATTTGGATTCGCAACAGGTGGAAGAGCAAATGAAATCGGTGGAAAGACGATACAACGATATCGCCAAGAGGATACAACGTAAATTACAAATACTAGAAATGACCCGTAAAGGAATCGACGATACCAGGAATGAAATCGATCAAGCTCGTGAATGGGTCAAGGATCGTCTAGTTGAACTTCAACGACCGCCTCCATTAGGTTACGAAAGTAGAAAGGCCGAAGATCGTCTCAATAATCTGAAAGGGTTGCTGAAAGAAGCCGATAATAAATTGGTTTTAAAAGAAACTTTGATGAAACGGGTTTCAAATATGACGAACGAGCTTGAGCCACCAGAACAACACCAATTGGAAAGCGCTTTGAAGAATTTGGCGACCGAGCAAGAGCAGTTGGTTGAGAAAATAAAATCTGAAATTGATAAAGCGACAGCCGCTGTTAATACCAGGAAGAATCTTGAGGCTAATTTGGAGAAAGCGAAAGCTTGGCTCAAAACGAAAAACGCCGAAATTCACAAACTCAGCGGATATTTACCGTTGAAATCGGCTCAAGTCGAAAACGAAATAGCTCAGCACAAGTCTCACGAAAGCCAAATTAAAGAATTCAGTGAAGGCGATCTCAATGATTTGCTGAAACTCGGTAACAGTATCTTGAAAGAATGCGACGAAAAAGATCGCGAACGTCTGCAGCACCTTTTGAACGACGTAAAAGAAGAGTACGATCATCTCAATGCCGAATCGCTGAATAAAATCACGGCTCTGTCCGATCTCTTGCAAGGAAGGAAGCAATTCGAAAACGATGTCGATAAATGCGTCGATTGGTTGAAGCAAGCCGAAGTGGCGACTTCTTCGGAAATCCGCGCTCCCAATATCGAAGTGCTGGAAGAACAGCTGGCAAAATACGAGAAACTCAACGACGAAGCCAGGAAAGTTCAAAACGATATCGACAAGATCACCGAACAAGGCAAGGCCATTTTACCGACGATAAGCGAATCCGACAAATTGGCCCTCAATGAAACCCTGAGTAACTTGAAAGACCGCCACGGCAGAATATTCGCTTTGATTCAAGACAGGACCAACGCCTTGAAGCAAAATATCCAGCAATTGAGGGACGCTCAATCTAGGATCGCCGAAAGTGTGCAATTCGTCAACGAAATTCAATCTCAACTGAAGGAGCTCAACAAGCCGATCGGAAGCAAAGTCGAAGACGTCCAAGGAGTGCTTGCGACTTACGAACGAATCTTACAAGACCTTAAGGCGAATAAAGCTAAACTGGGTGACGTCCCTGGCGCCAGTTCTGCAGAATTACAGAGCGTGATCAACACTCAAGACGAGCTAATCAAATCGATCGAAGACCAAATTGCTCGCTTGAGGCAGTTGCTTCTGTTGCGCGAACAATTCATAGCCCTCATTACGGCAATCATGACTTTCATCACGAAGTACACAGAAATCGTCAGAGATATCGAGAAATCCGGTGGGACCGTTGAGGAGAAAATCAAGAAATACGACGACGTGATTGTTAAAATCCAGGAGTGCGAAGCCATGCTCGCCTCTGCTGCCGATAAAGGCCAACAAATTGCCGCAGACGGTTCGACGCAAGACCGTAATAACGTAACCGAACAAATCCAATCTTTGAAGCAATCTTTACAAGTGCTGAGACGCGCTGTTGAAAAACAGCGACAAGAACATGAAAATACAGCAGCCGAGCACAGAAAACTCGCTTTGGAACTGGAGGAAATTCTCGATTGGCTTCACGCGAACGAGGGCTTGGTCAGATCCAGACCTCTACTGAATCGAGACGTCGTCAGCGTGGAAAAGGAAATCAAAAACCACGAAGAACTGGCGACTAACGTCAACCAATACTTGGACAAAATCAGGAAAATCCAGGAAGTCACCAGACATGACGACAGCATGCCCGGCTCACTTCAAGAGCAACTTTCCGAAGCGAATTCGTTGCTGACTTCTATTCCTCGCGAGTTAGACGAGAGGGCGAAATATCTCGAAAGCAACAAAGCTCTGAGGGAGGCGTACGTCTCCCACAAGCAGAAGCTCTTCGATTGGGTCAAGGAGGCGGAAATCCGGTTGAGCAGCCATTGCGAGGGTGTCGATTTCGAGAACATCCTGACCGATCTGGAGGAGCACAAGATCTTCTTCAGCACGGAGAACAACATCCGCGAATTGGTGTCGCAGACCATCCAGCAGTCGGCCGATAAGATCTGGCCCAGTCTTACGCCCTACGAACAGGAAGAGTTGAGTCGCGAGCAGCAGAACCACACTCAACTGTTGAAGAACACGCTGAATTCGGCCAAATCTCAGAGGGCCCAGTTGGAGCAAGACGCCGAAATTTGGAAAGACTATTGCCAGATTCACGATAAAGTCAAGGCGGTCATCTCCAGGACCAAGTTCACGGACGAGCCGGTTACCACACTAGCTGGGCTGCATTTCAACATCCAGAAAATTTCGCACGCCTTGAACGACATCCAGGTGAGTTTTACCGTCTTTTCGTTTCGTGTGAGCTGGAAAAAAGTGATGACCGAGGGGTCGCTCACTGGTTACAATATTTGTACAAATGTCTGTACAATACCTGACAATACGTGACGATACATGACAATACTTGAAAATATTGCATCAAAATATAGCTCACGATACATAACGGTACCTTACGATACCTTACAATACCTTACAATACCTTACAATACCATATACAATACTCACAATACTTGTACAAAATTTGGCCAGTGAGCGACCCCTCGGTGATGACCGACTAGGTCGATATTTTCGATATTCATGAATTACGCACTCGGGCAAATATAGAGCGATTATCGATTCTTATTCATCGATTTCTGAATTAATTTGAATGAATTTCCGTACGATTGTCGGATAAAAGTGAGCGTGTGTTCACCTCAGCCGGTCGGTCGCGTAGGCCAGAAAACTTAAAGGTAAACAGCATTAAGTAGGTAGGTGATGTCATTCTATTTTTAACCGTCTGATATCACACGGACCGTCGTATCCTTCGGCTACCATCATTGATAGGAGAGACATGTGTGCATTTCGCTGAATTTGCACAGCCAAGGACGCGCTTTCTCGCTTCGTTAGACGTGTAGAGAGGAATCCGATTTGCGAATTTTAGCGCGACCCTCGGCGCGACCATTAAGACGATACTCAAGTCTGAGGAGCGCGTAAGTTGGTTCGCGCATTGACGGTTTAAAACCACCGGCTTTTAAAGTAAAAGTGTTTATCGATCCATTCGGAAGTGTTTGGAATAGTTTAGAGCCTCCGTTTTTACTGACGATGTGAGTAAGCAATAATCATCATCGAAAATAATAAACCGCTTGCGTAATTATCTCGTTGAGGTTTAAAACGCTTATTGTTACAATTTTGTAATCGCATAATTACATTGAAATGAAATGGGTTTTCCTCATTGCATCCGAGATAATATTTTATCAGGACTAGATTAAATTCTTTGAGGGTGGTGTCAATTATATGCGAGTAAATATTTCACGAAGTAGGAATTTTCGAATGGCCTTGATTTGCGAACCTAAATTCTAGATTCGACTGTAATTATTGGCTCGATAACAGAGAGTAGTAAATTTTAAATACTGTTCAAACTAAAAGTCGCAACTTTTGTTGATGTTTTTGTTGGGTTTGTGCACTTTATATGTGCGTAAATTTTCGAAAACATAATATGAACGGTGCGTAATCTCTAGATAAGATACGATACTAGTCAAAGCCAAGTTTGAATCGGATATTCGCCGGTAACGTGATATTTCATATCAAAGCGTTTATCGTTGCACGGTATTTGATGTCTTGTTCTCTTTCAGAATCAACAACTGGAACTGGACTTGCTCCTGGAACGTGCCAACGAAATAATAAAGCAGGCAGACGACCGTAACAAGCAGAAGATACAAAACCAGAGCGCAGAAGTGTCCGAGGAATGGTCTAGTCTCGTCTCGAATCTGGAAAGTAGAAGAAGCACCCTCACGAAATTGGCGCAAGTTTGGGAGACCTTCGAGGGCAGGTGGCAACATTTCGAAAGCCTTCTCACCGGCATCGAGGAGAAGACCAAACATATCGACAACGTCGTCAGGAATAGGGACCATGTGATTGTGGTGAAACGCAACATTGAGGTAAATAATCGCAAAATCGACAAAAATAGTTTCCATCTATAAATAATGTGTCTCCGTAATAACAGGAACTGCAATCGGAAGCAGAATCCTTGGAGAAATTCAAACAAGAAGTGGTGGAATTATCCGAAACGGTCTTGATATTCCTCAAGGAGTGTTCCAGTACTTCCGCTTCGGCCCTATCGGGGAAATTGGAGCAACTGAAGCAGACTTATCAGAGGTGAGACAGCTATATTAATATTAAACCGTTTAAAAATAAACGTCGGAATTATTAGTCACGCCGAATTTACGAGTTTTGTGTTTTAAATTGGTGCAAATTTTTACACGAACCGACGGTTATTCGTAGTGATTCGTAGTCACGTTTTATTTATTATGATTGCGAATTCTCTAGTATAAACAATCTGTTTTAAATAATTTCGGTCGCGTTCTATCTTTAATTTCTGACCGGGTGCCAAACGTGTGGTTCGGGATTAAATAATGGGATGACATTAACTTCAACAGATCTATCTGCGAGTAAATTAGGGATTACGTCACGGTTCTACTTTTCACATTTCGCTCTTCCGGTTCTTATGGTTATTTCGGCGCATTTTCGGCGACCTCGCCATGGGGGCACTCCCAGCGGACCCTGACGAACGCGATTTTAATTCCATACGAAATTTAAAATTAGATCGACACGAATAACAATGATCCCCGCCGCGTTATCGATAACCACTTCCGAATACGAAATTTTTTATCGCCGGGAGAGACGTCTGGTGGATCCGGTCGAAAACGAAAGCGTCGTGCGTGTAAAGTTACAGTAAAAATCGTTTAGTCGGTGCATTTGAGAATAATCCTCGTCCCGATTTCCCACGTTGCGCCCGTTTCGGTTCATGCGCCGTGGAAGCGTCGCGACGCCGGCATTTACCGCCCACCCCGATTCAAATTCACATCGTACGAATTATTAGAACTGGATGGCTGGATAGCCCGCTCCGCCTGGTACCACAGCTGACGCATACGTAATAATAAACCAACCCTCGCACCCTCTCTTTATTCCCACTGAGGAATATACAAGAAAAAGTGGTGTGTAAAAGTGATAATAAAAACCAAGTGCCTTAAGTCGGATTTTCAAGCGAGAAGCCGAAATTTCGAAGGTCTCTCCTGCTAATTACACATTTTTTTAAAAGTCGGTTTGTGCGTCGTGGCGCTTTTCGTGTGGGACTTGAACCCTCGTACGTTTTTAAAACGATTATTCCGAGTCCGTGCTTTCACCGGCTCTGCGTTATTTTGGCAGCTCCGAATCGTACCAGGAGGTCACACAAAGAATTATAAATAACTAGACGCGAATTCGCGCCCGACTCACGCCTAAAACCGTCCAGTGTAGCGCCGAAAAACACAGTGTTTCAGACGCCGAATCGACCCCTTCACTCATCCGATTTTGATTACTCTCTGTTTCAGGCTTTTGGAGAATCTCGCCGAGAAGCGCGAGAAGAACGACCGAGACTTGAAGGAAATCACGGAAATTCTCGCCCGAATCACCGCAGAGAGACAGCAATTGGGCGAGCTCAAAGCCCAAATCGAATCGTTCCACGTCTTCGACACGGACGTCGACCGTACCGAACGGGACCTGAAAACGCTTCGAGCAAAACTCGAATCCGTCGTCAAAAACGCCAAGGATTTGGCAACGAGTTCGAGGAGGAAATACGTAGACAGTCAACAACTCGTGCCTTCTGACGTCGCCCAAGAATTGAACCAATTGGAGCTACTGGCCGAATCTTTGACCAGTGCCATGGACGAAAAGGACCGCGAATTCAAGAAGGCGCGCACCGTTCGCTCCGACTACTTGAGCGACGTGGAAGAGGTCCAAGTTTGGATCAAAGACGCTGAACTCAAAGTACAAGACAGATCGATTGAGCCGCAACTGCTTCAAGATCACCTGCAGCAGATCCAATCGGAAATCGGGTCGGTGGCAGATCGACTCGAAAAACTGATCAAAAACGGCAAGACGATCATCGAGAAGACTCGTGACGAAGAGGAGAAGAAGCTCGTCCAGTCGACGATCAACGATCTGAGCGAGCAACTCCAACAGGTCAGGTCTTGGCTGGAGGAGAAGAGGCAGCAAGTCGGGGAGACTTTGGATGCCTGGCAACGTTTCTTGACTCTCTACCAGCTGGTCCTGGTTTGGGTCAAAGAGAAGAAGGTCTTTTTGCAAGAGGAACTCTACATCACCACTCTGCAAGAGGCCAAACAGAAGTTGCACGATTACTCGAACGCCGTTAAGAGTTGCAAGGGAGTTAGCAAGAACTTGAGCGAAATGGCCAAGGAGTTGGAGCACATCGGAAGTGTGACGAGCGTCGGCGATCTTCCCCAGAAGATGGAAGAAGCGGAAGAAGCCAAGGCGGATGTCGAAGCGCTAATCCTAGAAAGGGTCAGTTAATTCCCAGATCAAAAGAGAAGATTTTAATTGAATGTTTCAGAACGCCCTCCTTCAAGAAACTTCTGAGGAATGGGAGCAATGCGAGAAGAAGATGAAGGACGTGAGGGCCTGGATCGAGAAGACCAACACCGCGCTCGAGTCGCAACAGAACAAGAAGAAACCCTTGCGTGATCAGCACGCACTGAGAGAGAAAATGTTGGCCGATATCCAAATACAGAAAACCAAAATCTCGCTTTCTGTAGAAAAACTTCAGGTAATTTCTCGAATCGTCTTGAGGACAAGTAGCATTTAGGGTTTTTGCAGCTCCACTTCCGTTCGGGCGTCGGAGGCGATACCAGGGTGACTCAATCAGCCCAAGAACTGCTAGGCGAGCTCGACCGTTTGCAGAAAGAGATCAAGGAGCAAAGTGCTCAATTGGAGACCGCCATCGCCCAGGTCGAGCAGTACCAGGTGGAAGTCCAGCAACTTCGACAGCAGATCGTTCAAGTCGAGCAGCAGCTGAGGGCGGCCATGGCGCCCACGCATTTACCCCACGACCGCGACCAGGCAGTGCGAGACCAGCAGGTAGGTTCAGTGTGAAATTAACCGAAGAGTAAGATGCCGTTTAAAGATCCGATGGAGGCGACATGCACCCCCGTAATGCCACCCTTAACACGGTGAAGGATTTTCATTCTTGTGACTAAATCCATGTCGCCTCCATCTCAGCTGAAGCAGCACCGCAGCCGTAACATGCCGAGTCAAAAGTATCAAGTCAATATACGGTGGATGAGTCCAAGAAATTATTATTGCGTCGACTTGGAAACATTTTGATGATGCAAAAAAAGTGGTGACTGAAATAATTGCGTCGCATCAAGGTGTTTCCACATGCCCCTCTCCTGTCAGCTGGGGATTATTTTGTGTGTTTTTTTTTGGTTTGTGCTGGGCTCTCTACCGCTTTTTTATTTAAACGCTTTTATTACCATTATCAGAAACCACCCGCTTGTATTTCGCTTGAGTTTTCACATTTTCACATTATTTAATTATAAGTTATGTTTCTTATACCTTATGGATAAATAAGCACTTGTGTTCACTATCTTCCTCACGTAAAATCACATTCTGTTATTATTAGATCATTTCGTAATCATTTTGTGTACATATTTGATTGTCCTCTCTGTCTCTCTGTTTATAATTGATTCCGATCGAGGGATTTTGAGTCAGAAAGCGAACACATTTTTGGGTTTATGTTGGTTCATATGTTTCTCACACGGATCGTTTTATTTTTTCGATCATTTTCGCTGCGTCCCTCATTCGTTCCCTTTCGGTTGGGTGATGCTCGTGCAGGCTTGCAGAGATCGAGTGCGCGCCTTGCAGAATAAGATGGGCGCCCGAAACGAGCGCATCAAACTGATTCTGCAACGGGGCGTTCCGGACTCGGAGCCCCTTGACACCTAGTCCCGTCTACATCAACCTCCCCCCCACTTACCCGATTTTGACCAACCCCCAAAACACCAATGTCGACTAAACGCGTTTCAGCCACCATCTTGCATTATAAAAATTGAATAAAAAATAAAAAAACACCGCCGCGATATTCTTAAGTCAATTGTGACGCGTTTTACTGATCTCTTGCATTGTTGCTGCGTGATACAGGCGCGGATTGAGGCCTTCCGGCAAAGGATCGCCGGGCTCGTCGTGCACATCAGACGCGTCGACCCCTATTTCATCCAAAGCTACACGGAAACGGCTTCGTTGCTAGGGGTTTCTACCACTTACGCGGACATTGCGGCCGGACGCTCCAAATCGCAGGAGAGGTCCGAAGACAACCAAAGGAAACGACTTCCATCTGTCGAATCCGTAGCGCCTGCTAAGGAAGTGCAACCAACTGTAACGCAGCAACAACATCATCAACAACAACAGCAACCATTGCTACCACAGCAACAACAACAACAGCAGCAGCAACCAATCATACTGCAGCAACAACAACAACAACAACAGCAACCAATCATACTGCAGCAACAAGAACAGCAGCAGCAACCAACTTTGCTGTTGCCTGAACCGGAAGCCGTCAAGCCTAGAAGAAGCAGATCGCCCGGCAGAAGGCGCCAGGATAAACCGAAAGTGCAAGTGCAAATCAGTGAAGCGGTCAGTGATGTTCATCACGACGATCATCAGTTCGCGGTGCCTAATAAGCCAGTGCCTAAACCCGAAAAGAAAGTGGAAATTAAACCAGTTATGAGCGAGGAGCACAAAAGTTACCTCCAACCCGAGTCCAGGATTAGAACGCGTTCACCGAGTCCCATGTGGGAACCCGGTTCGACATCTTACGCCGAAATCTTGCGCGGGCAGTACCTCGCCCAACAACAGCGTCTGCAGCAAGAGCAACTCGATAATCGAGCACCGGAAACGCACGTTTTCAAATCGACCGTCATTTCCGGCAGACGACCCGAACCGAAAAGTCCGACGCCTACGCCTCCACCGACTCCGGTGATTGAGCAAAGTGGCAACATCGATGTGGAGTTCATGGCACCGAATCACGCCCAAAACTGGAGTCAGTACCAGAATCAGTACGCCTACCAGCCTCACTTGACAGAGGTCCATCAGAATTACTACCATCAGCAACAGGGCATTTACGATTTTATCCAACCGGTCGTTCCGGAAATGGTCGGTTTTATAGCGTCCGGACAACAACTGATGAGTTCGGGATTGGGCACTTACCACACCGGCTCAGATCAATACAACACTCTGAACCAAGGGATTGTGTATCAATCTGAGCCTCAACAACAACGGCCGCTATTACCATATCAACGGCAACAACAACCACAACAACAACCGCAACAACCACATCAACCGCAACAACAACCACATCAACCGCAACAACAACCGCAATATAATAGAGAACAGTATCGCGATGTGACGTATGAGCCTCCTCAGGTGACGACGCAAATCGAAGAAGTTCCTCGCGTTGAGGAGGTTCAACAACCGCGGCCTGCTCAACCTACTGTCGTTGAAGAAGTTGCTGTTTTGCACTCGCACGAAGCTTCGCCCGACAACTTTTCGTACGCGCAAATTCTGTCTCAAGGACTGAGCTCGAGGCCTTTCCAGCCATCCAGTGGCGCTCCGACTGGACTAAAGTCTCCGGGGCGTGGACGCGACTCCACGCCTCTCGAAGAAGCGACCCGGAAGGAGCACTCGACCCAGCAGCGCAAACCGAGAAAAGAGCCCTCGAATCGCAGAGAGGGTATCTCGGATGTTGCGACGGCGAATATTAAGCAACATCCGCACCAGCGCAAACCCAAAATCAAACGACACGGACGCCACGAAGAATTCGAAACGGCTGTCGTTCATCAAGGAGAGCTCGGCGTCGTTTCGGCGACGAGTGATGACGACAGCGCGACCCCTCAAGACTTGATCGATAACCGCAGTGATGACAGCGGTAACGTCCCTGATAATACGAGCGATGATAAAACGATTAAAAAGCAACGAAAGAGCAAGAAACCGAAATCTGACGAGGACGAAATCGAGAAGGCGCTTAAAGAGATCGCGATCGCAGAGCGAAAGAGTAATGCTCAAGATGCTAAGACATCTAAGAAAGATAAACATCTTACCCAGATTACCGTGATTAAAACTAAAACGGAAAGTGTGATTAGAAGCGATCGTCCGCCATCTGAAGAACGGATCATTGAAGAGACTAAAGTCAAAATTGTAACTGAACGTTCTGATAAGAAAACGAAAAAACGTAAACCGAAAACGAGTACCAGTGATGAAATTACTACCAGTGATGTACCGACCACTCCAGAAATTGAAGAGCCAGAAGTGCTCAATCAAGAAACTAAATCGAAAAAGAAGAAGAAACAGCCTATCAAAAAATCTGATACGGTTATTGAAGTTAGGGAAATGGATGACGATAAGTCTGTTGAGACTCGAGAAGTTACAACGGCTGTAATATCCGACGGAGTTGTATCTTTAGAAGATACTGAAGTTCCCAAACCGAAATCCAAAAGGAAGGCGAAGAAACCTAAAGAACCATCAGATGAAAAAGAAAATCAAGCTTTCATAGACAACGAAAAAATTGCCAGTGAGAATGTGACGAAGGACTTGCCAAAGAAATCTAAAAAATCCAAAGGCGACGAAGAATTATTTACTGAAGAACAAGTTACACAAGAGATATCCGATGAATCACAACCTACGAAAGACAAACGTAAGAAGAAAATTAAGAAACCTAAGGAGCTTCCACCTTCAGAAGCAATTGCTGAAGATAAATCTCAATTAGTGATTGAGACTCTACCTGTGCCAATTTCGGAATCTTCTGAAATAACTCAAAAGTCGGAAGTTCGCGACTTTTTGGAAACTGAAAGGTATTCTCACGTACCTGAAGATCCCAAACGTAAAAAGAAGGACAATAAGAAACCGAAACCCGTAGATTTGGTTAAAATTGAAACTACTGTTACTGAACTTCAAACTCTTGAACCTTTATCAGAAACTACTATGCAAACTGAGATTAAAGAAAAAGTTTCAACGCCAGCACAAATTGAAATCATTAAAGAACCGAAAACACTACAACCGCCAAAAGTTGAGCCAGCGCAAGGTACGCCCGATAAGCCGACAAAGAAAGACAAAAAGACTAAATACAGCGAAGCAGTGAAAGTTGAAACAACTATCGTCACTGAGGAGCAAAATCTAAAACCATTGACGGAAACTGTTGTTGAAACTCATGTCAAAGAAGAAATATCCTTACCAATTAAAATTGGTGTTGTTGAAGAACCTAAAGGAGAAAAACCAAAAGATAAGAAATCTAAGAAGGAGAAGAAACAAAAGCCAGAAGTGGTTACAGCCACTGTTACAGAAACGACACAGCTCGCCCCTGGTGACGTGAAAGCATTCCTAGAAATGGAGACAATATTCAGTGGGGTAGAAGCAATCAAGTCTCGTGTAAAATTGGAAAAACCTGAAAAGAAAGAGAAGAAACTAAAGTCTACCAGTGTAACTGTTGTAGAAACTACAACCGTTACTTCACTTGGAACGACAAAATCTTCATCAGGAAACATCGTAGAAAATCCAGTGTTGAAGGAAAATCCACCTCAGGCTATAGAAATTTCAAATCAACCAGAAGAAAAATCAAAAGATAAGAAATCTAAGAAAGAAAAGAAGCATAAGCCAGAAGTGGCTACAGCTACTACTGTTACTGCTGACGTTAAATCACTCTTGGAAATAGAAAAAGAGTTCAGTGAACTAGGACCAGTAAAATCTACAGTTGAGCCTAAAGTGAAGTCAGAGAAAGTCAAAAGTGAAGAAAAGAAACAAAAATCGACCAATGTAATGGTTTCAGAAACTACAAGCGTTACTTCAGTTGAAACGATACAACCTTCTACAGAAAAAATCGTAGAAACTTTAGTGATACAGGAAAATCCAATTCCGGCTCAAATTGAATTGGCTGAAGAGGTCACGGAAATTTCAAATCAACAACCAGAAGAGAAGACCAAAGATAAGAAATCTAAGAAGAAAGAGAAGAAACAGAAACCAGAAGTCGTTACATCTACTGTTACGGAAACCACTCAAGTTACAACCGACGTGAAATCATTCATAGAATTAGAAAAAGCCTTCAGTGCAGTAGACCCAGTGAAGTCTACAGTTGAGCCTGAAGTGAAAGTTGAAAAACTTGATAAAGGCGTATCAGAAAAAGTTCAAACTCTTACAGCTTTATCGGAAACTACTGTACAAACGGAGGTTAAAAAAGAAGTTGGTACTCCATTTGACGAAATGATTGAAGAACCAAAAATTGAGCCAGTTGTAGATAAACTAGATAAACCCTCAAAGAAAGACAAAAAGGCAAAACGCGGTGAATCACTTAAAGTTGATACGATTAACATCACTGAAGAAAAACCGGAAAAACCGATAGAAGCTGTTGTTGAAACGCATATCAAAGAACATGTTCCAGTGCCAGTTAAAATTGAACTTGTTGAAGAACTTAAACAAGAAAAACCTGGAAAGAAAGACAAAAAACAAAAATCTAGCAACGTAACTATTGTAGAAACAACAACAGTAACATCAGTTGAAACGACAAAACCATCCTCAGAGAAGATTGTAGAAACTTTAGTAGTAGAGGAAAAGCCACGTTCAGCTCAGGTCGAATTCGCAGAAGAAGCTACAGAAACCTCAAAACAACAACCGGAAGACAAATCTAAAGATAAGAAGACTAAGAAGGAGAAGAAACAGAAACCAGGTGTGGTTACATCTACTGTTACAGAGACCACTCGAGTTACTACTGACGTAAAATCATTCATAGATTCGGAAAAAGCGTTCAGTGGCGTAGAACCACTCAAGTCTTCATCAGTTACACCTGCAGTGAAACTGGAAAAATCTGAAATTGTATCAAAAATCGAAACTGTTCTCAAACCAACCGCCGAAAAAGTTGTCGAAACTGTAATGACTGAGCAATTTCCATCTGTACAGGTTGAAGTTATTGAAAAACCTCAACAACATATTGAAAAAGGTTCGTCTGAATCTGAAGAAAAGAAGGAGACGCAGAGTTTGGTTGAGAAAGGAACATCTGTAGTGGCGCTTGCCGAAGAAGTTCCAAAACCGAAAGAACGTAAAAAGAAGAAGCTTAAGCAAGAAAATGAGCAAAATTTGTCTACTGAAACACAAACTTTGAAAAAAACCAAAACCACTACAACTGTAACCACAGTTACAAGTATGCGAAATACTCCACTCACTGAAACCATTACAACATCCTCACCGACTGTGATCAGTGAAGAAGCGAATATTAAAACTCTTGAAGATATTAAATCGATTATCGATGAAGAAAATAAGGAAAATTCTCACATTATTACCGCCACTGATACTCAAATTAATAAAATTGGCGCACCTACGAATAAAATCGTATTGATAACTCACGAAGAAGTACGCACTAAACCTGTAGTAAGTCTAAAAATGGAATTCGTTGAAACTCCTGTTCAAATTACTCAAATCTATGAAGAAGTTCCTAAAGAATTAATTACTCAAGGTGAAACAATAACTACAGTTACATGTACCGAAAGCAACAAAACGATGTCGACCATTGCGTCATCTTCTGTTACAACTGAAACAACGAGCACCATAACCGAAAAACCTCAGATTATTACTACCGAAGTTGTGCCTCAGCATGTGACCACCGTTATAACTACTGAAACTATAACTAGCACAAAAACGATTGATGAACCTGAGAAAATAACTGAAGACGAGCGAAATTTAATTCCCGAAGAAATAGAAATAGAGCAAGTGATTTTCGGTTCCGTTAAAGAGAGACCCGGTCACAAAATCGACAAAAAGAAAGATAAGAAAAAGAAACATCCTGAAAAACCTGAAGAATTCACAGCAGAAGAACAAGAAGTTTGTAAAGTTTGGGAAGAAAAGCTTCAGAAGAAGAAGAAGCGACAAGGAATTCCTCTGGAATTTCTATTAGATAATGAAACTCCACCCGTTGATAATATCAGGTCGCCTGAATTCAACGTCAAATCGGAACAGTCACTGTCACGATTAGAATCTGTCGATTTTGAAGTTAGCAGTATTCAAGACGTCATGAGTGTTTTATCGGACAAGGGCGACGCGAAAATTGGCAGTAAGACAGTAAAGGAGACCGAAAGTAAGGAGGAAAAGAAATCTTACGCCGGTTTGCCCATCGATAACACTGTAGACATTTTTGATATTTTAGACGAAGCTATCGTATTGTCTGACGACGAAGTGACTGAACATCCCGCGATAGGTGATGTGAAAAAAGACGAATCTAAACCAGTGGAACCTCCAAAACCGGCTAAAAAAGGTTTACCAATCGATAAAACCCTCGATATTGAGGAAATTTTAGACGAACCTATGACTATTTCAGACGGAGAATCTGAAAAGTCACCAAAAGATAAATCGAAGAAAAAGAAGAAAAAGTCGAAAATTAATAGACAGGAGGAACCAACTGCTTCCCAAACTGTACAAGTAGAAGAACAGAAAGTCGAAATTCCCAGTGCGGAACCCACAAGTGAGGAAACTCAACAAACTTTATCGTCAATATCTTGGGCTAATGTTGTAGGTTCTAAATCACAAACACATAAAGAAGCTACTGTTGTTACGAATAAGGTTACTGAGGAACGCCTCATCAAAGAACCGGTCATTGTGACTGTAGATGAAGATAAAAAGAAAAAGAAGAAGACTAAAAAGAACAAAGTAACCGAGTTGAATAATGAAGAAGAATTTGAAGTCACTCAAATAGAAGACGTAGTTGCACAGGAAGTACCTAAAGCGGTAGCGGAACCAGATTCTGAACTTCAACCTTTCGAAGAACCGGAAGAAGTTGAAGAAACACAAAAGAAGAAAAAGAAGAAGCACAAAAAGAATAAAAATAAAAAAGACGAAGAAACACCGCCTGAAATTCTTACTGAAGAAACTAAAGTTGTTGAGATTACCGAGGTAACCAAACCTGAAAAGGAATCCAAGAAAAAGAAGAAGGGGCATAAGCAACCTCCAGTTTCGCTACCAAGTGAAGAAGATAAACCTACTGAACATTCATCAGAAGTAAAAGAACCAGAAAAAGAAAAGCAGGACAAGAAACCGAAAGAAAAATTAGTTGCTGAAGAACCGAAACTGGATGAAGTTGAGAAACCCAAAGTGGAACCTAGACGTAAAAAGAGCAAAAAAGAAAAATCTGTCTCCTTTGAAGAACATCCTCAAATCATCAATTTCGAACAAGATACCCAAACGTCAGAAATTTCTAAACTGACTGAAGGTGAAACCATCAAGACCACTTCCGAGGAATTCATCTTCCTTGGTGGCACATCGTCAAGTCAATTTATAGAAAACGAACAAGAATTGGCCGTTGTAGATTTGAGCGAACCTCAACAACCGGAAGAAACGTGGGTCGATCTGTCTCAAGAAATGTCTAAGTCCGTCGATTGGGTAGATTTGGTACACGAAACTGAACAGAAAGAACAGAAACTGGCTTACAAAGGTTTACCAATCGACAGCTCAACTGATTTATTCATAGACATTTTAGACGAACCTATTGTTCTTTCAGACGATGACGAACAGAAACCAGCGGAAGCAGCAATTGAAGAACCAAAAGCTCAACTTGTAATTGAAGATAAGCAACAACTTCAAGACGACGTAAAACAAGAAACTCTCAAGTTCATCGAGATTGAAAATATTGGAGAAAAACCAGAGGAGCAGAAACCTAAATTTGCTGAAAATCCTGCGTATAAAGGTTTGCCTATTGATGAATCTTCTAATTTATGGATTGATACTTTGGATGAACCGATGGTTTTCTCTGATGAAGAACCCGAGAAAAGTAAACCTGTTGAAGAACTCAAGTCTGAGGTACCTACTGAAGAGAAGAAACTGGAAAAAGTGGCTTATAAAGGTCTACCAATCGATTCTTCCACGGACATGTTCTTGGACGTTTTAGACGAACCAATGATTTTTTCAGACGATGAAGAAGAGCAAAAGTTGCAAAAGAATACAACGATTGAGACTGTGACTACTACTACTATGACTGTGACGAAGACTGAAGATGAAAAGTTACCTGCTGAAGAAAAAGTGGAAATAAAAGAAGAGCCAAAAGTGGAAAAACCGGCATACAAAGGTTTACCAATTGATGCTTCCACTGACATGTTCTTGGACGTTTTAGACGAACCCATGATATTTTCAGATGAGGAAGAAGAACTACAACGTCTGACGAGTGAAGTAGTTGAACTTGAAGAACCGCAAAAAACACCTGAGAAAGTAGAAGTACAGAAAGAGGAAGTGAAAGTAGAAAAACCGGCTTATAAAGGTTTACCTCTTGATTCTACCACAGACATGTTCTTAGATATTCTAGACGAACCAATGGTCTTTTCAGATGAGGAAGAAGAACTACAACGTCTGACGAGTGAAGTAGTTGAACTTGAAGAACCGCAAAAAACACCCGAGAAAGTAGAAGTACAGAAAGAGGAAGTGAAAGTAGAAAAACCGGCTTACAAAGGTTTACCTCTTGATTCTACCACCGACATGTTCTTAGATATTCTAGACGAACCAATGGTCTTTTCAGATGATGAAGAAAAACCGGAATCGGTCCCTGAACTACAGAAGGTAGAACAAAAAACAGAAAAGGCACCAATTCTTGATTTCATTCGAGCTGAAATAGATACCATTGAAAAAGAACGTTTAGATGTTTCCAAATCAGTAAAAGAACCTGTAAATAAGAAAGAGCAAAAACAACCGGGTCTGATAATTGAGGAAGACCTTCTTCGTTATGACGTTGTAGGAATGGCAAAATTGGAAACCGATTTTTACGTACAACGGTCCAGAGAAACGACCCCCGAAAAAGTTGTAACAGTTGAAACTGAAACTCAGGAGACTAAAATCACAGACGAAGAGCGACTTGTTCAGAACTTGCTGATGGAAGTCACACACTACGATGTGTTGTATTTGTATAATGCAGAAGTTGCCTGGTACGAACAAAAATCTTTGGAAGCTCAAGAAAATACTCAAAATGAGGTATTGGAAATATCTGAAGTAACCGAAATTAAAAAAGAAACAACGAAATCGAAAGAAGACAACTCTGATATTTTGAAATTCATCACCAACGAACGCCAAATTGCCGAAGTCGTGGAAGAACCTAAGAAACAGCCAGAAGTTGTAACAAAACCAGTAGAAGTAACGAAAATACAACCTGAAGTTATTAAAGCGGTTGAAGAAACTCTTCCAGTGAGTGAACCGGATCCTACAATTGTAGAAGAGACAACAAAAGAAGTTTTACTTGAAGAGCAACCAGAAGTTATCAAAGCGGTTGAAGAGACTGTTACAGTGATCAAACCGGAACCCACAGTTGTCGAAGGTACAACACTTGAAGTTGTACTTGAAGTGCAACCAAAAGAACGGGTTTCAGAACCTAAACGTGATGAACCTGTAACAGTTACTGGAACAAAACCTACAGTTGTAGTAGTGCCAACAGCAGAAGTTACAGTTGAGGAGCGACCAAAAGAACAAGTTCCTGAACCTAAAACTAGAGATATCGAACCAGAAGAAGATGAACCATCTATTGCAAGAATCCAAGATCTTCCAAAATCCACAGTTACAATTACGGAAACGATCACAACTGTGACATCGGAAACTCGGCAATCTAAACCATCACAATTCGAAGCGATTTTGGCTAAAGCTACTGAATTCGTTCCAAAATCTGAACAATCTAGGCTGAATCCAAACGCCGCTGAATTTATTCCGGGATCTAACGATCAAAGGCCTCAATTCGTCGAATTTGGCGATGAAGATGGTGATTACGATCAGAGTAGTAGTGTGTGGAGTTACGGTGAACAAATTTACAACGATATTGTACAAAATTCCGAATCGCAAGATTCGGGAATCGTCGCTTCCGAACCGCCGAGTACTCTTTGGGTTGACGATTTGGTACAACAACCTCTAGAGCCAGCTACAGATAAACACAGAGTGCAAGAATTCATCGAACTTGAGAAACAACAAACTGAACCTCACCGTGAAGTAGCAACTGTTGATAAACTGTTTCCAGAGGAAATTGTGACTGAAGAGGTGTCAGAAACGATTCCAAATGTTGACACTGAAGATACTCTCCTTGTTGGAGACGATTTGAAACCAAGGAAATCGCCGAGAAAGAGGAAATCTAAATCTCCTCGTCCGCCTGCACCGGTAACGGAACGGGTTGAAGAAACTAAAGCGCAGATTCCAACGGAATCTACACCTCCTATCAACGTTTGGGAAGCTCTAATGAAAGGTGATAAGACCTACGCAGAGGTGGTCGCTACCAACACACCAGAAGATGAATTGCCTTCTTCTGAAGCGCCGCCTTCTAAACCTAAAAAGGAAGAGATCGTATCTCACGTTGAAATTAGAGTGATTGAACCTTCCGAACCTCGTATAGACACTGAAGCCGATAAAGACGGATTCGTTGAGTTTATTCCTAAAAGAACTAGGTCCAGGTCTCGATCTAGACAAATTGATCAACCGATCGCAAGAGAAGTTAGTCCAGAAGTTCTTTTTGGTGACGATAAGAAATCTAAACGTAAATCGAGGAAAAGGCAGAAATCTGAAGAACCAGTCGAAGCTACCGATGTAGTAGAAACTCCAGTGATCGAAATGATTCCGGTAGAACCAGAACCGGAAATTGAACCGAAACCGGAGGTACCCGTACAAGAGGAAAAGCCAAAACGTAAACCGAAAAAGGAGAAACCGGCAAAGGTAGAAGCGGAACCCGTTGTTGAAAAACCGGTGGAAGAAATTCCATTAACTCCTGAAATTAAAACAGAAATTGTTACGACAATTGAACCTTCTGTAACCGTTACAACTTCTGTCGACTATCTCACTACTTATGCGGATATTGTAACTGGACGAAGTCGGGATCCTTCACCTGCCGTCTTTAGACGTGCGGTTCATGATACTATTGTGCAACCTCAAGAATTGAAGACGCAAATCGAAGTGTTGCAAAAGGAACAGGTTCATGAAGAACAGAAACCTGAACCTGTTGTAATCGCTACTGTAGACGAACCTGAAGTGGTAGCCGATAAACCAGAAAAGCCGCAACGTAAATCCAGAAAACGTGACAAGACACCGAAAGAAGTAGAAGCGACTAAAGAAGTCGTTGTTACGCCAGAAATTGTAACTATTGAAACGACCGAAGAACCTAAAACGGTGATTCCTGAAGAACGCAAAGATCCAAATTTGAAATCGTATGCCAACATCGCAGCTTTAACTAAATCCAGAGAGGTTTCTGCTAGTCCAGTTCGTAAAACTGAAGCTCTTCCATCGAAAAAACCTGTGGAAATACAAATTCAAGTGGTAGATGAGCCTCAACTTGCCGAACCCATCATATGCGAAGCTGATCCTGAGGGTTTCATGTCTGTTCTCACTAAGAAGGATAAACGTTCAAGATCTCGATCGCGCAGTAGGAGCCGAGCGAAACCCGTTGAAACTCCTCAAAAAGAGGAACCTCAACTAGAAAAACAACCACCTAAAGATAGAAAGAAGAAGGATAACGTAACTACATTACCGGGAGTTGAGAGTTTCATTGAAAGTGAACGGCAATCTACTTCTGAAAATGTCCAGATAACTGGCAAAAGTTGGGCTTCGATTGTTGGCAAACCTACTGAGTATGCGACCGAAAAGAAAGAGAACGTTGTGCAACCTGTAGAGACTGTGGAAAAACCAGAAGAAAAACCTGAATTGGATGACTCTAAAGGAAAGAAGGACAAGAAGAAGAATAAAAAAGAGCCTGGTGACAGAACAAGTGTGATCGGTGGTATTTTTTCATCTGTTAAAAATGTCTTTGGTGGTTCTAAATCTAAAGAGGAAGAAGTTACGGTTGAGAAACCTGTAGAAGAACCTAAAAAGAAGAAGAAATCGAAGAAGGGTGGGAAAACTAAACTCGAAGAAACACCTGCCACCGAAATTATTCCAGAAACTGTCACTATAGAACAAGAGGAAAAGATTATTTCTGTGATTGATGCTCCCGAAGAAATCTTTGCGGATGTAAAACCCGAACCAGTCTCTACAGAGAACATAGAGAACACCGCGGAATCGTCATTAGCTTACGACAAAACTCAAATCGGCGAGTTCTTGGATCGGGAACAATACACTCTCCCTGAACCACTTGTAGTAAAGCCCGTTGAAGAGATTAAGCCAGAAGTTCTGGAAGAGGGTTCACAAGAAATTGAGAAGAAAGGAAGTTTCTTAGGTAATTTGATATCAAAAGTGACCGGTTCAAAGTCTGATGAATCCAAACCCAAGAAAGATAAGAAATCAAAGAAAAAAGGTAAAGACAAGGAAGCTAAAGAGGAAGACACTGAATCGATCGAACCTAATGTACTTCCTGAAGTTCAATCTGAAGAAGTAAAAGAGATCGTACCAAGTATTCCTCAAGTAACTCTAGCTGATGAAGGAAAGAAGAAGAAAAAGAAGGGAAAAGATAAGAAAGTCGAAAAGTCCCCCACTGAAGAAAAACCCGAACCACAAATTGAACTTCCGTTGGTTGAAAAAACTCAAACCGTCGTCACTGTGACTGAACAGACCACCAAAGTGGTCGAACTCACACCCAAGCAAGAAGCTGAACTATTACGGCGGGAAGCTCCAATTGAAGGACCCGTATCAAAAGTGACTGAAGAAGTAATTGTTGAAAAAGCTATAGAATTATCTCCAAAAGAAGAAGTCGCTCAAATCACTAGCGAAGAACCAGTCAAGCTAATTGAAGCATTACCAGAAGTCAGCGAAATTAAAGAACCTGAAACTGATGTAAAAGTGATCGAAGCAGTCATAATTGAAAAAGTTATAGAATTGTCTCCTAAAGAAAAAGTGACTCAAATCATTGTTGAGAAACCAGAGGAAAGCGAAAAAGTAGTTGCGCCCATTGAACCAGCTACATCAGAAATGAAGGAAATCAAGAAACCCAAAACAGATACACCGAAAAAGACCGATAAGACAGTGGTTGAAGGAACAGTAATAGCATCAACTCCTAAAGAAGAAAAGAAACCAGACGAAACCCAAAAGGTTACGCCAATTGAACCAGCTGCACCAGAAGTGAGCGAAATAAAGAAATCGAAAAAAGACAAATCAAAAAAGAAGACTGACGAACCAAAATATGGAATTTTCGATACAATCGTCACGAAAATCTCGGAAGTTTTCACGCATAAAGAGAAACAACGTTCCGAATCGCCCGAAGAGACTCTGGTCGGTAATCTAACCTTGGACGGTACTTTCTGGTTGGACAAATCGCTGTACGACCGAGCCGAAGAAGAGTACTATCTGTCGCTGGTCGAAAAGAAGAAGGAAAAGGAAGCGGAGAAGATCCGGAAGAGGCCGGACGACGATAAGAGAGATAAGGACGGCGATTCGGACAGTTCGAGCGGACGAGGTTCGCCGCGCCCTAACGGCCACATCGACGGTGGCTCCCCCCAAACCAACGGAAGCGACTTCCGCATCTATTCGCTTCCGGGCGGACTGGGCGGATGGAAGGACACTAGCACCTATCTGGGAGCGGAACCGCTGAAGAACGAAGAAATCGCGCGTTTCATCGACGCGGAAATCGAAGACGGTGCGAAATGTAAAGCGGCGCCGGCGCCGACGGCCGATGACCACTTGCGCGCGGCCAAACGGCTCTCGGAAAGTATCGCGGAAGACGTGATTAACGATTCGGCACCTTTCGAATCCTTCCCAGATCCTCCTGTAGGTCCCCAAATGCAGCCGTCGTCCAGACAAGTCGCAGGCGAGACCGACGACGATAAGCAACTGAAGAAGGTGACGAAATACTGTGTGTTCTTTTAGGGTGTCTATTTAAGTGCATGTCTTTACTAATAATCAGCTTCATTGAATAACATTAATTTTATTACATGTTGGCGTTTTGGGTTTCATTTGTGTCTTGTTTCTCTTTTGTGTTGTTGTTGATGTCATGTTTTCGAAATCAGCCAGAAATCGAGGGATGTTGCTCCGTTCGCATCGGCTTAAATCGCCTGATCTGATTCAACTCGCTCTATTAACCCGAATAAATTGAATGTCTTCTCGCTGCATTTTCTCATGTCAAGAACGCGCTCATTTCGCCTAGCGTGCTCAAGTGACGGTTCCGGATTTTATTTTGGTTTGCGTTTCCCAGGATCTGACCGAAGACGTCGCGAAACTGCAGAAGGTCCTTCGGACGACCGAAATTTCCATAGACGATTTGCCTCGTGAAGGCTTCGACCAGATGATCGTCGCTTTGGAGGTGAGTTATCGGCCGTTCTCGTTCCGTAAATGTCGATGATTTTCAAACGAAATTGACAGCGTCCTCGCCTTGAACCGGCGCTCTTGACCGAATTATGTGTACGTATTTTATATCTCGCGAATCGTGACCTCGATGACATCACCTCTCTAATTCGGCCTGGTGAGCGAGCCTAACGAAAATGCTGGCATCCTTATTGCCGCGGTCACATTTTCGGTTGTAATAATAGAATTTATAATCGCCGGCGTTCAAATTTGATTTAGAGGCCTATAACGCTTCCGTTGAGTGATTGCGTGCCGTCTGTGGCCTATTTTAAAAAAGCCCAGCGAAAATAGCGCGCGTTACGCAAGAAATTCCATTGTGCCCTTTTTGGTTTGAATGCAAGAGTCCGTCTGAAAGTCCTGAAAGCTTAACCGCGTTAGAGCATCGTACATAAATAAATAAATATTTATTGAGTCATTTGCAATTCAAATTATTTATTTAGCGATGTTTTGAAAATTGACTTGCATACACGAGGATGATCCAATCGAGACTTATAGCAGGTTCGATCCCTTCTTGAGATAGATTTAGATCGAAACGTGTGCATTTTTATCATACACGTACGTAAACCGGCATCATAAATAAACAAACCGCGCTTCGAGTGACCAGTACCGCTTTAGCCTTCCGCCAAGAACAATCCGAAAGAGTCGCGAACCGGATTATTTATAAATCGAATTCAAAAGTGATCAGGAGACGATCGGTGATTTGGTTTGTGCCCGTGATTTACCAAAAAATCCTGAAAATTAGTGATTTCAACATCTCCAGGTGACCCTTTCAGTATAACGATAATTAATTAGAGTTTGTAACAATAATGATTCAAGTGGGTTGATTTATCTCCACCAATTAAACGGTCGGGTGATTAATTCAAGTAGCTCATGCTAATTCGGGTGATAAATCCGCGATCTGAAATAGCAATTACGTCATTCGTCGCTTTTAAGTCGTTTTCCAACAATGATTTTTTATTGGAATTATTTCCATTGAGATGAAGGCCGCTTCGTAAATACCAAATAACTGAGGTAATCATCTCGCGAATTGTCTTTTTGAATGAATTTCTCTCCCGTCTGCATAACATCCGGCTCATTTCCGACCACCCAAAGTTATTGTTGGCAATTACCTCATAAACAGAGTATAGGAGCGCATCGGTTTAAATTTAGAAATTCGTATGCGATTTTTCGGCGCCGACCTGAATTACTCTACATTACGCCAAATGTAAACGCGTTTTATTTTGTAGGAAATTACCGGTGACTTGAAGAAGCATGCGGCGCAAGCCATCACCCTCGAGGGTCAAGTGTTGGAACTGAAATCCGACCACGAGACCCAATCTCTGGCGGCGCATTTGGCAGGAATCAGGACCAGAATCGCCACCCTCCTGTCACAAGCCGAACACGGAAGGATTGCGGTCTTGGTGAGTGAAATCGTATTCATGGTAAAATGTCTATTTTTAGATAATAATCACTAGAAAAATATCACGTTTTGTTATTGTGAATTCTTAATTATTTATAATAATAATAGCAATGATTTCATTATTCCAGAGCGCAAGAGGGGAGCGAGTTCAACGCCAGGAGGAACTGACCCGTTACCAACTCCTCTTAACCGAAATCGAGATTTGGCTCAAAACTACACTCGAAACTATCGAGATAATTAAAAATAAACCGCAACAAGACGAAGCTGTCCATCAACTGGATCAACTGTCAAAGGACCTAGAAGATAAAGAGCGTCAATTATCCGAATTGGCCGTCGCCTGTGAAGAATTCAGGAAGTATCAGGAATTGAGACCGTTGGCCGAAACTTTACTGGAACAGTTGAGGACGTTGACTCTAATTTTCGTAGAGCAAAAGACTATAATTAGAGAGACACGTCTGATACTGGTCGAAAGCAGAAAGACCACACCCGATTTGTCCCTGGAAAACACCTTGGACTCGAGTTCCATGCCGATCGAAGAAGTTCCGGCCCTACCGAAAACCGTCGAACTCGTCCGAGAGGCTTACCACATCCAGACGCAAACGGGCCGAAGCTTGGACTCGCCCCAAGACGTCCAAATACAGACCCAACTTTCCGAAGTCGGCGAAATCGGCAGGAGCAAGAAAGAGACGATCACCATCACGAAGAGCACCAAAGGTGGAGAAGACTTTATAGAGATCGAGACGAAACCCGCGATGGCGCACCAATCGAACGACCCTCAGCCGATAATCGAAGAGCCGGATGACGACATCCTAGTCGAAGCGAATTATCGGCAAGGGGCGCAGTCGCAAACGGGCGCCACTGAACTGAACATCAGCAATGTCAAACCTAATCAAGGTTTCGAAACTGTCATGGTCGAACCGGACGAAACCACCACAGAAGTGATCGTCGATGCTGATGGAACCAAACGCATAATCGTCAAGAAACTGCACAGGACTGTAGTCAGACACCAGCAGAACGTCCAGCATCAACACCTGACGTCCATGAGTACTCTTTCGACAGATGGAGGGCTTCCGGTCACCCAGAGTTTCTCGCAGGTGACCTTAAAGGGCCAGCAGAGCAGCACAACTTTGGCCAAAGGCGACGGAAGCAGGCAGACCTTGACCAGTAAGCAATATGGCGGCAAAGTCGTTTCCGGCGTTCCCGGCGGCGAAATCGACGTGCACGAGTTCCAGTCGGAACCGGAAACGCACTACAGCATCGTCCAGGCGGTCGCCAAACCCGAAGAGGTCGAAGTCCAAGGGATCAAACTGCACGAGGGCGACGTCACGATGGTCGATAACGAGAACCGGCTGATCGACCCGACCCAGATCACCTACGAGGGTAGCGAAATCCACACCTCAAGCTCGAGCGTTCGAGCGGTCGTCCAGCAAGTCACCAGGCGGATAATCCGGAAGACCAGACGAATAATCCGGAGGACCGTGATCGTGGACGGTAAAGAGCAGGTGACTGAAGAGATCGTCGAGGAACCGGAAGAGGTCGAAGTGACGGAAGAAGGAATTCCGAGGGTCAGCATCAACGTGATGCGTACGGAAGACGGTCAAGTGGTTCACGAGCAGACCTTGGGTGAGGAGCCGACGAATTTGCAAGAAGGAGTGACCGTCACTAGACAAGTGACGAGTGTCTTTTCGGGTCCGGACGGACAACCGATTCCTGTCGAGCAGACGAGGTATGTGGTAGACGTTGGTGCACCCTCATCTTCCGTAGAGGCACAGCCCGTTGAACCAGTCACGCTGCTTTCAGAAAGACCTACAGAGACAACTGCTGTTGAGAAAGCGAGCGTCGTCAGTGACTTTTTAGATAACGAAAGAGTTAGCGCTGAGAGTAGTGGCATTGAGAAAGCACCTAGAGCAGACGAGGCACCTCCTACTAGCAAACGTAAACATAATAAGAAATCTAAAAAGACTCCTCAGAGCGAAAGTCCTGATAACGTTACGATCACTCAAACAGAGCACAAGACTGAAGTCACGCAAGTGTCTCCGCTTGTTGCAACATCCGAAACGACTCAGACCTCACCTAAAGAAAGTGGGATCGAAGTCGTCACTCAGACCTCTCCACAGATTGAGACAACTACTGTCTTGACGAAAGAAACGAAAACGGCGGAAACTCCTCGGAAATCTCAATCACCATTACAGAAAACACCTATTCTGACTCCTAAATTATTTACTCCAGATGTCTCGGAAACTTCGAAAGTTGTGGAAAAGACCTCAGTAACTGCAACCACTGTCTTAGAAGAAGCTAAATCATCTTCGGATCAATCAAAATCTGAGAGTGTCGAAAAGACTCCAAAGCCTAAAACTCCTGAAGGGGACAAACCCAAAACTCCTGGAGAGGACAAACCTAAAACTCCTGAAGGGGACAAACCCAAAACTCCTCAAGGGGACAAACCCAAAACTCCTGGGGAGGACAAACCTAAAACTCCTAAAATTTCTATACCTTCAGAAATTGCAGAAAAGACTACAGTGACTACAACTATCGTAGAAGAAATTAGAAAATCTCCAGAAAAGTCAAAATCTAAAAGTCCCAAAAAGACTCCAGTTGATGACGAACAATCCCCAACAATTTCCTCTACTGTTTCTGAGATAATTGAGGAAATATCAGCTCCCCTAGAAAAACTGGACAGTAAGGATGTCCTCGATAGTGGTTCTAAATTGCAGGAAACTGTAAGCTCATTCGTTACTTCCGAGGATTCATCAGTTGTTCTTGTCCAAAATGGTAATGTGAAAACTTCAACTCAAGATTTTCTTACATCTGAGCAACAACACGAGCCCACTCCTCTTCCGAAAGATGTGTCCCCTCCTTTCGAAACACCTACCGGCAAAAAGAAACGCAAACTTCCCAAGTCCAAGAAAGAGAAAACTTCCGGAACTCCACGCTCCCAAACTCCTGAATACCAAGAGCAATTCGAAATTGTCGAAACTACGACTTCTCTGCAGCCGAACAAACCCGATCAACTCAAAGAGCCAACTCAGGCTGTCGAAATTGGACTCTCCATTGAAGAAAAGCCATTGGATGCTTCCTTGGTAACCCCGCAAGTCTCTGTCACTATGAAGGTTGGAGAAGATAAGACCAAGCCGATCGAAATTTTGCAAAAGGATATACACGTAACTTTGCCCGCTTCTACTTACCAAAAAGTGGAAACCAAGACCGTAGCTTTGTCTCCGATTGCACCGAAATTGGAAAGCGATCATACCGAGTCGCCCACTCCAAGCGATCTGGACCACGGAGGACGTCGCAGTAAGAAGAAAAAGAAACACAAGGACTCGCAAAGTTCTAAAAGCACAACCGATGAATCTCTAGCGACTTCTTTAGCCGAATCTACAGAAATCGTAGTTCCTGAAGACTCGTCGCTACCATCCGAGGAAACGCCCAAACATACCGAACAAGCGTTTCCACTATCGGATGAATCCGAGGGGGAATCCGAGGATGACGGAGGCAAAGACACTGGCTACGAAGCTGATAAAACCACAGTCGACGAAAGTTTGGCCGATGATGATGGCTTGGAACAGAAGAAGCGCCGAAAGAAGAAGAAGAAGCAAAAAGTTAAAGTCAAGGATGTAGACGACTCATCCAACGTTCCGAAATCTGTTACCGATTCATCACCAATCGGACATTCTTGGCAATTCACAGACGATGAACCTTTACAAAAATCCGAATCCGATGCAAAACCGGAAGATCATAAAAAATCTAAGAAGAGGCGCAATAAAGGTAAAAGAGGAGAATCTAAAGTATCGGGAAGTGAACCGGAACCGGAATCAGAGGAACCTGTGATATTTGAAGCTCAATCCGACGAAATTGTGTCTGCCAACGATTCAATTCATACAATTTCAACCCAATCTGAACTAGGCACCGTTAAAATACTCCAAGAATCTTTAGTGAGCTCCCCTAGTCAATCACCTAAAGAACTGCCAGCTCAAATAGTGTCTACAGTTCCGGTTTTGGAAACTATCACCACGGAAGAAAATATTTCGCAAACTTCTCCAATCGAAGAAATCAAAGAATCACATCGAATTGTTGAGGAGTTCATTCAGAAAGAACAAATTCTCACGGAACCAGTTTCTGTGCAGACATCTCCCGAAGTCCCAAAAGAAACCGAAGAAGTTTCTATTCAAACAATCTTAGAAAAATTACCCGACGTTCCTAAAACTGAAGTCGAAGACGCCTCTAGTCAAATTGAAATTACCACGACCGAAATCGTCACTCAAACTACGCCGAAAGTTCAATCGCCTGTCGAAACGGGACGACCCGAAATTGTTACCGTCGAAACATCAATTCAGACGGCCACTCCTGAAAGAACGGAAGTTGTGGAACAAGGCGCTCAAACGATTACGCCGGAAATCCCAAGAAGTGAATCGGCCATGCAGACGACCATCGTTTCTAGTCACGAGGAAGAAGTTCAAACCGTTCAAAGTCCGGAAGTTCAAACGAGCGAGTTTGCTGTCCAAGCACAACCAACTCCGGAAGATCAGTCTGTGCAAACTTCTCCATTACCTTCGGCTCCTCCATTCGAGGAAGTTTTCCCCCATGCAACTCCTAAGGATACTAAGGAAATTCTCACTCAAACCAGTCCGATAGTTATGCAGAATATCAGCGAACTAACACCACCGAGCAGTTTGTCAGAGCAATACGAAGTTCACGTCAAAGCCTCATTCACTCTGCCGACTGAAAGTAGTGACGGTTTCTTCACCACGACGAGTGAAAGCGAAAGCACTCCTCGTCCTCCTAAGAGAGATCCCAGAAAGAAAAGCGATTCATTCGAAGTTTTAGAAATCACTGATGCATCACAACCTATCATTGAAGAACCAGGTGATTCTGGTTCCTCTTCTGAGGATCTAGATGTGGAAGTTACGGTAGACGGCGTTCCTCAATCGACCGCTTTATTGGACTCCGAAAGGGGTCATAAGAAATCTAAGAGGAAACGTCATAAGAAACCGAAGAAACCTCAAGAAGAACCTGGAGAACACGCCATCGACAAAGATCTATTTGCCGCATTCAAACGCCAAGAGGGAAGTTCGTTAGATCCGAAAGAACTGTATTCTGAAATTGCTAGGAAACATTCAAGGTCCTCGTCACCGGTGAGAGAAGACGAAACTGTTTTCGTTACTAAATTAGTGACGGATCTGGATGCTGATAAAGTGAAGAAGATCATTTCAGAAAAACAGAAATCCGCAGAAATTCCACAAGATTTCCGAGTTGAAGTTAACGTTACTGATATCGATACTCCATCAGTTTCGAGTCCGGAAAGTTTCGAGATCCAATCACGGGATATTGTAACAGTTTTGAAAGGGCAACCTCAACAACAATCTTATGAAGTTTCATCTACAAGTAATTTAGAATCGGCAGGACCTAAGACCTCCAAAGTTTCGACAACCGAATTCGTAACTGAACCACACACTGGTGAGGTGACGGTTACGAAATCTGTATCGTTCGAAACTAAACCGGGAGTTGTGGAGTTTTTGGAATACGAAAAGTCCGCACAAGAAACTCCTTCGATTCAGCCGCCTACGAAGAAAGAGCGAAAGAAGAAAAAACCATCCAAATCCGAAGTCACATCGCCTGAGACCACCATCGAAATTGCAAGTGTTGTGGTCAGTGATGTAGTTTCGAAGCAATCTCCTGTCGAAGAACTTCCGAAATCACAAAAAGATGACCTTCTGCAGCCAAAGTCCAAACCATTGGATCCGAAGCCAGAAACTAGTGATTTTATAACGCGCGAAAAATCCCAACAACTTTCTCCGAAACCTAAACATAAAAATAAGCACGTTTCGTCAGTCACGATTGAAGAAGTGCAATCTCCCACCTCCCATCCAGATCTTCCTCTATCTCCGGAATATCCCATGTCGCCGACAGACGAATACCCGTCACCGAGTAAAGCGATTTGGCAACAGCCCACACCGGAATCTAAAGTGACGGTTCAAGAGGTAGGCGTCAGGTGGAACCAAACTCAAAGTCTGGAACGTGCCAAAAATCTCCAAAACGCACGTCACACCACCCATCTGAGCGACGTTTTGTACTTGGCGACCCTGCATACGGTCGTCACCGATGAAACGATCGAGCAGCGCAACGACCACGTCCAGCAGAACTTGGACACTCTGAAAATAGCAGTGGAAAGACGCGACGTAGTGGTGATCCAACAAACCATAATCACGACCGTCGAGACTGTCACCAGATGGCTGGAAACCATCGAGTACCGGATTTACGTCAGCAGGCAACAAACTTCCGACGGCCCGACACGCGAAAGGGTCCAAGAATTCAACAATCTCCAAGACGAAATCGTCAACATCAAAACCAAAGTCGAAGAACTTCAATCGGTCGCCAGCCAAGCTGATAATATCTACAACGAAGACGATCGAAATCGCGTCAAAAGCTACATCGAATCGCTTCAACAACAAGTCAAAGTTATCGAGGGTGTGACGAAAGAAAACGAAGAATTGGCCGCCGGCGATTTGAGACGCTGGGAAGAGTTCAGTAACGGAGTCGACAACGTGACACGACTGATCGGTGACGTCAGGAAAGATCTAGAAGATTTGAAGGAATCCGATGCCGCACCTCAAACGAAACTTAACGAGCTGGACAAACTCGAAAACGCCATCAGATGCCACATGCTCAAGACCGTCCACTTGATTACGACGGCCAAAGGTCTGATGCGCGATTTCCCCACCAAAGAGATCCCGAAACAGATTTACGTGAATCACGACGCCACTAAAAACATCGAGCAACTCATATCGATCGAAAGGGAGAAGTCGTTGCAATTTTTATCGTTGGCGGACGAATACGAACAGACTCTGAAGGAGTTCGGGCAAATCATCGACGTGGCCGAGGCGCTGGTCGAAAGCCCGATCAACGTGAGCAACCTGCAGCATTTGGAAGACGGGATGCAGAACCATCGCAAGTTCTTCGTCAATTTGAGCCACTGTAGGGCGATCCTGGAATCGCTCGAAGAGAATCTGGACGCGGAAACGCGAGTCCACCATTCGGAACTCCACCAGAATTTGTACGATCGAGCTAAGGTCATCCTCGATAAAGCCACCGGACGGTTCCAGCAGATGTCGTTGGCCGCGTCCCGTTGGACGGTCCTTCAACAAGGTCTGCGCGAGGAAATGCGGTGGTTGCAAGTGGCCCAGCAGCGAGTCCCCGATTTGACTTCGGTCACTTCGTCCGATTACGACCGTTACATCGAACTGTACGAATCTCTGGCGTTGGACATCGCCCATCACCACGCGAAAATCGTCCACCTGAACGGGGTCGCCCAGAAACTGCAAGAGCTGATCGTCTGTTCGGGCCTGGAAGAGGCCTACATCGAATCGCTCGAGATCATAATGAAGTTACAGGACGACGTCCAGAACAACTTGACTCGTCTTCTGGCCTTTAGGGAATCGTGGACCGCTTATAACATCTTGAGCGACCGAATCGAGTATTGGCTCAAGGACGCCGAGCAGCAACTGCATGAGCTCGAAGTGCCTTCGGGTCCTCGCGGCCACATGAGGCAGTTCTGGGAGCTGAAGGCGCAACACGAAGTGTACGGTGGCGCCAGACAGAACGCGACCAACGAGCTGGAGAGGGCGCTGCAAGTCGTCCCGATTTCAGACGAAATGTTCCAAAGGCAATCGCACGCCGAACTGCAAAAGCAATGGGTGCTGACGTCGCAAAGGATCAACGATATCCAGGCGAAGATCATCGATTCGATCTCGGCTCCGAATATTCCGTTCAACGACAAGTTGAAACTCTTGGAGCAGGAGCTGGAAGATATAAAATGCGACGTCGATAATCTGCAGAGGATCATCAAGACCCGGGAGGAGTTGGATTTGTACATCGAAAGGTTGCAAATCATGTCGACCCGTTTGGAGACGACCCAAAACGAACTGGGTCGTTTGGGTTTGGTTTCGGCGATCGAGTCGGAAAAAGTTGGTGCGTTGATAGCGCTCTCTAAGCGATTGGAAGTGATAATTTCGGAAGAACTGGAAGGAGGCGCTTTGCTTAAGGAGCGTTTGCAGAATATCGAAAAAGGATTGGAGCGGGTCCACGATAAGCACGGCGATTTGAGCGCCACTTTGGACCAGTGCGAAAGCAGCGAAAAGTTAGGCAGCGACGCCGTTGAAAAATCGCTGAATCGTTGCTACGAAGTCGGCGAAGAACTGGTGACTTTATGGCAGGACCTCATGGGGTTGAGGCAGCTTTTGCACACTCTGCCCATGCGACTGAGGGTGACGGTGTCTCCTCTGCAGATCGAGCGTAACATTTCGCAGTACCAGGACGACCACACGAATCTGGAGAAGAGATGCGGGCAGGTTTTGGCGCTTTTGAGGTCGCGTCTGGCGCTGTGGAAACGTTTCGAGCAGCAACTCGAACTGGTCCAGCAGAGCGTCCAGGAGGCCGACTTTATGATGGAACTGCTCACGGTCCAGGGCACCGTCGATTACGAGCGATTGAGAAAGGCCACCGAACGACTGGAGGTGAGTCGGATCGATTTTTCTTGAGATTTCGCGCTTTTTTGCGACATCGAGGATTTTACCATTTCGAACCGGCGAAATGAGCGATAAGGTTTAACGTTTCGGTGTTTGTAAATCACACTGTTCGCTCTCAGTTTGTTTCGCGGTGCCTCGAGCGACGGTGCGTGTCTGCACATACCTTCTCCGTGTAAAATTATCGCCTTACGTGGTTCCGATTAATTCATTTCAACTTGAATCTCAAAAATCACCAAAGAGCAGTAAATCACCTTAATTTTTCCGAAAACTATGAATGTTGTTCCAAGTTCGAGTTTCGATAATTAATAGTCTGGCGATTATCCAGGTCAAAATTCAAAAGTATTCAAATCGGGACGTGATGTAATTACGAGTATGACACGGTCGTTTATTATTACGCGCCGATAACGCACGCTATCGAAAATTTTCTTCTGCTCCACTAGGAAAGTTATCTCGAGTCTTTCGAAACCCCAGGTGATTATGGTATTATCTTAACGACTTTGCAGTAGGGTGGAACCACTCATAATAATCTAATCGCGTAGAAAACTCCCTTTGAGACATGATTATTATAAATAAACACGCGGGAACGCAGCTTAGGCTAAGTGAGCCGATGGGATTAACGGAAGGGTCTTTTAAAATAGTCTCGAATCTAAATTTAAAACCTCAGGAAACGAGACGGAATCTCAACAATTCCGAATCGCACTTTAATGTTGTTGACCTAGTACGCGGAGACAAACATTGTGCCATCGTGAACCCACCGAGTTTTGTTTACTCATTAGACTACCGTGATTACTTAACAGTTAAATCTCACTTATTCTGGCTAACGATAAGGTCGATGACGATGAGGAAGTCCGGTTTAGATACATTTATTTCGTTCCCCAGAACGTTTCCGTCGATCTGACATCGAGGGAGAGTTTGGTCGCCGAATTGAAAGCGGCAGCGAGACCGTTGGCCGACAGTTGCAACCCCGAAATTTCCGCAAAAGTCCAAGCGGCCGTCGAAGAAGCCGTAACGGCCTACTCCACCACCTGCACCAATCTGAAAGAGCTGTGCAACAAATACCAGAACGCGGCGGAATTGTGGAAACAGTACCGGGAGGCCAGCGATTTGGTCGGCGAATGGGTCGATAATCACATGGAATCCGTCGGAGATTTGGAGCCCGAAGAGGCCATCAAAGCCGTCAAGGTAAGAATTCATCTGATATCTGCATGAATGGGATCCGGATAAAAGAGGACGAGTTAGACTGAATTGAATTAAACGACCTGGAGCTATTATAGCCCGGTGACTAACGAATTGTACGCGCGGTTCGTATTTATCTGCCGGTTTGTTCAAATACAATTAAAATTTCGTCAGTTAACGAGAGAATGTTTGTGTATACGGAGTTGTAGCCAGTTTATTTTTAAGACCCTCTGTCTCTGATTATTCCCCGAGAGGTGCCTCACTCATCCCCGTGCCATTCAGTTCGAATTCCGGAGTGAGCACGTGCGTTTGTATTTTTTCGGGGTCACGTGAACGCGCTCCAGCATCCCCTTCGCGGAGAAGAATCAATGAAATCCGCCCCAATGTGACGTCGACCGGCGTAGAATGGAGCAACCTGAATTTCGGTTGATGAACGTCACTGGGATTATTTTTAGGTCGTGCGAAATTTATAAATAAATCGGGGCATCTTTCCAGACACTACTCCTCCAGTTTAAAATCGGTCACCGAACGCTTATAGCGCGTGTTAACAATAATAATCGAAAGTGATTTGATTATTATCTAATCAACGGGCGTACTTTTTTTATTAGTATACGGTTTTATAACGTAAAGAACCTGCAACCGAATCGATATCTTTGCTTATGAATGAAAATGTCCACGAGTTTGCTCGGAACAATATGATAGTAATCGAGTGCCTTACGCATCAGGAATAATGTGCACACCGGAAGAATTGAAGGTAAATAATGTTGCGAGATTATTTCGTCGTAGGCGTAAAACGAAAATAGCGTATGAAAATAATATAAAGCAGCTGGAATATCTGCATAAATGCAATTGTTATTTTAATTGCACACGCAAACGTTTTATTTATCCGTTTCGTTCTCGTAACTTTGCGGCGCGCTTTATGTTCATTTCAGGATCTCGAGAGGGGTGTGCGAAAACGCGCCCGAAGTTTGGCGCTCGAGGTCGAGTCTCTTTTTGTTCCGACCGCCCCTCCGGGCTTATGGTAATTTCCGGTTCGATCCGCGTTCGCAATAACGAATCCGCATCATCGGTATCGCCCCGTTTCGGTGTGCACCGCGCAATTATATGAATGAAAGTGATTAGGGCCGAGATCGCGTGATTTCGCGATTTCGGTTCCCGGGACTTTAATTGAAACCGCATATACGCGGTCAAGGTTAATGGCAACTCCTAAAATCAACCTACGGTTATTCCCCAGGTCTGCGAGGAGACTTTGAGCGCCCACACGGAACGCCTGGCCGAACTCAAGCGATTGGTCTCGGGCATAGCGTCCGCCGTAGGGCTCGACGCCAACGCCCTTTTGGGCGGAGAAGTCGAGGCGCTCGGGAAACGTCTGCAAGATGTCCGGGAGTCTCTCACGCAACTAGCAGATGTGGCAGAATCGAGGGCGAAAGCCCGAGAAGAAGCCTCGAACGAAATCGAGGCCTCCAAAACCTACCTAGACTCGGTCCAGAAGAGCGTCCAGACTTTGAACAAGGATGACTCGGATAACGAAGGGAAATTGGTTTGTTTGCGAGATCACCTGCTCGCTTTGAGCAAGGCCGAGAACCAGATCCAGATGATCCGCGACAAGACTTTGGAGATTTCCGAAACGACCAAAACGGAAACGTCCGTCATAGAGATCCTGGAACTGTGGCAGCAAGTCTTCAGGGAAACCTTCCAGCAGTACCATCGCCTTAGTACCAGGTTGATAAAGAACGAGGACGGCGCCGCCGCTTTGAAACTGTGGCAGGAATATCTGGTCAACGTCCAGCAATTCCTGCAAGGAACCATTCCGGGTGATTACCACAGTTTATCGGAACATCAGCACTTGTGCCAAATCCATCAGAACCTCTTGACCACGCAGCAGAACGTACTCAAGCCACTAGACGCTTCAAAAGGCGAACAGCTGGCTAGCGGTTTAGTCGAAAGCAGCGTCATGGAGCAGTTCAATTCGTTGACTAATCTGCACAACGAGACTCTGGCTAGGATCATGGATCGGCATAGTGAAGTGCAGAACAGACTGAACGCTTGGGAGAAGTACAAACAGGATCAGGGCAAATTGCTGGTTTGGTTGAAAAACATCGAGAAGGAACGGGAGAGGATGCAGCTGCGTTACATCCACATCAGGCGCATCCCGAAATTGATTTCCCGGATCGATTTGCTCTTGGCCAAGATGCCTCAAGGTGACGAACAGGCCGAAAATCTGCAACGCCAGCAGAATTTGCTGCTGCAATTCTGCGATGACGCTCTCGGTACTTCGATCCGGATGGAGCACGTGGCCATCAAGCAGCGCCTGTCGAATCTGCAGGCCGGTTTGGAGACTTGGAGGCAATTCCTAGAGCGTGTCGCCTCGTTGGTCAAAACCCACGAGGACAACACCAGAAAGATCCAGAACGTTTTCGACGACATCCAGGATCTGGTCACGGAATCTGCAAGTGCCATCCCGAATTCCCACTCGGGAGTCAACAACCGTTTAGAGCAGATCCAGAGGACTCGTGCTAGGTTATCGCAAACGACCAAAGATTTGGAACAACTCGGCTTGACCCAGGAGCAACTGAAAGAGTGTCTGAGTCCGTCCGATATCAAAACGGTCAACCAGAAGATGTGGCTCTTGTGGCACCAACAGAGCGATCTTGACCACCAGTTGGCCACTCTGAGTCACCGACTCGAGGAGAAGTTGGGTGTGAGATCGATGTTCGATACCAGGCACGCAAGATTCGTGACGTGGGCGGACGAAATCGAGCGGAAACTCGACCAGGAGAGCGAAGGTGGCGCCCTGGTCCATCACAGGGACCCCCAGGAACTGCTGCGCAGACTCGAGACGGAACTGCAGGCGGAAATGGCGCTGAAAGAGCGCGAATACAATTGGTTGGTGGCGACAGGACGCGATCTCGTCGCCAATTGCGGCGAAGAGTACAGCGACGTGACCGCCAAACAGATTTTCCAGACGAAGACCGATCAGGTGCTGGTGCGCTGGGAGCGGTTGGATAACATCGGACGGACGAGGAAGACGAAAATACAGGAAATGATGCAGACCGTTTCGACTTTGGAGCAGAGGATAGCGGAAATACGCGCCTGGTTGACGCAGATCGAACAGCAACTGGCCAAGCCGTTGGTTTTCGAGGCTTGCACCAAGGACGTGATCGATCGCAAACTTTTGGAACACGATAAGCTGAAGAAATCGATCGAGAACGAGAGCGGCAACATTGGGGAAGTCTTCAATTTGTGCGAGCTTTTGTTGAGCGATGTTGACGTATGGAAGACGCATTTCAACACGGAAAACATCACGATTGCCGTTCAAAACTTGGAAAAGCGTTGGAAAATCGTGTGCGGGCAATCGGCTGACCGTAAGCGTAAAATCAATTTCGTCTGGAAGCTCCTGCAAGAGGTTTTGCGATTGAGTCAAGACCACGAGCAGTGGTTGGCGGATCACGAGGCCGCACTCAAAGACCTGGACCGACCGGTTAAAAAGTTGTCACGCGAAGAGATCCAAGAACTGATCAATCTAGTCGAAGATCAGATAAAGGAGATCGAGGCGAAAGCGCCAACTTTCGAGATTTTGGAACAGACTTACGCGAAATTAGCGACGGCTAGCGGTTTGGAGCCGGAAAATCTTCAAGAATTGACAAGTAGAGCACGCGTCATCATAACCAGATGGTACAACCTGAGGCCACGAGCTTTGGCCTTGCTTCAGAAGTATCAAGGAGAAATCGTCCTATTCAAAGAGTTTTCTTTGGCGCACGAAGACGCGGTGGTAGGTTTGAGCGGTATCGACGCCCAACTCACAGACTTGCAACATCTGAGTAACCAACTGCCCGCTTTGGAACGTCTCAATCACCTCGAATCCATCGAGAATCACCTGAATAATCACAACGAGGTTTTGGAAAATGCCGATAAGCTCGGTCTGGAGATCATGAAGAAGGTCAAGAAGAACGAAGTAACGAAATTCCAAACCCTCATCGACGAGTACCAACACTTATGGAAGGACATCCAAGAGCGGATCATAACACTGAGGACGGAATTGAAGAAGGAAGTGAAGAAGACGAAGATCAAGAGGTCGCCACCGAAAGAGGTCGACGAGAGCGTCCAAGTGGAAACTTTAAAGTTCGAGCAGGATTCCGCGGTACAGGTTAACACCTTACCCAGGCAACTGCAACGGATGACATCGATAAGCGCCAAAGACGCCTACCTCATGGAACTGATAAGCGCCCTGAACGAGTGCCGAGTCAACGTCGACAAGTTGGACGAACTGGTCGCAAAAGAGATCCCGAAACAGGGCTCCTCGGAACTGCCGGCCAGTGGCAAAAAGATCGCCAAATCAGCTGCAGCCTGCCAATCCAACGTCGAATTGGTCCGTCATCTGCACGATCTCCTAGTGAAAGAGTGCGATGCGACCGAAGAGGAAGCCTTGACTGAAGACGTCATGCTCCTGGTGGCCAGATTCGAGACTCTGCTGATCCGAGCCAAAGAAAAGGAGCAGAAATTGAGAGAACTCAGGTATGTGGAATCAGCACTATGATTGCGGTTTTGGCTAAACCTATTACGACTAACATTTCGATTTGTTTTCTTCTACTTATTTCTGCAGGTCCACCGTTTCTGACCGTTACAAATTTACTTGCAACCAGTAAGTCTCCTTCTTTAACGCTTATTTCTATTAAAAAATCTAATCATGAAGTATTATCAGAACGATTTAGACAAAGTTATTGATTTATGTTTTTTCGGTAAATAGCGAGGCAGGTCGTCTTCTTTGCCCCTTGTGCACGAAACGTAACTGGGCCCAATTGGACAACGACCTGTGGCGGCTCGAAAAGTGGCTGCAGGTGGCCGAAGGCACCCAGAACACCCAGAAGACTCCTCCGGGTAACATCGAGCAATTGGAGGACGTGATCCAAGATCATCGCGAGTTCCTCCTGGATTTGGACAGTCACAAGAGCATAGTCAGGTCTTTGAACATAGTGGGAAGCCATCTGGCGGATCACACGGAAGACACGGATCGTGCCCAGGAACTAAGGAGTCGCCTGGAAACCGACAACAAACGTTGGGACAAAGTGTGCAAAAACGCTGCCTCTTGGGAAACCTTACTGCAAAAAGCCTTGATGGAGGTACGGATTACCATTATCATTCAAAGACTTTTCTGATGCGTTTTTCTTGCAGAATCAGCAGTTCCACACGATCATCTCGGAGATGTGCGTCTGGTTGGAGAAGACCGAGCAGAAGATCCGCGTGTCGGAACCGGTCGATCTGACGGCCGAAACGGAATCGATCGAATCGAAGTTCCAGAGTTTCGGGGAGTTGAGGGCCGAATTGGAACGGTGCGAACCGCGCGTCATGAGTCTGCAGGAGGCGGCCAATCAGCTGCTGAGGCAAGAGGGCGCCCCGGAAGGCAGCTCGGTGACGTGCGCCCGCCTGACCGAACTGAGGCTCAAGTTGCAATCGCTCATTCGCCTCACAGGCGTCTACATCGTGAAATTGGGCGCCGTTCTGGGAAGAGATCCGAACGAAATCGGGGCGACCTCGGCCGCGACCTCCGCCCCCGTCCACTCGCTCGGCTACGACGTAAGTCTAACAAACCGTTGCGCCATTTTGTAACGACGATTATGTAGTGAGTTACCGAAACCAGTAAAAAAAGTAGAGATGTCTAGTCAGAATCGTCCAGTTATCCTTATTGTATTCGTAGATTTTATTTTGTCTTGTGTATTTAGATTTGTACTTTTGGTTTTGATACGAAATAATGTCGATTTTGTAAGTTCCGTAGAGTATTCTTTTGAGTTATGTTTTCGAGTAGCACTGTTGTTTATATCTGAAGTAAAAACGTGGCACTTTCACTTTCATTTATTGCCTGTTTGGACAGCTTCTGGACCAACCGAGCCAGGACCATCCATCTGCCTCTGCACTCGGCGATTCCGCTCACAAGTAAATATTGTTTTCTATTATTTGATTATCTCACAGTACAGTAAAGTACCGGCTTATTATCGCGTTTTCCGAAATGAGTTTTTGCTGATTGACGTTGGCGTTTTCAGCGGTGTCTCTTCGGATGACCTCAATACGTCGGTTTTGCGAAGGGGTTGTCGTTTCTTGGGTAGGGTGGTGAGGGCCTCTTTGCCGATCCAGGCCCTGATGCTGCTGATGTTGGGGGCCGCTTCACTGGTTCCTTATAACGAAGACGATTACTCCTGCTCTTTGGTGAACAGCATCACCAACAGTTTGACACCCACTTTGCGCTACGACGGCAGACCGCCCATTTAAGAACCGAATAAAGAGGCGCACTGTTATCGAATCCATTCCTTTTAAAAAATACGTTTAAGTTTTGTACGATTTCGATTTATTTTGTAAATATGTATCACTTACAAACGCACGGCAGCTGGATTTTTGTTGATTGAAAAAGTACCGTGACAAAATCTTCACCGATTGCAACAAGAAAATTACACCGTTTATAATATTTGTACTCGTTACTCCACACCCAATTGAGTGAGCTTTAGATTTTAGTTTTGTAATAATTATTACTGTTAATTAAGTAATCCACATCTAATATATTATCTGCGTATTATCGGGGACGCACACACAATGAAAATGCGTGTAATAAAGTTGACTATATTTTGTATTGTTGTTTTATAAATTTTATGTGATGGTTGTGCGAGAAATTGGACGTTCTCGGATATGGAAGGAGTGGAACACTTCCCATCCGAAGCGATTTAATTTTTTTCTGTGATTTCGTCCCGGCTTCTACTATCTAAGGTTTATAGTTTTACGCGTCCGAGGGATTGTCTCTCCACCCTAGGGCGAAATAATTTGAACCTCATTATTCAATACGATTAATTTGCGGTTTTTCTCTCCAAAACTGCACATTAATTTAATTAGTCTTAAGCCGGGCACGGAGATACGATAATGCCTTAAATTTTTTTATCCTTTATTATTACCGCGCTTTTATGCATTATATTATAATTACTATTATTATATTATTTATAGGTCATGGTGCTATTTTCGTTTTACCCTCGTTATATTTACACTCACCGGCTTTTTTCCGTATATTATTATCCGCGCTTATATTTTTCAAGTCAATACTAATTTAATTATACGATTATGCTTTAATATTATTATTCTATTATTGTATGATGTTTTTAGGATATTATGTTACTGTTATTATTATTGAAATTTAGGATTGTTTTCCGCAATATCTTTAATCGTTATAGTTTACTTATATTTCGCAAATTTAATCATAACGAACGCTGTTTTCATTTATATTACAAATAAATATATAATTAAAATGTTCGATTTTTATTTGTTCCCATCTTTCAACACAATTGAAAAAGTGGTCAACTCCAAATTATGCGAGTAGTTTTTCGTAATGGGTTTATTCGTCAATAAAACTGTTTTTTACAAACTTAACGTTACAAATTAATAATATTATACATAGGTAGCAAAATTTCGTTAAACACCCGGTAAATAATAGAAAACACACTACTATTTCAACAATAGAAGAGATTTCAAAATGGAAGTATACATATAAATATAGATAGAGGAATTAGGATAGAAAAAGGATACACCTATTACAGATCGAGTAAGTATACATACATAATAACGCGTAATTATGTTGAATGTATTCTGTAGGTGTATGAAGGAAATAAAGACAACAAATAATTGAAAACGATATACTGATGATTGTGTCTTTCTGTACCATCCTCATAAACATAAAGTATAAGAGTAGGTACGACTTGATGACGAGCTCCAGTTAAAACCATTGTATCCAAGACAAGATTGAAGATAATTTTGTTATTATTATTATTGATATCGAAATAAATCATAATACAGTTTTAGTAAGTATTGAGGAAAACGACTAGAGATTATCTACAAGTATACAAATTTGATCCTTATGTTCTTTAATAACAATGTTTCACTACGAAATTTCAGCTCAGCTCTTAATTCCGTTTAATAATTATTTTTATTCAATATTACTCCTAATGAAGCGATCATTCACTGCATTATCATTATTATTATGTATTTTTAATGAATACGCAATAAAATGCCTCTCTACCGAGCGAAAAGTCAAAGTATTTCGAGTACATTTCTTCTATAAGTAAATACTATTTTCTTTTATTCAATTAATAAATGTAATATTATTCGTTGCATAAATACGACGTTTATGAATTGATCACAATTGCAGTTCATATAGTGAACACTATAAAGCGTGAATATAACAAATATATTATTTTCATGGTTTCGTTCTTATTTCGTTATTTTGTTATTAATGATGATAACACGAACAAATTTTATGTTTTGCTTTAGCACCCAGTCTAAGATTCGAAAAACAACCCATCGTAACGCCCCAGAAGTGGTCCACAAAGATAAGAATCGTTAACGATATAAATAATTCGAAAAATTCATCGATAAAGGGAACATCTTTGATACGATAAATCAATTAAAGGGCCTCGTTAAATATATTACGAATTATCTGTATAATATTCGTTCAATCTCTTTTTGGTTATAGTTTTCATCATGTTTGTTTAAATCTACACTGTGTTTTGATATGCTATTATGACATGTGTATTATGTTCCAGAATTTAATAAATTAGAGGAATAATAATAACTGCTCTCAACAATTTTTCCTCAATAGTAATAATTAGACGGATGGATCCGACTGCGTTGGTCAGTAAACTCTAATAGCTAACACGAGTTTGCGTTTTACTGTGACCTCTAATTTAGGGGATGCGACCCCAACGGAAAAAAACACACTTTCGAAAATCGTGCTATGTCGTTGAATTTGCAAACATCAAACTGTCGATCGGAAACGATAAATTGATCACGACCGGTGTGAGAGCTGAGGATTATATCGCGCCTGATTTGTGCAGTCGGCCCCTAACAATTATAAAGATAATAAAGTGGGACCGGGCAAATGACGTCAATTTCCTTACACTATTTACAGATGGAGAGAGGGCAATCAAGACCGTGTTTCCATAACGATAAAGGGTGTCACACACGTACGAATTCGGATGGACGGGTCGCTTGCCCGGTCCCGATTTCTTAAAGCTTTTGGTCAGGTTAACGAGACAATAATTACTAGTCGGCCCGATTCCGGTCGGCAATTTGCCGCATAACAACATTTGCCATCAGCAGAAGAAACATTGCATTTCATTCTTCTTTTTCCATTGGTTATGAAGATGATGGCGATGTTGTTGGTTGGCAATTTGGCGAACGGAATCTGGATGGGGCAGATTATTGGAGTGCTCCCGTCGGAAACGATAATTACCTACGAACGTGAGAGAGCACCGGTTCCGTCTCGCGTCTTACATGAGGACGCACTTGTCTTTGGCCACGCGGCTGTTCGCCTTGCCGCCGATGTTGAGACTGACGTTGCGCGATTTCTCCAGGTTGAGCAGCTCCTGGAAGAGCTGCTTGACGTTGTGGTTGGTCTTGGCGGACGTCTCCATGAAGCTGACGCCCCATTCCTGCGCCTGGGCCTGCCCCTCGGCGGTGCTCACCTGAAAGGACCGTCATCACAACCAAGAAGAACACAAAAAGGCGAAATACGGAGCAATCGAATAAGTTCTACTTAAGGGGACGCTATCACTATCATCTTGTCTCTTTTTACAATTAAGTATTACAGGAATAAACATAGAACGATGGCCATGGTCTGCCCTTATGTAGAATTTATTCGATCGCTCCTTATAAGATAAAAGAATCTATAGGTGAACTTTTAGAATGATTTACTTTCGGATAATATACCAGGCGTCCCGTGATAACGTGTATAGTCGCCGCAGCCTTCGTTCCCTCATTTGACTTCTAGAGCCGTTCAACCCTCTAATTTCAAATGAATAGAAGAGAGGTAATAAACCAGCAGGAGATCTTGGTCGATTGGAACTTCGACTTTGGGAAAGTATTTTCATGAGACGGGAGCATGAGACGGTTTATACCTGCGTATTCTTAATTCCACGACATAGAGTACCTCAAAAGTACCTTCCGAAATTTTTCTTCATACCTGCCTGTGATGACCGCCTATGGATTTATTGCTTGTTTTCTTTTCATACAGTAATAAGAGGGTTGAACGGGTCTAAAAGTCAAATGAGGGAACGAAGGCTGCGGCTTTTATACAACGTGCTACAACCAATTCCTGGAGTCAAAATAGGGCGATTTAATAGATATGACTTTACTTCAAAAGTTGATAGTAAAAAAGTTACAGACGGTGTTCCAGTTTTTAATATTTTGAATTTTTTTTTTTATTAATTGGTGAAGTTTTTGGAATATAGAGTCAAAAATTGGTAATGGTACATTGGGGTTTTATGATATGAGGAATAAAGATATGTGCTCAATTTGGCTGTACTTTCTAGAGGTCATCTCGTACGTATAATAATTATTGGGAATAACTTTTTTACCGTTTACATTACCGATGTTCCAATAAATGTAATTTATTGTGCTGAATAATTCACTCAAAATACGGTTACCTACTTGTTTGATGATGTCGCTATATACGATGATGGACTGTTTTGGAACCAATTTATTCTTGAAATTTGAAATGTCGATTACACTCAAAAATCGCACTCATTTCTGGCGTAATTTTTCTGTGATTTTTCGTAACAAAACTTTTTTTGACAGATTACCTATTTGTTTTTAGCCAAATGGTAATTAAATACACATTTGTCAGGAGCGTTTGTGTTTCATGAAAAATTACGCCAAAAACTAGCGCGATTTACTTATTTGATGAAATCGTTGTTACAAAAGTAAATAGCTCCAGAATAGTTCCAAAATAATCCATCGCACACATATTAAACAAGTAATATTTTTAATGAGATTATCAGGCAGTAAATTGAACCTTTGAATTCATTGGAACCGCCGTAATTTGAAGTATGAAAGAGAAGAGACGGTTATTGTTATTTGCAAATTCTTGGAGCGGACGAGATGCCCTTCGGAAAACACAGTAAAATTGAGCTCATTAAAAAAAACAATATTTTCAGACCAAATTATTGAAAAAATAAAAATAAATATTTTCATTTGAACACCCTGCTCTTTTTATTCGTCAGTTTTTGGACTAAGGTGTTATTTTGACCTCAAGAATTCAGAGAAAGCATTGTACACGTTATTACGGAACACCTTGTAGTGTATTCGACAAACTGATCAAAATTGTTCATTGATGCATGGTAATACTTCGAAAAATTTACTATTTTCTAGTACTTAAATCCGAGCTAAGTAAATCCCTTTTAAAGCCGATTCCAGATGAAAATGTAGAACCCAGGAGAATTCTCATTTTCACTACTTGGGGAACTTTTGTAAATAGGTAGAAACAGAGGTATTTTTGATTCAAAAGACATTGTGACCTGACCTGACATATCAATGCCATCAAGGCTGTAACTGTAAACAACAAATTAGTCTCCTGAATAGGCTTTGATGACCATACTCATAGGTCAGATGACAATACCGAGATGTTCCGGAAAACTGCCCACAGACAGTTTCGATCAGTCTATCGAAGATCATGCATTAGGTACAAAAATTTCAAGAAAATTCAGAGTATTCCTCCTCCTCCATTCCGTCCGGGATACCTTCAAGTCCAGGACCAAATTATTACCTCTCTGAGTTCGGCGCTCTCGTCGCACTTATTCCCGACGAGCATTATGGGTATCTGGCTCAAGTCCGGCCCTTTGAGCTCGCGGATCACCTCCCAAATGGGGCGCAGCTCCTCCAGACTCTGCCTGCTGCACACCGACATGACCAGGATGAACGCGTGCCCCTTGCTGATGGACAGCCTCTGCATGGCGGGAAACTGGTGCGACCCGGTCGTGTCCGTTATTTGCAGCGTGCAAATGTTCTTGTTGCAACTGATCACCTAAATGGACACAGTAGATAAGGACATTCCGTGGTACGACCAAGGGGGCTCACTTGTCTGTAGGTGTCCTCGATGGTCGGGATGTAGCTCTCGCGGAAGGTCCCCTTGACGAAGCGCAGCACGAGCGAGCTCTTGCCCACGCCGCCCGCGCCGAAGACCACCACCCGGTAGTCGTTGCTCTGTTCGGGCATCGCCACGATGAAACTCACGGGGGGCGCAGTCTCCCTCGGCGAGGTTATATCGGCCGCGGGCGCTCGCCCTCGTCGATCGGACGGCGGCGGTCGGCCGGCCCCATTCTTCGCGTCGATGTCGCCGGTCGCCTTCCTCGCCACTGTGTCGGACACTGCTCGGCGCCGCTGTCGGACGTGTCGCTCTGTTTTCGCTTATTTCTGGCAGCCGCTCTGTGTGCGTGTGTCGGACGGTGACGTCATTGTGGGGCCGGAGGTGCCGTATTGATTGGCCGCGCGCGGGCCACCTGGCGAGGGCGAGCCGCCCCGTGCGCACGATCGCGGATCGGGGACGTCATCGACCTGCTATCGCCCACGCCGCCGAGGATGGGGCGATCCGGATTCCGGGGGGCGCTTTCGCGTGGGACGGAGCCCCGGCGCCTCCGCCGGATTTCGCGGCCCACGCCGGGGCCGGAGGATGCCGGGCGAGCTTTCGCGGCTTTGGGTGGGATGACTCCGGGACCGGAAGATGTCGGAATCGTTTATTTTTCACACGGTTCCTCCGGTTTTGTTTGATCTTCTTTGGTTTCCATTGATTTGTACTTCCTGCCTACCTATTAGTGGAACGTCGTTATAATCAGTTCTTGTGTGCCTGGCGTTATCTTAAACTTGGCCATCTGATGAGTTCTTTTTCAATTATTTTGGGAATGTTAACGAATTACTTATACCTATTGCCAATGAATTTAATTCTTTCAATGTTGAGAATTATTGCCAATAAGTTGAGTTCTGAGAATGTTATACGTGATTTTTTGAATCCTGAAAATGTTGCAATAAATATTGCGCATTTTAACAAAAGTTATCCCAAAAACGGAGCGTTTAAAAAAATTCTACATTAGGTCTACGATTAGGAGGAGGCTATGACTATGGTTTTGTCTCTTTTTGATACTATTAGAGGAATAGAGACAGAATGATGGTCATGCATGGCCTCTTCCTTTTATGTAATATTTATTTAATCACTCCGTATTTTCTGCGAATTTTGACAATTTTTTTACAATATTGCGAATTTGTGTAGGTAAGTATGGTAATATGTATGTATTAATATTACCTAGTTTCGGATATTTTCGGGATTGCTGAAGATGCTCCGAGTTTTCGTGAATTTTATACGATTTGAGTTTGCAAAATGTTAGCCTATTTTTGGTTGCAAATGCGAATACTTACACAAATCAGAACAACTACACATTTTTTCCAGTCACTCTAATCCACTTTATTTCTCCAGAAATCCTCAACATTTTCCATGATATCTTCATAATTTCTATCCGTTTTCTCATAATTTTAACACATTTCTTCATTTTTATACGTCAAATTTAGCCTTTATTTTCACCTGGTTTCCCGTAATACCCGAAAAATTCATCATCATTTTCTGCGATTTCTTCATGATTTCCCGATTACCAGTAAGTTCTCGTAAATTATTTCTATTACGAGTAAGCAAGTACATACTTTATTTATTTTTTGTTCTATTTTTACCTTGTTTTTTTTTCTAGTTTCTGGTTTCTCTTATTTTCTGCTTTACATTATTGATTTACTAATGTATTATTGCTATTATTTCCAACCCGATTATTTCTTGCTTTGATTTATTTTATTTCTTTGAGATATTTGGTAAAATATTATTTAGTTTCCTGATTTTCATCGATTTCCTGATTGTCTGATATTTCTCCTGATTTCCCACGTTTCACATTTCTTCACATTTCTTCATAAATTCAAGGACTAAGAATAAAAATATCTACTTTTGCGTACATAGATACAATTATGCATAAGTATACATATGTAGATGATTAATTCAAACAAAAATTTGCACATACTCGGTGCTCATTATTGTATGCCGCTTAAATTATGGAAAAGTTCAGATACATACCTAGCTAAATTTCTACTCATTATACTTACTTTTCACCGACTTCGAATTAACCGGAACTGACCAGCTGTCCCCTCAGAAAATAAAAATTATAGAAATTTTCTACGTTACACCCATATCCCATCTAAAAGGTGTACTCAATACTTCTCGACATTCCCTAACAGATCTATTTTATTCATAATTCCGTAATTCTATATCTTAAGCGTATACTTACAAAGTCAGAGAAATAATTAATAATAAGATCTTATCATGTATAAGTAGAATGATCTCCAAACCACCTATTCACGGAGAGATGAAGACATTCTGAAATAAGTGCCAGACTTGTAATCATCATGCCTAACTACGACATGTCCTACATGACCATTCCGATATTCCTCTTCAAGATTTCGGGTTTTCATAAAACCTCCAATCTCACATGGCGAAAATTCGTCGTTTACGTTGGAATTCCGCTGCAGTTTGTCGTGGAAGCGCTAATCATCCTCGAGTTGAAAAATCCAAAAAACGACATAGGCAGAGTCGTCGACATTTTCGAGTCTGCATGTACCATAACACAAGTCAGATTTCCTTTCTAACATTCCGAAACATCAGGTTTTTGAAATAATTGGTGATTTCAGCTTCCCATGCGTAAATTGAGCATAATGTTTCGAGGCGACATCCTGCAAGAGATCATGTCGGATTGCGAGAAATTCTTCTGGCCTCACGATTTATTCGGGAAGAAGAAACTGGAAACGGAACTGGCGAAGATAATGAAAATCGCAGAAACCATCTTCCACTTATTGCTCGTAGGTGGAACGGTTTTATTGTCGTCATTTTTTGTAGTTTCCATGATCTACGGCGACGGAAAGGACCTACCGGAAATTTGTTACATCCCGAATTTACCTTTCGCAAAAGAGGTCCTGTACATTCTCCAAGTCTTATTTTGCATGGAGACGTTCATACACGCCGGAATTTTCGACGGCTCCTTCTTGCTCATCGTCACCGATCTGATAGTGCAATTCCGCATGCTTGGCGAAGCTTTCAACGTGATGAAATTCACGAGCAATGATTCCAAAAAAGAAAAAGTGATTTGCTTGAACATGCTGAAAGTGGCGGCTAGGCAGCATCAACGATTGATAATGTCTCTAAATTATTTGCAGTAATTTCGGAATAATTTTCACATTATTTTCAGGATTCATAAGAAACTGAGCAAATTCTATTCGGAGTATTTCGTCGCGCAATACTTTGCTTGCATCGCTTCGGTCGTGATCCAACTTTACGTTACATCGGTTACGTATGTTTGTAGATTTTTTGAATGATACCTTATGAAGTTGCGATTACTTAATTTCAGCGATTTGGCAATTGGAGTTTTAGTGAGGCACATGATCTATCTCATAGTAATTTCGTTTCAACTTGCATTTTTCTTCATTCCTGCGAGTTTCCTATCCGAACAAGTAATTTCTCTAGATAACATTTCATAAATATGAATGATTTTTTACTTTTAGGCTGAAAAATTCGAATTGGAAATTTATAATTCTAATTGGTATTTGAGCGACGATATAGAAATTCGCAAACATGTCCGATTTATGCTTATGAGATCTCAAAAACCGGTCGTTTTAACTGGCGCCAATTTTTTCCCAATTAACAGGAGCCAATTTCTAGCTGTATTACCTTATATTACTAATTAATAATTAGTATGCCAAAACCTAATAAATGTATGTTTTAGGCTTTTCGAGTGGCATATTCAATCACGACATTGCTTCAAAATGTTAAATAATCAGATCGTGATCCTAATTGTTATACTTATGAGAGTACATTTTTATTTAGAATGGCACACAGGATGAGTTCCTCCTTTGGTAAAAAATATCTTAGCGTAAATGACCACGTTTATTGAGATTAAACTTGTATACACAACCAATTGAGACATTAATAAAACAGTATTAGGTATGTTATACAGAATTTTCCAAAAAGTAATTTCCCCACACAATTCGCCGAGTTTCAAGAATCAAATTAATATAACGTAGAAAATTCACTGACGTGTGGAAACGTACACGATAGATAATCAATTTATTTCGTCACGACGCGATTAAAAACGAAATCAATCGCGTCATTATAAATGCGATTCCCCAATCAGCAAACGTGACTTAAAAGCTCATGTCGCAATATTCGTTATTGTCATTTTGCGATGAATTCTGTAATAAATATTTATGAAATTTTGGAGCTTATTCAGTTGGGAATAAAAATTTGTTTCACAGTTTCAAGCGATCAAACTTTTACTTCCATCCCCTAGGTCACCCTAGGTATTTATTTTGTCTTTTCATCGTTTATACTCACGTTTATATTCACTTGCAGAATGGATTATTTTAGATACCTATAGGTAATACTTTGTAACTAATCTTATTAATAAAGACACTTGAAACGAAAATAGAGACTCTAGAGCCTAGAACGTATGTACTTGACTTCATATGAAGCGATAATTTAGTATCAAAATGTGTCTCCCTGAAACTACAAATCAACATGTTTCTGCATTTTTGTGAAAACTAAATCCAAACACAGTAAGTAGAAATCTGAATTATTGGGGGTGGTTCGTTCAAGAATTAGTTCGATATAAACAAAATACGATTTATTCATTAATAACAGTCATTGATCACTTAATTCAGGGCAAGGGTGGGCATACAGGTGTGAGCTTTCCCTTGACGGCCCGTCTGGCACAAATGTCCAAATTCCTGATGACAAGATTCTTATGCACATCGACGGCGGGCGAGATCAAGTCGGTACAGGGCGATTCGATCCCCAAAGCGACGTTGGCGATATGCGACTGAAGGTAGAACAATTCTTGGGGCAGCTTCTCCAGAACTGTCCCGATGTTGGCGATGGCGAAATCGTAGCAAGAGCTTTCGGCGTCGGCGATTTCCTCGCAAGCGGCCACGTGGCTGTAGGCGCAAGAGACGTAATCTCCGTATTTCACCCCGATCCTGTTGAAAGACTGGTCGACGGAGTACCCGAAAATGACCACCGATTCAGAAGCGCATTCGGCAACTCTCCTGGCCAGTTCGGTTTTCAGGTCCTTGATCGTAGAAGAGGCTCGGTCGGTGCAAGCGGTCACGTCGACACCTTCTGGGGCATTCGACAGCACCTGGTCGGCGCTCTCTTGAACCTTGTCCAGCTCGGTGGAGATGAGCTCCAGAAGGGCATCGGCTTCCTGGCCCAGGAAATCGTTGGTCAGATTCCTGAGCAAGCCCACGTTTGCCGTGATGTTGTTCACGATCAACGTGCCGGTGTTTACCAGATCGTCGTAGGCCTGTTCTGCTTCTTCCTTGGTTGCAGCTAAGGCCTGAATGAGGAAAAGTTTGTAATGGTTGTGATCTGGATCAAAGTCGATGACTTACTGTTGAGGATAAGCTCAAGATTACCGCAAGAAGGGTTATGATTTTACGTGAATCCATTTTGATGTTTGGAGATCGACTAAATCACGTATTCGGTCTGATCCTTTTTTATACTATTTGGCTTTTTGATTAAGGGCAACACTCAAAGTAAAAATAACGGTGGAGCATGCTTTCGATAACTTCTGGAGTGGATCTGCATACACTCGAAGCCATTATTTTTAGGCCAAAGACAATGAGCACAATCGATTCCTCAATTTTTTGCCCACTTAGAGATTTCATTATGACTCAATGAGGATGATTTGAGGTTTTTGAGGAATAAATCTCTTTCTAGAATAGAATCGTCCATTATTGGGTCACGATCCGAGATAAAATTGAGGAATAAATTAATGCCTCTCGAGAATAGTTATTGTTAAATCAGGAGATCAATTCGATTAAGTGGTTCAATCTGGTCCTCAAATCGGTGTTTTGCTTTCTTTCCACTTGAAATCAGATCACCCAGATTGAAAAATGCCCCGATAACAAGTATAAATTTAAAGAGTGCCTTTCCATTAAACCAGTATCCGATCAATTCCGTATAAGCAATCATGTCGAAAACTCTGATGTATTTCGTAGCATTAGCAGCGATCCAGGTAAAAATCAAATACCCCAAAAGTTGATCCCTATTCAGAAATAACCCCAATTTTAGCTCGCCCTCCTCTACCCAAGCTTGGAAGGAAAAATCGTCCCAAAAGACGCTGCCGATGACGCATTGGCCGCACTAGAAGAAGTGGCCAGCGCCCGTCTGACAGCCCTTCAGGCCCTGGTGGACCAGCTGAAGCAAGACTTGAACGACGCCACCGACGCAGACACGGACCAAGTGGCCAAAAGGGTGGCGCACAGGCTCGACGAGGTGGTCGAGAAGATAAAGACGTTGAGGACCAACACGGAGCCGATGCAGGTGGACACCTCCAAGTGCGACGAGGCCGCCGCCGATTGGCTGCAGCAGCTGACGGAAAAGTCGCAAGCCCAGCTGGACTACTGCACGGAGTTGTCCCGGGGGGAGAACGCGGACCTCCTGGACGAGGCCCTCAACGACGCCCTGGTCGCCGGAAACGGGTACCTGTATTGCGGCAGACAGGCGGTTGCCATTTGCGCGGGAGCAGAGCCCTGCTCGGATCCCGTCGTCGAGCTGGTCAACGGTTTCGCCAAGTATCTGCCCAAGGCTTTGGACGCGTACCAGGCGAACGTGCAGAACATTCGGGCCGTTTCCAGGAGTCCCTGCGCCGATTTGGTCTTGGGGCAAGCGGCTGAATACGCTGCCAATATCATGAGGAACACCGCCATCTGCTACAACACTGCTGTCGTCACCTTCGATAAAGAGCCACTCTGCTGATTAACTCTATTAGTTTTATACGTTAAAATAAAAATTCTTGTTGGTTTATAATTCAGCGTTTTGAGTTGAGTTTTCGCAATATTGGTATTTCCGCTGATTCTGTTGACTTGAAAGTCGATTTTTGGTTTTTGTCGAAAATCGCGATGTCATGTCCACGTCGAGGGATAAACCATTCTCGGCAATACTGCTACTGGAAATACTGGGCAATAATAGAAAATATATTAGTCAATTTTTGGCAATGTTTTGGCAATACGAGGCAATAAGTTGGATAACACCGGGAATAAATCGGCATTTTTCGGCAAAAACGGCAATGCGAGTACACATTTTTGCGGAGTGGCTTACCTCTCGGTCCATGTTTAAACTGGTCACGAATGATATTGTCGATAAGTATCTGGTTGATGTCTTTTGCAGATTTCGTGATTTTATTATCTGTTTCCCTGCTACCTATAAGGTATTCGGAATTTCTTGTTGATTCGTCCGGTCCACGAAAGGCAGACGGATTTCTTCAATAAAATCCTGAACTGCATCACTCACTTGATCCATCTATGGTGGAAAAATCCGGAACAGATCGAGGAAGTCACGCAATTTATTACGAATTTCGTCCAATTGAATCCGAGGACTGTCAGTACGGAAGACACCCTTTTGCATTTGTGCGTTTCCAGGTCGAACACGATGAGGTCTAGTTATTTCGTAGATGAGGACCCAATCGTAATGCGACGTTATTTCAACGCGCATTTATCCGAATTTTCCTGTTAGAGCTGATTTTCCCGAGAGCTATAGGTATAGTTCCTGTGGAATTGCGGTATACCGCTGTGAATGCTCGATAAAGTTAAAGAGCCAGTCTGCTGATTAACTCGCTTAGTTTTATGAGTAAAAATAAAAATTCCTGTTGATCTAATCAGTGTTTTGAGTTCGCTCTCTTCTTTTCGCACTGTTGGTATTTCCGCGGTTTCTGTTTACCCGAACGTCGATCATTGGTTTTTGTCGAAATCGCCGAATTTTCGTGCGTCAAAAAGGAGGGAGTCTAGACTCTCGGGCCCGAGTACTGGTGACCTCCGGACTTTGTCCGCTGATAAGAGCGCGGGAAGACGCTCAACAGCTCCAAATCGGGCAGTTCTTCGACGACTGCATATTGCGCTGGTCATCGACGAAAACCGCGACGATGGTGGGCGGCACGAACTCTTCCGTTTTCTTGCAGACGATCATGTTCGTCATGAACCAGAGCAACATCCAACAGGAGTCCTCCTACAATTACTACTTCATGGACATAGGAAAACGTTGGTAAATATCTTAACGAAATGCGATACTATCTCAATGTCCGATTCGAGAGCAGAAAGCAACGCGACAAAGTGCTACGGAATTTACGGATGTTTCGCTCTATCGCCACCCTGGACATCGGAACACCGACCGGTCTCCTTGTTTCCAGAAGACCTTTCGAAAGTAAGCCCTAAAAAACCATCCGAAAACGCAAACTCAAAACTCGACTTTAGATAGAACCGTCATATCCGTTCTTCACTAGAGACAACCCGAACACGCCAAAGTACATAAATCTCAACGATTTCGACGTGATCGGATCAACGGGAATCAACCCCTTACACCCGGTCTACTTAATATCGCACGGGTACATGGAAGGAGGCGGAATTTATTGGGTAATAAAATGCCCATCAATTTTAATCGACTCTTTGATGGTTTACAAACAAATCGTTGAAGATTGCAGATATGGCCCGAGAATTGTTGAAAGTCCACGATTGCACCGTTATCGTTGTCGATTGGCACGGAGGATCGAGTCCTCCTTACACCCAAGCGGTCGCCAACATCAGACTGGTAGGTGCCATGACGGCGCACCTTCTTCACGACCTTTCCAAATCCACGGGCCCTTTGAAATTGGACCACGTCCACGGCATAGGGCACTCGTTAGGGGCGCATCTGACCGGGTACATCGGATACACCTTACAGAGCGTAATTTTGCGGAACCATTGCGAAAATCGTCGAAAAACCTCCTGGAATTTTGCAGCAATTCAACTTGACTTTGGGGAGGATCACCGGGCTGGACCCGGCCGAGCCGCATTTCGCCAAAGCCAAAGCGCCAGTTCGATTAGACAAATCCGCGGCGAAGTACGTCGACATCGTTCACACGGACGCCAGCCAGTTCATCAGGGGCGGTTTGGGGATGACCGAACGCATCGGCCACGTGGATTATTACCCGAACGGGGGCACGAACCAACCGGGGTGCGGCAAAAGCGTGGTCCAGTACATCTCGGATAACAACGGCAGCGTCTTCCAGGGGGTCAAAAAGTACTTAGGGTGCAACCACGTGCGTAGCTACGAGTTCTACATCGAGAGCATCAACCCGAAGTGCCAGAAGTTCCTGTCGATTTCGTGCCCGTCCTACGAGGATTTCAGCTCGGGGAAATGTTTCGGTTGCGGCTCAAGAGGCGAAAGGTGCTTGACTTTCGGGTACCACGGTCGCAGGCACTACAACGATTTGGTAGAAAAGCGGTACATCAGTCCCAATTCGAATTTGGTGCAGTTTTTCAAAACCGCAGACAGGAAGCCCTTCTGCCGTAATGTTTCCAAAACTGTTTAGGTTCTTTCATGATGGTTGATTGGTTTTTCAGAGTCTCATTTCAAAGTCGATGTGACCATTTCGGATTCGGACCCAAGTCGCGTTCACGGTGGCGAAATCGGCCAAATTTTCTTCACTTTCCACTCGACCACCAACGGTAATGGCCCCAAATCGGTTCCGGTACCCCTGAATAACGGAGGCTACCACGAACCGGGTAAAACGTACACTGCCGTAGTTTCGAGTACGGAAATTTTGAAATTGGAAGCAGTGGAGGTCGAATGGAAGTACAAAAGCAATCTCTTCAATCCTCTAACGTGGCGATTGATCGCCATTCCCAAAATCCACATAAAACGGATCGTAATCGAGGGATTAGAATTGAAAAAACGGTAGTAACGAAATATTTTTTATTATTTTCGAATCATCACAATTGAATTTTGCAGGATTGTTGTATGTCCCAAAGAAGTTGACGCCTTCATCAACTCCAGACCGTTACTCTTGATTCCGTCCTATTGTTAGGAACGACTAAAAGTCGCGAATAATCTCTAATCCATCCATTAATTTATTGTAATTTTTCTAAATAAAATTATTTTATGTTATTAAGATATGTTGAGTTCACTCAGAAACTGTGATAGACAATTGCTTAGTTTTGTAATTATCGAACTTGTCCATGGTTTTGATATCAGCGATGGCGCTCAAAGCGATCACCAGCCCTAGAGCCAAAATTGCGGTCACCAAAAGCCCGGACAGAATCGGACCGGAAGTGAACGGGACGCAATCGTAGGCATCCCCGAAAGCGCCGTCTTTTGAATCGATTTGCGCCTGCAAATCGTAAATCCTCAACTCGATGTTGTTGGAACCGTCTGCGAATTTAGTCGTCCCGCTGCAATGGAAGGAGAAACGAGCCGGGGCGGTCGCGTCTTGATCCACGATGCTCAGATTGTACGCGGTCGGATTGTTGGTGTCCGAAGACAAGACCGAAGTTAGGGTCCAGTAGCCGGTGGGGGATGTCGAAAACAGGAAACGCAAAGTGACTTTGCCGCCCTCTTCTATCGGAATATTGACGTTCAAGCGGCGAAACCCGTCTTTCGTCGTGTCCAGAGTGATCAGATCCGGCGAAGTCTCGCCCAGAAAGGTGCTCGTGCCGTTCATGGTGAGCAGGAGCGGCTCGGATGAGTACAAGAGCCCGAAGACGTCTCCGTTTTTCGTGGTTCCCTTGTACATGACCGGTCCTTTGGGCGATTTATACGGAGCCGTTATTATGGGCGATTCCGAGGTCGTGCTGCTCGACGAGACAATTTCTCTCCTAGAGCGTCTATTTAAGGTTTCCGATGATGGAAAAATTATCGCTGAGAGAACTTTCTTGTGCGTGTCTTGCGCTTGGAAATGTGAAATTTTATCCAAGTCTTGCTCCGAAATTTCTAAAAGAGAAAATTCGTTACCATAAATTCGCTATTGATTGATGATGGTTATAATAGTTCAAACCGGTTGCGTTTTCGTCATTGATTTCTCCGTTGGGGCTGTAATAGCTGTGGTAGCCTTTCAGCAACTTTTTAAATTCTGTTGATAACATCGACGACGATTTGTAAATCGTCGTTTCGGGTCGACCCAGTTCTTCCAGCAGTTGCTTGAAATTGTCGTCGGTGAAGGACCGCAGAGGGGACACTTGGAATTTTTCCTTGCTCCATAGTAACAGGGCCCCTTTTGAGGGGTGCAACAACGAAATTAACGTCACTAGTGATGCAGCCAGTTGCAGGTGCATTTTCGGCAACGAGAGAATGACGGAAACTGTTTGAAAATCGATACGCGAAGCACCGTTCATTCATGCGCCGTGGGAAAATTGGGGAAAATATTCAAAATTTCGACGATGATAAAGTAGGAATCTGTAAATAGGGAAATTGAAAACTTTCAATCTGTAATCGCTGTAATCCATTGATCTGTATACAATAGACTACTTGAAAAATATTACTCAAAGAAGTTTTGGATTTGTCGAATTGTTTTTATAGCTTATGTAACGTTTGTGTGTGTTATCAGTTGGTTGGGGATTTCCTTGCGCAGAAAAGTCCGAAAATACCCGCGTCGGGGGGGTAAAATGACGTCAAGTGTGTGTTTCCCCCACAGAACGTTTCCTAAAGATTTCTCTCCGTTCTCCGTCTCCGTCAACAAACAGTAAACAGTTGCCCGCCTTGCGTCGTGAAGTTAGACACGTTGACAGCACCGTACGTCACCTGTCACGTACTTGTAATTCTCGTCAAAAAAGGAAAAGTGCAACGAAAATAAAATAAAGAAGAGCCCAGAGAACGGTCCCGTCAAGCTGTTCGCGAAAATGTGGAAACTGTCGCCGAAAGTGGACCCGGTGAACGAGAAAAACAACATTTTCCACGAGCTCCTGGAAGAGTGTCGCCACTCGATGCCCGGATCTAGGTTATCCTACAACCTCAGGAACCGTCTGGAGAAGTACCCCATAGAGGTGCGTCGCGAGATCGTCAACCGCCTGAAGGTGGGCTGCTCCCCCTTATTCGTCGCGTGCAAAAAGGGCCAAAACGAGATCGTCGAATACCTGATCTCCACATGCCAAGCGGATATCGAGCAGAGAGGCCTATACGAAGTCCCCGATGACAGGTGACGAACCCTGAACCCCCCACAGAGATCGGTCTAAATTTGAATATTTCCAGGTCGACGCACGTGGTGACGCCCCTGTGGTGCGCGGCCGTCTCCGGCAAGCACTCGATAGTCGAGATCCTCCTCAGGCACGGGGCCGACATAAACGCGGTCTCCGATACCGGCTCGACCCCCGTGCGGTCCGCCTGCTTCATGACCCACCTGGAGATCGTCCGCTATCTGGTCCACCACGGGGCCGACATCAACCGTCCGAACTACAACGGAGGCACGTGCCTGATAAACTCCGTTCAAAGCGCCCCCTTGTGCGATTTCCTGCTGAAAAACGGCGCGAACGTCAACGCCAGAGACATACAGAACAAGACGGCGCTCCATTACGCGATCCAGGAGCACCGACTCGAAACGACGAAACTGCTTCTGAACAATGGGGCGAATTACGACGCGAAATCTCGCTACGGGGACGACGCCCTGCAGATGGCGTGCCTCAAGGGGGCCACGCGCATCTTCGATTATCTCCTGCAAAACATCTGGTACTCGGACGAGAGGAAGGCGGACGCTCATGAATTGATGGGGGCCACTTTTCTGGATGAGCACAACGACGCCACTGTCGCGTTGAGCCACTGGGGGGAGGCGCTGGCCTGCCGCCAGGAGCACGGGCTGTTGCCTAAGCGACCGGCCGTCGAGCCGAGGGAGGGCTACCGGTTCCAGAAGGAGTTCGACAGCGTCGAGGAGCTGCACAACATCGCCACAGATTACGATTTGATACGCATACAGAGTCTCATGATCGCCGAGAGGATCCTGGGGCCCCACCACAAGGACACGATTTTCAGGTTTGTTTCGGTATCCTGGAGCCTGTTTCTATAGTGTCCTCAATTCATTGTAATTGTAAAGGTTGCGTTCCTGTAAATAATTTGACATTTTGACTGTCTGAGGGTGTCAATGTTGGGATCTTAGGTCGTTTTCTGGCGAACATTTAGTTTTGAAGTACTGCGCTCTCATTGGCCGTGGTTTAAAATAAGTCGCCCCCAACCAATGAGATTGCTGTATTTTAAAACTAAACGTTCTCCAAAAAACGACACATATCGCCTCGAAAATGTAGGAACTTTTTTTGCCTTTGCTGTGACAACACTGTGAAAATAGTTTTTAATACGTCAAAATTTTACAAATCGTTGTGAATTTTTGACCGTGGTCGGGAGGTGGGTAAAATCATCTCAAATCATTGATAATTGGTTATGGATACGTTTTAATGAGGATATTCTGCCAAGAGACCGTTCTCACATTTTGTTAACCAATTTTTTTTTATATTATTCGAAAAATCGACCAATATTGTTTATTTTTTACATTTTAAGGGCCGGTTTCTAAATGCTCAGTTATCTGAAAGCTAATTTTATTGATTTTGATTGTTGTAACAAGGGTAACCCATGAATTTAACTTCTTGTTAAACGTTAAGGCCCAGTATTTTCACCTATGGTTAACCTCCTAACAATTCCGGTTAAAATGAATAATAAAGGCTCACATTCAAAGTTACAGTTAGCTAATCTGTGGGTTAACCATGTAACCTGGCAGCCCGGGGCCAGGTCATCACACACAAAAAGACAGTTCGAATAAAGAATTACACCTCTACACCTGTAGTGATATGCCATAATATCATTATCGATGATTACCTGACAAAAGTAATAGCCGAAGAAATGGAAGCGCTACCTGAACTCGGACCGCTCGTAAAATACAAATGCGAATACCGCCAGTACCTGACGAGCGGCGGACGGTACTCATAATAAAAGTGACCGCACGTACCAGACGGAATTAATACGTACAATCGAATACCCGCTAATCAACCCCTAAGCGTAATTACCACACGTCCAGTAAACGACGCTCGTCTCTGTTCTTAATCACTATAAGAACCAAAATCCCGAACACCAGTACGCATCGGCTTAGGCGTATCATCCACACCGCATCGGTCTCGCTCGCACCAGCCCTCGACCCGAGAACGGTCAAGTGGTTCGAACCCGTAGAAAGCGAAAGGGACAAAGAACCGGTACCTGCTTAATGCTCTAATTTCGAACCGAGCTCACATCTGCATAATATCACCAAACTCAAATCATGCATGTAAAACAAGGGAGGAGATAATGAACAAAAAGGAAGAAACGATGATTCTCCGACCCGTTGGCCATACACTCCTTTTGCCAACCACCCCTGTGGAAAAGAGATGCGAAGAGACGCGGCCTAATTTGCGAGTATAAATAAGACTCGATAATCCATGGAAAGGCAGACGATCTTGACGTCTCGAAGAATCCACCACCAGGACGAAGACCACCAGCTCCAGTCGACCACTCTGCCCGGGCCAACCACCAGACCAGACCACCAGGCCTATCGCTGGAGAAGACGTCCAAGTCCACCAGCCAGGAGACGACCGCCCCAGGCCCACCAGGGAACCGGAGACGTCAACCCAACTGGGAATACAGCGCAAGCTCAGCAGGGAACCGGAGCAACAAACCTAACTGGGAAAACCGTACTAGCCCTACCCGGGAACCGGAGAAGCTAACCCAAGTGGGAAAACCGTGCATGCCCAACCAGGAACCGGGGGAATCAACCCAACAGGGGAACGGCGTAGCCCAACTGGGAACCGGGAAAAATAACCCATTAGTGGGGGTTTTTCGGCCGTGGCCCTCCAGGGAAAAGCCATTTAACCCAACAGGGGAATTTCCGGCCGTAGCCTATTTGGGGAGCGTGGGTAGCCCAACAGGGGACCTTCTGGCCGTAGCTCGAACAGGGAATCGCGGGTTGCCCGCCAGGGGTCTTGCTGGCCGTAGCCTAATTGGGGAGCGTGGGTTGCCCTCCAGGGGAACGTCTGGCCGTAGCCCTATTCGGGTTTGGGGATCGTTCCGCGAATTGAGGGAAATTCTGCAGGAGATGGGTCGCACCCGTCGTAGTCCGACGCCGTCACAAAACGTCGCCGGAACATCTGGAACAGCAGGTCCGTAAGAGGGGTTTTTGCGCGAATAAAAGACTTTTGTGTTAACTGTCACGATAATCCATTTCACTAATTCTGATATAATTGTAGTTATTAATTTGTGTATCTTTCATGTAGTTCGCGGATCCATTCTTTCAGTACTTATAGGGAGATCCCTTCTGGAGCCTCCATAAATGTGGTAATAACGTAATAATCCACCTTTTTATCGGTGTGCCTCACAAAGAGATACAAGGGTTCCAAGCGCCATCAGTTTTATTGCCGGTACTCGAGAGTATACCGGCCGGTGCTTAAGAGTACTTCCGACCGCACTCGGACTAGGGCAATCGCGTATTCCCGATTTCTGCTCTGTGAGGGACGTCATGTAGCTAACCAGCCCATCCTAACAAAAAGAGCCATTAGGCCAAGAAAAGAGCCAGATGGCAATTGTATTTTATGTGTTTTGGGCCACCGGCTGTGTGCAAACCACAACCCCCGGTAGCGGCGAGTCGGATGATCGTACCCGCGAAGTTCTTTAGTAAATACGGAAGCTATGAATCCCTTTGAAAGTGTGCGCTTCGGTAAATTGGTGGAACAATTACGTTCAGGATTAATTCGAGTTAGGATGTGTTGATTTAAAATAATTCATGTTTGATGACGATGATGGGAAGACGCCGGTCTCAGTTTTAGTTTCACGTAATAAATCAGTCGTTCTTATACCAAGGCAGGGTGAAATGTAATGAATGATAAACCGATAAATATACGCCGTCTGGCATCCATAGCCTGGGGGTTTTGAGTACCAGCAGAAGAGGACCCAACATAATACTTGCACGGGATGTTCCACCGATTGTGGTCATCACCGTATGCGGGGCCGGCCACCTCCCAACCTAAGTTGCATAATTATTGGTCGCACGGACTTAGAAAACTCTAGACTATGGTAAGCCGACCCTTGAACACCAACTGAGATTAAAGTTGAAAACTAATGATGATGATGATTATTGATTTGTTCTATGTGTCTAACGAAAAAATGAATTCCTGTGTACTACGACTTTCGCCTGAGTACGAGACGCTGAGTTTGTTTATTTAATCAGAGATGCTCCAAATACTGGACCTGAAATCTTCCACGTCAATTGCTATTCATGTGTGTTCAATAAATATGTGGTCAAAATACGTGTGTTTAATTTCTCGAACTCAACGTGTGTGATACTACGTGAATTTGGGGTACATCGACGACACAACATAGAGGTCCACTTTCGACTAGGCGATCACCAGAATTGGCCAGGTAAAAGAGTAAGCACGGCACCAAAAGGTAAACAGGTAAAATCCGTGGGAATTGCTGCGAGATTAGGGGGCCCGGGGGTGGCGAGTTACAACCATAGGTGTAAATACCGGGCGTAAGTGAGCAATGATAAACCGGGCCTAAGGGCCGGTTTTTGAATGCTCAGTTATCTTTTAGCTGAAGCTAATTTCATTGATTTTGATTGTTGTAATAGAGGTAACCCGGGAATTTAACTTCTGGTTAAACGTTAACTGAACATTGATAAACCGGGCCCAAGGCCAGGTATTTTCACCTCCGGTTAGCCAACTAGAACTTTGAATGTGAGCCTATATCATTCATTTTAACCAGAATTTTCACAGTCTGAGGTTCCAGTTAGCTAACAGGATAACCCGATGTGAAAAGACCGGCCCAAATTCAAGTAAAATCCACACTCAATTTCATATCCAATTATATGAATTTATTTATTATGATTTTCACGTTTCTTCTTAGTTTTCAAGCGGTATACGACTTCGTACAAGCATTTTACAACCATTTTCATCCTCCACTTGAGGCGAAACTCGAATATTTCGAATATGGCAGATGTTGAACGCACTTTTTTTACCATTGCCAATTGCAATGGATTCTAGAGATCAGAAACAGGCCTCCGCCGTTCGCGATTTCCAAACAATGGGAATTTTAATGAGGACGATAATATTTTGATACAATTGGCAGATTGATGTACCGAGGGGCCTCATACGCCGACATGTTGCGGTACCAGCGGTGCATCGATCTGTGGCGCAGGGCCTTGGAGATCCGGGTGCAGAAGGACTCGATCCTGTACACGGATACCTGTTTCACCGCCCAGGCTCTGGTCCGGCAAATGGTGGACTACAACGAGAGGGTGCCTCCTAGGAACGAGTCGGATGCCATGCAGCGTTATCACGATGTCGTGTCCACTTTTAAACTGACCACCAATGATATTGTCGGTAAGTGTCTGGTTGTTTTTCTACGGATTTCGTGATTTTTCATCCGTTTCCGTAATGTAGGTATTCGAAATTTGTTGTTGATTCGTCCGGTGCACAAAAGGCAGACGGATTTCTTCGATAAAATCCTGAAGTGCATCACTCACTTGATCTATCTGATGGTGGAGATTGCGAAAAATCCGGAACAGATCGAGGAAGTGACGCAATTGATCACGAATTTCGTCCATTTGGATCCGAGGACTGTCAGTACGGAAGACACCCTTTTGCATTTGTGCGTTTCCAGGTCGAACGCGATGAGGTCTAGTTATTTCGTGGATGAGGATCCAATCGTAAGGCGACGTTATTCACGTGTTTCGGGTAATTTTTCATAATTTTCTTGTTGAAGCTGATTTTCCCGAGAGCTAGCGTGGTAAAGTTCCTGTTGAATTGTGGTGCCGCTGTGAACGCTCGGAACGAATCCGGTTCGACCCCCTTGCACATAGCCACAAACACGGATAATTATTCGAATTGGGTGAGTGTCCTGGCTTTCTCGAAATTCCATTCAATTTTATTCATCTGATTGAATTTATGATTAGCTGGCCAAACTCTTACTGGACAATGGAGCTCACATGGATCAACCGAACAAAGCCAGACTTTGTCCATCCCATATGATAATGGAAATGAGCAAAATGCCCGCTTCATTCATCGATGTTCACGTACTGAATTACGTTAGCTTGAAATGTCTATGCGCTACCGTCATTAGCAAATTTCAAATACCTTACAAAAATCAGATACCAAAGACTTTGGAGGTTTTTGTCAAGATTCACCATCCCACAGAATGGAGTTTCTAAAAACTGATCACTGAAATATTTTATATTATTTTTTATTATTACGTTTATGATCGAGATTTTCAAGACTCTATACTACAAACAACAGTGATATTTTTCTTTTAAGTATTTTACATAATGTTAATTAGTATTTATTCAAATTCGCTTGTAATTAGAGCACGTAATATGTACATACATAACGTTTTTACAATTAATTCGCCTAATTTAAACATTACATGCATGCAATGCTCAATTCATGAAATTGTAAAGGGGGCCTCGGTGAAGGACTTGTTTGGAAAATGAGACAGGTAAGATCTAGTTACTATGCTGGTACCAGTTTATGACTAGTTTGGTAAAAAATTGATACAGTGACATTTGGACGACATGATGATTTCTTGTACGAAATTCGCGTGGAGAACATGTCGCCGCTGCTCCCGCTCGACTCTTTCGCTTCCCGCCGATCAGTCCTTCTTTAACGCCAGCTCGGGTCAGTACATCGAAGACTTGTACAACTCCTGGCTCAAGGATCCTTTAAGCGTGCACGCTTCGTGGGATGCGTACTTTAAGGAATCGACAAAAGGCCAATCGACATCAGGTCCTCGATCTCATCCTCCTCCTAAAAAAGAGACGCCACCATCCAGAGCAGCATCGACATCTGCCGCTTCGGGCGGAAGCGGGGGCCAAACGGACGACAAAATCGTCGAAGCCCATTTGGCGGTCCAGGCGGTCATCCGGAACTACCAAGCGCACGGCCATTTGGTCGCCAAAACCGACCCTTTAGGGCTCATGTTCACCGACGTCAACGAAACGATCAGCGACAGAATCGGAGCTTTACCGAAAGAGGTGGCCCGCCAATACAATCTGAATCAGTACATGGACCAGACGTTCAAATTACCGGCGACCACTTTCATAGGCGGCGGCCAAAAGGAACTCCCCCTGAAAGAGATAATCAGGCGGCTGGAAATGGTCTATTGCCGGCACATCGGCGTGGAGTACATGAACATGAGCAGCCAGAAGAGGCGCACGTGGATGAGGCAAAAACTGGAAACGCCCGGCGTCTTCACCACCAGCGCCGAAGACAAACGTCTGATCCTGTCGCGGCTGACCCGATCGGCCGGTTTCGAGTCCTTCCTGGCCCGCAAGTGGGCCTCGGAAAAACGGTTCGGGTTGGAAGGTTGCGAAATCCTGATCCCTGCAATGAAGCAGTTGATCGACAGATCCACGACCTACGGAACGGTCAATTTCGTCATCGGACTGGCCCATCGAGGACGCCTCAATGTCCTGGCCAACGTATGTCGCAAACCTCTCCACCACATCTTCACCCAGTTCAAGGGGTTGGAGTCTTCCGACGAAGGTTCCGGTGACGTCAAGTACCATTTGGGTACCCACGTGGAGCGGCTCAACCGCGTGACCAACAAGAACATCAAGATTTCGCTGGTCGCGAACCCTTCGCATTTGGAAGCGGTCAATCCGGTCGTCCAAGGCAAAACGCGAGCAGAACAGTTTTACCATGGTGACAGTGAGGGTAAGAAGACCATGTCGATTTTGCTGCATGGAGACGCTTCGTTCTGCGGGCAAGGGATCGTCTACGAAACCTTCCATCTGTCGGATTTGCCGGACTACACGACCAAAGGGACGATCCATGTCGTCATCAACAACCAAGTGGGCTTCACTACTGATCCGCGCTTTTCCCGGTCGTCGCCATATTGCACCGATGTCGGTCATGTAGTGAACTGCCCGATTTTTCACGTCAACTCTGACGACCCGGAGAGCGTCAATTACGTCTGCAATTTGGCGGCAGAGTGGCGGTCGACCTTTCACACCGACGTCATCATCGACATCGTCTGCTATAGAAGAAATGGCCATAACGAGGCGGATGAACCAATGTTTACCCAACCGCTAATGTACACGAAAATCAAGAGTATGCCTCCTGTTCTAGAGAAGTACGCCAAGCAGTTGATAGGTGAAGGAGTAGTAACGCAAGAAGAGGTGGACGATGTCAAGAACAAGTACCTGAAGATTTGCGAAGACGCCTTCGCGGAATCGTCGAAAAGCACCTCGATCAAGTACAAGGACTGGTTGGACAGTCCTTGGTCCGGCTTTTTCGAAGGCAAGGATCCGCTAAAAGTCGCCCCGACTGGTGTCAGTGAGGAAACCTTAAATCACGTTGGAAAACGGTTTTCTTCGCCGCCTCCTGAGAGCGCGTCTTTCGTGATCCACAAAGGAATCGGGCGGATTTTGAAAGCGCGCATGGAGATGGTCAAGGCCCGGACGGTCGATTGGGCCCTGGCCGAAGCCATGACCATCGGCTCCTTGGTTCGGGAGGGAGTCCCGGTGCGCCTGTCCGGCCAGGACGTGGAAAGAGGCACTTTCTCGCACAGGCATCACGTTTTGCACCACCAGACGGTCGACAAAGCCACTTACCGCCCTCTGAGTAATTTGTACCCGGACCAGGCGCCTTACACCGTTTGCAACAGTTCCCTGAGCGAGTACTCGGTCATGGGTTTCGAGCTGGGCTTTTCGATAACCAATCCGAACGCGCTGGTGATTTGGGAAGCGCAGTTCGGGGATTTCTTCAACACGGCCCAGTGCGTAGTCGATCAGTTTCTGTCGGCCGGTCAGGCCAAGTGGGTCAGGCAGACCGGGTTGGTGCTTTTGCTGCCCCACGGGATGGAGGGGATGGGGCCGGAGCACTCGAGCGGAAGGATCGAACGTTTCCTGCAGATGTGCGTGGAGGATCCGGACGAAAAACCGAAAGAGACCCCGGATTTTCCCCTGAGGCAGTTATACGACACCAATTGGATCATAGCGGTCTGCTCGAATCCGGCCAATCTCTTCCACGTTTTGAGAAGGCAGATCGCGCTGCCTTTCCGTAAGCCGCTCGTCCTTTTCTCCCCGAAAAGTCTGTTGAGGCACCCGGAATGTAAGAGTTCTTTCGATGACATGATGGAAGGGACCGAATTCAAAAGGTTGATTCCTGATGAGGGTAAAGCTCCGCCCGATGGTGTTAAAAAGTTGGTTTTCTGCGCTGGGAAGGTTTACTATGAATTGACGAACGCGAGGAAAGGTGCTAAATTGGAGAACGCGATTGCGATAAGTCGAATCGAGCAATTGTCCCCGTTTCCGTTCGATTTGGTTAAAGCGGAATGCGCGAAATATCCGCAAGCTAAAGTCTGTTGGGCTCAAGAGGAGCATAAAAACCAAGGGGCTTGGATTTTCATGCAGTCCCGTTTCAATACGCTCCTGCAAGAGACCAGAAAGATTTCTTACATTGGTAGACCTTCCGCGTCCAGTCCCGCTACAGGGAACAAGGTGCAATACAACGAAGAACTCGAGAAACTTCGAAAAGATTTTATTACGCTTTAAGAATTTAGTTCATGTCGACTGCGCATTATTGTGATGACTTGTGTTATTTTTCAGGTGGGGCTAAAAATAAAAGTGGGTCCGTTGCGAATAACACATTTTCCTTCTATAAATTACTTTTAATTCAAATATTTTTTTACAATGATTTTAAGTTTAAGCATAATTATCAAAATACAACATGATTCAAAAAATTTATCCTATATCAGCAATATTATAATCCGTTTGAGAAATTCCTAAAAATTACAACTCAACATCCAATCAGTAATAATAATAAATTAGCACTACGTACCAAAACGAAAAACTTTTTCTTCATAATTAAGTTATGGGTTTTTTTATTTGTTAATGTTATTAGTTAATCCCGAATCCTCGAAAACCTTTCGTGTTAATGATAATAATAATGATTATTATGGAGAACTCGATTTGTCTCTGTAGAGAAGGGGCACTTACATATAGACAAAACTTAATATAGAGAATTGTTATTGTTAATTTGTGAGTGAAAACCGGTAATAACATTCAGGTAAAACTTCAAAACGTTATGTAGGAAAAATACAGTCTGTTTTACTTTCATATTATTTTTTTAATTACAAATATAGCCTATGACAACTTTTTAGCCTTTTGATAAAGCGTATCTACTACTTTGCTCATACTTTGTATTGTTTCTAAAGCCATTTCGTACGTTTTGTCTACGGGGGTCTCCTCGAACACGATCAAAACACCTGGGAAAAATGACAAAAATAGAAACGGCACATTCATACACAAAATGGAGACTCACCTTCTCCCTGATCGAGGATGCCATGGAACTTCGCGTCCAGAATCATCTGCGACAGCTTCTTCTCCACCTGCGGCATGGGTAGCTTGATCGTCTTAGCCACGTAATCGACCTGAACCCTCGAGTAGGGCTCGATAATGCGGCACAGATTCTGCTCCAGCATGTTATCGTAAAGCGTCCCGAGATGCGCCCTCACGATGACGTCATCCTCGAGCTCGTGCTTGAACTGCTTCACCGCCAGCTGGAAATCGGCCAGCGACCTCTTGTGCGACGACTGCGCCACCGCCTTCATGGCATCTATGTCTCTGCCCGCGTACTTGATCGCCAATTTACCACTCACGATCTGCTGTACGTCGTCGGGGGTGTTGAGCATGATCTTCGACAGCAGCATGTACTTCAAAGCGGTCAGCGCTTTCGGGGCTTCGACGCTGTCGAAGCCCTCGAAGGCCTCGTAGAAGTACGAGTAGGCGGTCTTGAAGTCCTTCTCGTCAGCCGCATGCAGGATCCCGGATTGGAGGTCGAGGGCGGCTTGCATTTTCGGGGGGCAGTAGATGGCGTTCGCCGTGGTCCTGGCGGAGGTCAGAGCGGCGCGGGCTTTCGGGAGGTTGCTCAGAGCGTGGTAGGTCTTGCTCTCGAGGAGCTGGACCTCGACCAAAAGGTTCTTGTCATCGAGTTTTTTGAGTTCGCGCAGGAGGGTCGAGCCTAACTGGAGGGCGTCGGTGAACATGCCGGTGTCGAAGTAGAGGGCTATCAGGCGCGCCTCCAGGGACTGTCTGAGGAAGGTGCGGCGCTCCTCTTTGGCCCACTCGATGCACTCCTTGCACAGCTGCACCTCGATGCCGATGCCGGCCTCGAGGTCGAGGAAGAAGTCGACGAGGGAGCGGACCAGCTTGGCCGCCTTCGCCTTGCTGATCATGCCGAGGAAGGGCCTCGTCGCCTTGATGAGGTCGGCGAGCTCCTTGGCCTTACCCTCCTTCTTGTACTTCTCGCCCAGGTTGAGGATGTCCTGCTCCTTGCTCTTGATGTTCTCCTCCTCGCTGTCCGGGTCTTCATCTTCGCGTTTCAATTTGAGCAGTTTGTCGTGGTTCGATGTGGAGACGGATTGCGCTCTTTCGAACAACATTGCGCCCGCCATATTGGATGTCTGGAAAAGCACTGTCATCATCGAGTGGACGTTTCTGCGTCTAATAGCGGAAGTGGCGCCGGTTACGGCCCGAACTGTCAACGGGAGATGACTAGAGGAACGGCGAAATTGCGTTCGAAATGCGCGAAAATTGGGAAAAACTATTAAAACATTCATTACTAACCATTTTTGGGCGATGGAGAAAGGCTAAACACTTGGGAAAATTTTTGAAATAAAAAAAGAAATCTATCAGTTTCTTTGTGGCTATGGTTACGGACCACGCAGAACCGGCTTCCAGAAAATTCGAATCTAGGACACCCTCCACCACTTTTATCCGTATTTAGATTTATTGTTTGGCCATGTTTTCGTAAACAAACCCACCTTGAGTAAAATCTGAACCTCATTAATTAGAAAAATACACAGAAAAATACGAATTTCCATCGTTTCCCCATTTTATTAAACTTTACAGCTTTACTCCAACTATCTTATAAGTGGGCATTAGGAAATACATAAACAACAATCCGATTTACAAGTACATTTCTTTATTTTCATATTATACCTACAATTAAATAGAATTATCATTATTATAGGTATTATTCTTCAAATTCTCAAAAATGCTGTCCTCTTGATAAAAATAGTGGCAATAAACTGCATCATGCTGCAGAATATTTTATTCAAAACTGATCATCCGACCTAAAGGTGGAGAAAAAGGAAAAAGAATGCGACTTAAAACTTATACCAAAATGCTATATCAATTGATAATATTAAAATAAAACCTCCATTATTAGACACCCTAATAATAGGATTATTATTTAAAAAAAAATTAAAAGCGCAATATACATTTGTTGTTTGCAGAAATTTAGAAAAATATCAAGATAGAAAAACCAATTCACCTGAATTTTATAAAATAAGAAAGTGTGCAAATTGGCGCCCTACCTCTGTTTGTTAGTAATAAAGCCTAATCAACTACATGCAATCATTTTTACTCTTATTCTGCTGTTTAAAAAAAATACATGAACAGAAATTAGTAAGTAAAAAAGTAAGAGTAACATAATATGTGAAAACTGAAAACTTTGATATTTTTGATACAACAAAAGTATACACAAATAAAAATAAAATAGACCACAAAAGTATATGAACCCAGAGACAGATTACGTACGTACATACCGCTTCCTATCTGATCTATTCTTGTGTTTGGGGGTTTGTTCTTTTTTCTTATCGAGAGTTTCTTAAGTAGGATGGTTTTCTCAAAAGTGGCTACGACCGATAGACGTCTTCTAGTTTAAAAAAGACACAAAGCAATTTCGTTCTTCAAGAGAGTTGGTCAAAAAGGTTTCTCAATTCTCTTGATGGATTTTTCATTTCATATTTTCGTCATTTTTCACCGAGTTGAAACTAGCTTCACACAGAAGGTGATTTTACTTGAGATAATTCTTACAATAACTTCAATATTCATCCCAAACCTCTTGTTCTTAACCCTTTTTAAACAAAGAAAACGATATTAGTGTTTAAACCAGCCATTTATTATAGAGCTTAACTAGTAGCAAGAAAAAGATAATGTCAATGATTGAAATATGAAAACGTTTCAAAAATCGAGTGCAAAAGTCATGAATCGGAACGGCACAAGTGAATTAATGATCGTTCACATTATTTCAAGTCAGAAAACGACTACGCGAACGGAACAGATAAAAAAAGAAGACAAATTCATTCCGGAAACCGAAATAGACACGAGGCATTCGGAGTGAATTCCTCCTCAAAAATGAATATTTTACAACTATTTTTTTTTTTGTCAAAATCTCCAATAAACGCAGTCACCTCCACGAAGCATATTAACGACCTGAAATTAACATTAAAATAAACACGAATTAAAACAAACCAACAGCCACAATAATAATCAACGCAAATTTGGTGTTCTTTTCCGTGTGGTAACCAATAATAATGATTCGAGGCCCGACCGCACATACGCCAACACACCGAACGGCAATTCGCTAGTACTTACGAGGGGAGTAACTGCGCGACCTGGACCTCTCGTAGCGGCGACGTTTCTCCCTGTAATAGGGAGAAGGCGACCGTCTGTGACTGCTGCTATACCTCGACCCCCTGCCGCCATATTCACTGGAAGATATTTACTTTACCGACAACATTTATAAACGAACAATGTCACTCACTCTCTATCCCCTCTCCGGCGCTCGTACCGGTCACTGTATTTACTGCAAATTAAAAAAATCAACCTTATAGAAAACTAAAAAAGAAAACAACGCAAGAGTGTATGTGTGTATGAAGAAGCCTTTACTCGTATCTGAACTAAACGACACGAATTCTATTTTCCTCATGAATTAATCTACCAAAAAATCACAGTAGCACAATGAATTCTAAAAAGTGCTGAATGTTGTGAATTTCTTGGGGGTTCACTTCTTATATTAAGATTACTTACTAAGTAGGTTTGCCCATGTAAATCCCGGGAGTGGGTGTGTGCGCTCTTTCGGTAATGGAATAATCCACCCTAATATTTTTTCCATTTATTTTCATTCCGGTACATTCTTCTTTGGCAACTTTGGCGTCATCAGTGTTTTCGAAATACACGAACGAAAATCCTCTCGATCTTCCAGTCTAAAAAACCCAAATATCTATTTTTTCACAAATAATTTATTAGTTGACATTCATTCACAAATGAAATTTTGGAATGCGAATGTTCTAGTGTAAACGGGGCTGAGCACGCATAAATTTGGCAACTGTCAGCACGGGACACTAGCTTTACTTTCCCTGTGTGCATCAAGAAACATAGCATCGATAGCAGAAATCTCTCAAAATATCACAGGGTCACATGACCAAACCACATTTCAATACCTTCGTCGTTATATTGCAGAGTATGTATGTATGTATGTAGATCAGTAGATGGATAGAAAACAGAGTACCGCATTTCTTTGATCTGTCGCCGTCGCCATTTTGAATCTATTGTCAGTTATGGACATTGATGTGAGTTGTCAAATCCAGCTAAATCTTTTATTTTTATAGTGAACGGAAAAATGTGTGATTTTCATCAAAATATTCAATCAATATCAATGTACTGTGGTAAATCGAATCACCTCTTAGTTAATAAAAATACTGGCACAGAGAAGGTTTTTCATATTTTACCGAGCGTTTCATTGATTTGCTGTTTTTCTGCATATTTGACAACACTGCTGACATTTAGAACGCGGTACTCTGTTACATTAGATCATTCAAGACCAAAATGGCAGTTGACATTGAGACATGATCAAAACAGACGATTACAGGTTCCTGTAATTGATGTTTACCTTAGCGTCGATGACCACTTGCACCCTCTCGAGCGGTCCGAACTTGGAAAAGATGTGGTAGAGCTCGTCCTCCGTGGTGTAGACGCTCAATCCGAAAACGCCCAGGCAACGTGACGGTTTTGGGTTGTCTCGGGTCCCCATGTGACGCCTGCGGCTAGACATAGGGCTATGTGAGACCTGCGAGCGCCGGTCGTATCCGGGTGAACGCGAGTGACTACGTGAATATCTCGAGGACTTGTAACGTCTGTCTGAGCGTGATCGACTGCGCGACCTGAAAGGCCAAAATCAAAAGACAACGATTGTTACAGTGTCGATCGAGTCTACCATCAAATTAAATTGACGCAAAAGGAGAAAAGTGCAAGGCATTCCAAGTGAAGGCAGCATCTCGTAGAGTCTCCGCAGATCGAGTTCACAAATCGTTTCCGACCCAGACAACGCTTTAGTCCACTGCGACATGTGACACGTACACAACCCGTCGTTTCAACCTCACCTGTACCTTCGTTCTTCCCTGTCCCTGTCGTCTCGACCGCTGTCTCTGCGGCGCTCCCTGTCTCGTTCGCCCCCATCGCGGTATGACATTTTGCGGCCTCGGCTGGGACTCCTGAAATGTCGACAATAATCAATCAAGTCGCCTGGTTTTCACAAAGGGGCCCCGGTTGCCAATGGCAACAGGATCAACAAAAATTAACGATTTTATTTTCATGTGATAAATCTTTTGCGAAATTAATAAACGGACGGTTTATTGCTCACCTTGAGTAGCTTTTGGCCTTGTGATTTCGAGGCGAATCGTCTCGTCTCGCGCGTGGAGAATGATCACGGTCGTTCATGCCTTTGTGTCCCATCATCGGCGAGCGGCTACCCTGGGGAATCACGATTACATCAAAAATTTCAATCCGAATGCGTGAATTCTCGTTTCAGGCGTCTCGCATTTCGTTTTCGTCGCTATTATCACCACACTACGCCCTCATTTCAATCGTTATCGTCGTGAATGCAGGACGCCGGTAAGCGGCCTTGACTAAATGCAGGGATTTGTATGATGACAGTAAACACCTCTGTAACACTTACCTCTCTATCGCTCATTATATAATTAATATTGGTTATTCTGTTACAGTCTATGGGGAAAACAGGCAGCTCGGAGTGAAATTGTCTATATTTACGCACTTAAATGACCGATACACGCTTGGAATGCACCGTTTGATGGCGTCCGCGTCCTTTTGATAAATAAAAAATGGTGGAACGCGACTGCGGAAGTAGCACAGATTTATATAGAAGTATAGAAGAGCACACATTAAATTTTGTTACGATTATGACCCTAATGTGCATTCTCTGACCCTGCCAAAATACATTATATGAAGATTTGTGGTACTTTTGAGGTATCTGTATGATCGTATCGATTCCAAACAATTTTGTAGAAATAATAAGTGTTCCAGTTATCCGTCTATGTAATTGTAAGTTCTGTGAACGGAAGCAGCGCCATTTCTCTTCTACGATTGGACGAATAAAATGCGCCATTATTTAAATATAGGCACAAATTATTCAACTGGAAATCTTCAAGAAAATCACTTTCTACTTCTAAAGTGTATATTTAAAACTTTCATAATTTATGATCAACAATTAATAAATAAATTTACTAAATAGTATTTTCTAACGCGACAAATTATTTGGAAAACTGTCTCATTTCACTTCTAATTCCGCCTGTACTTCGATCTTCAATATTGTGCTTCCCAATGAAAGAATTTATGTGCTCAGCTAGTACTTCTGGGTTGTTCAAATGAATATGATGTTTACCCTCTAATCGTTCATAGACACAATCAACACTTGTCTCCTTCAAAACGTCTAGTACATCATAAAAATTCGCTTTAATCTCATAATAAGAGGCCGATTTCGCTTTTGCTATGAAAATTGGGCCTGTCATCCTTGTAGCACCATCTAGAATATCTTGTTGAGGAAAATTCGTCAATTCTGGAACTTTTAACCTTGGATCGCGGGAAAAGTAATACATTCCCGGATTGAGTTTGGATGGAGTAATGTTGCGCTCTGCTATGTGATGAGCATGTTCATAATCTACCGAATGGTCGTTGGGTAAACAGACACGTTTTAAAATTTCGTCTAGAGTGTAACTTGGCGGTTCTGTGGTACTGCGCTCATATTTGTCCAATTTCATAAAGGTATCAATTTTTTCTTGCATTTTTTGGACATTGTCAGACTGTATCATAGGTTTGGCAGCATCGATACAAATCAACATATCCACGTCTTTTGGATAAATCATCGTGTATAAGTAACCCGTAATAGCACCCATTGAGTGTCCCAATAAGGAAACTTTTGACCAGCCAAAGTAATGCACAATGTATCTCATTAATATCAAGTAGTTGGTGAAGTGGCAATATAAACCACTGGGTATTCTCGAGGAGTGGCCATGTCCAGGGAAATCAATAGCCAAATAGCCTATATCATCTTTTAATAAAGGAATTAGTCGATTGAATGTACCACAATTATCCTGTTGAATAAGAATGAGAAATTAGTTCAATATTCAAAAAAAGTGGTAATTTTTATAACTCACTTGCCATCCGTGTAAAGTTAAAATAGGTCGTTGATCTGTTGGGCCCCACCATTTGCCGGCTACGTGCCCCCAGGGAACAGGAATTCGAATTTCCTCAGAACTTCTGGATGTGGATGATTTGAAACATGCCAAGAATTTATTCAAACTTCTAACTGCCAATAACCCCTTGGTACTGGACAACATTTCTCGCGATACTGAAAAGCTGATTACCTGATCGAAACGATCATTAATCCGAAATAAAATGTGTGATAAGTTCTGTATTTACCTTTTATTCATTGAGGTTAGTTTAGGCGACCACCAGTTTTCAAGCTCAAAGAACAAAGTCTATAGATTCACGGATTAATTCGAGAATTAATTGCATCATCAAGAAAATCTACCCATTCATTGTGAAATCACATTTTTGATTACAATTTACAAACGTTTCTCGAAAATCAAATGACATAATGACATATGACGTACAATATGACGTAATGTGACGTCGCGTCGCGACGCGGCTGAACAGGAATTTCCATAAACATTTGAAAATTAAATCAACCGTTGCCGAATTTCCAATTTATCAGAAACTAAAATGGAATTACGTAAATAAGTGTGCAATTTTCACGCTGATTTAATCCTCTTTGTATTTATAATTGTCAAATCGCGTACTTCCATAATTGAGCAATGTTTTTTTTCAAGAATAAAAACACAGCAATTGTTTGAAGTCATACCAAATAATGTAAAGGTGAAAGTATAATTTCTTATCATAGTTTCTTATCAAATCAAGTCATGCACAAATAATAAGTACCTAGGTATAAGAACGCTATAAATAAGCAAGAAATAATTTTAAAAAATTTCATATTCAAATTTTGAAACTTAGCGCTGAAAATGAAATATCGCCAACCCAAATTACGTTCTTTCTCTTTTTAACTGTAATGTTAAACAAAGACGCTAAAACTCAAACTGGTTAGTATTTGCGCGTGCGTGCATCGCAGCGGGACTCACTAAAACGCAGGCTGCAGGCCAACGCAGGCCAGTGCAGGCCGCCTACCTTTCAAACTAACTTCACGTCAGAGACAGGGGCGTCACATTTGGGAAATAAATATCTGATAAATATTGTGATAATGTAATTTATTGTAATTTGACGTTTTAGTGGATACTGCCACTCCTAATTGAGAAAGTCTTCACTTATTTTCACTAAAAACAATGCAGGCCACCTACGCTTCGAACTGCTGCCACCAATTTGACCACTTTAACTAGTGCTGCCACCCTCAATAGAGGCGATCTTGACTTATTTTCGCTAAAAATTGTATTTTTTCGCTAAAAACAGTGCAGGCCACCTACAATTCGAACTGCTGCCACCAATTTGACCATTTTAATTAGTGCTGCCACCCTCAATAGAGGAGGTCTTGACTTATTTTTGCTGAAAATTGTATTTTTTCATTAAAAACAGTGCAGGCCACCTACAATTCGAACTGCTGCCACCAATTTGACCATGTTAACTAGTGCTGCCACCCTCTATTGAGGCGGTCTTGACTTATTCTCGCAAAAATTGTAATTTTTCATTAAAAACAGTGCAGGCCACCTACAATTCGAACTGCTGCCACCAATTTGACCATTTTAACTAGTGCTGCCACCCTCTATTGAGGCGGTCTTGACTTATTTTCGCAAAAATTGTATTTTTTCGCTAAAAACAGTGCAGGCCACCTACAATTTGAACTGCTGCCACCAGCGATTTGTCACACACTTATACTAGATACTCAACAACCCCTGTTTTGACACAAAATCGCGGTCCCTGGTGACAACTGAACTGGGGGGCAAAACGTCAGGTGGTAACCAAGACAATCGAATATTTAAATCGTCAATTCGTCAATTTAAAAAAAAGTTTGAGTTTCTAATTTCTTATTTCCAGTTTTTCTTGTGATTTCCGCAGGGTTTTCGTTATTTATTGTTAATTGTGCTTCGCGTTTCTTGTTTAATTTGTGCTGTTTCTAGTTTTCGTTCGTTTTGTTCCGTTAATCGTTATAGTTCTAGAATTATTTGAGACTTTGAATTCTCTTCGGTATTTTACTATTTTCTGGATGCAAGCTGTAAAAATGGGGAAAATATCGGTTATTCCCGGTTATGATAACCGTTATCACACCCTAAACGAGAAAAGGTACATTACTTTCGGTATGTAATTATAAGCGTAAATCTGAATAAATTTTACGATCTGTAATTTTTGCTACCCGTCCTACTTTCAAACTGCCCGTGTTGTCGTAAACATAAAACAAGTATTTCCTTTATGATAAATATCAGGAAAACTCCTTGTAATTATAAAAACTATGAAACACGTGAGTTTTAGAAACATAACCTAAATCAATTTCGACAGTGACGGTTTGCCCCCCAGTTTAGACGTCAAGTGGACCCACTTTTTTCTCGAAGCTGGTCGTCTAGTATCCGTATGAAATGTCATTGGCTGCCACCAATTTGACCATGTTAACCAGTGCTACCACCCTCTATTGAGGCGGTCTTGACTTATTTTCGCAAAAATTGTATTTTTTCGCTAAAAACAGTGCAGGCCACCTACGATTCGAACTGCTGCCACCAATTTGACCACTTTAACTAGTGCTGCCACCCTCAATAGAGGCGATCTTGACTTATTTTCGCAAAAAATTGTATTTTTACACCAAAAACAGTGCAGGCCACCTACAATTCGAACTGCTGCCACCAATTTGACCATGTTAACCAGTGCTACCACCCTCTATTGAGGCGGTCTTGACTTATTGTCGCAAAAATTGTAATTTTTCATTAAAAACAGTGCAGGCCACCTACAGTTCGAACTGCTGCCACCAATTTGACCATGTTAACCAGTGCTGCCACCCTCTATTGAGGCGGTCTTGACTTATTTTCGCAAAATTTTTATTTTTTCGCTAAAAACAGTGCAGGCCACCTACAATTCGAACTGCTGCCACCAATTTGACCATGTTAACCAGTGCTACCACCCTCTATTGAGGCGGTCTTGACTTATTTTCGCAAAAATTTTATTTTTTCGCTAAAAACAGTGCAGGCCACCTACAATTCGAACTGCTGCCACCAATTTGACCATGTTAACCAGTGCTACCACCCTCTATTGAGGCGGTCTTGACTTATTCTCGCAAAAATTGTAATTTTTCATTAAAAACAGTGCAGGCCACCTACAATTCGAACTGCTGCCACCAATTTGACCATGTTAACCAGTGCTGCCACCCTCAATAGAGGCGATCTTGACTTATTTTCGCTAAAAATTGTATTTTTACACTAAAAACAGTGCAGGCCACCTACAATTCGAACTGCTGCCACCAATTTGACCATGTTAACCAGTGCTACCACCCTCTATTGAGGCGGTCTTGACTTATTGTCGCAAAAATTATAATTTTTCATTAAAAACAGTGCAGGCCACCTACAATTCGAACTGCTGCCACCAATTTGACCATGTTAACCAGTGCTACCACCCTCTATTGAGGCGGTCTTGACTTATTCTCGCAAAAATTGTAATTTTTCATTAAAAACAGTGCAGGCCACCTACAATTCGAACTGCTGCCACCAATTTGACCATGTTAACCAGTGCTGCCACCCTCTATTGAGGCGGTCTTGACTTATTTTCGCAAAAATTTTATTTTTTCGCTAAAAACAGTGCAGGCCACCTACAATTCGAACTGCTGCCACCAATTTGACAATTTTAACTAGTGCTGCCACCCCTAATACTGGCGGTCTTGACTTATTGTTAAAAATAAAATACTTGATGTTTATTTTTGCTATGCGTGGTCCATTTTTTATTTTCTCTACATGAAATATCACTGCTTCATCTTATGCCGCTTTCTAAGCTGTCTGCGAATAGTTTTTTTTTAATTTAAAAGTTTGTTTTGGTGGGGTGTTGCGGGGTTCACTACTAAACTGCGCATGATAGGGAGCCCCGCGCGCAAATTGTGAGTGGACCCAGTCAGGTTTTGGGTCTTGTGCTCTGTTTATTATATTACATTCGGTAAGTACAAGTTTAATAAAGAAAAATCGTAGAACATGATTTTATGGAAAATAAGTTATTCCCAATAATAGGTATAATGTAGCTAATTTATGTAACTGGAGAAATAAACTGAACTATAAAGAACAGACAAACCAAAGTGTTGAATGAAAGGATTAGTCGCCGCGATCTCTAGTGTCATGGTTTTCTTTTGTCTGATTGTTCTTGTTCTTAGTTTATAATAATGCAGAGCGATCAAGAAAATTCCACATAAGGGGAGGGCTGTGATTATCATTCTCTCTCTCTACCTTTTTAGTAGCTTTCAGATGAGACAGAATAATAGTCATAGCCTCCCTTTATGTGAAATTTTCTCGATCGCACCGAATTGGCGATAACAATTCTTAAGACCTACGACACGACATATAGGGCTCCCAAAAATAGTGTGTCAAGTTGGAATCATTCCCTTTTCTGTAAGGATTAAGTACAGAATCTTTTCGATTATACAGGGTGTCCCAATACGCAAGAACGGCACTCAACTTTGGAAATTTTAATAGAACGTATTGTAAGGTATAGTGGATCGCGAATTAATGATACACACGAGGAATGTTTTTAATTGTTTTATTTAATTATTGTCTGCAAGTTTCGTGCCCTTTTAGTTTGGGAGCTCAATAACGACTTAAAAGACGTCTGCATTTTTGTCTGTGTTTACAGCACCAGAGCGATAAGTTTGTATATCTTAAAGAAGACACTTGATACTTATTTTGGTGACCGCCTTATTTCTTGATGCAGTTATTCAGATTAGAAATGGTAAAATATCCCTCTTCGGGCTTACATGAGTGAATATAATTTTGTATTTATTCCAACAGAACGCACTGAGTTTGAATACATTTTCGATCTACAAATGAGGCCAATTTGTACGAGTTCTTTTGATAAACTATCAAATCTGGTTACATATTTCGATTTTTTTCTTATTCCGTTTAGGACGTAAGAAACTTTTCGATATGGTATGACTAATGACCACGGATGTCCTAAAGAAAACTGGATAGTCAACGCAACGCAGTTCTGTATAGCCGGCTTTACACTAAAGCTACATCATTCAAGCCCTTTATAACCCAAAAAAATGCGGTCGCTTTTCTTATTGTTTCTCAGATTGTGCGGATTGAATGCAAACCTCTTTTTCAGATGAAAATCGTTCCATTTAAATTTCCGAAGTTTTAGTGCCGTTCTTGCGTATTGGGACACCCTGTTTAGTGGTTAATATTTTACGGTTGTGGGCCATAGTCGTGCAAACTAATTCCAAGACTACAATACCGAAGAGGGTCTTTGGTCAAATTTTGCACAAATACAGAGACATTATTTAAATCTATCATTAAGGGTGGCTGGGCAAATCATTCTGTCTCCTTGTGACACCTAATAAAATTCTGAGACAGAATGATTTTCCCAGCCACCCCTTATACATATGTAGTCCGGATGTCCGTCCATCCGTCCCGCGATTTCTTGTCACCTGAGATCTCAGTTCTTCAACGTCCTATAGAGACCGTGCGTAATTTGGAATTAGCGCCCCCCAGGCGACAGGTTTTGAAAGTTTTGGCAGAATTTTTGACACATTTCCATTGTCGAGTTTGACATTTACTGATGGTGTAACTATTCAAATGCCTGCCATGATTTCGTGCAAAAACTTAAGAAATAGTGGCGCTGAGGTAAAATACGCAGGGTTCCTATTTATACAGATCTCGGCTTTGCACAAGTTAAGAGCTATTATCTGTCGCAGTGTGAAAATTTGTGACTTCTTTATTCAAATCCTTACATTCAAGACTGATTTTAACCCTAACAAGCTGTGCATATTAAAAAGTGCGACCTTTGTCGTCTTTCTCTGAACTTGCAATGTCAATATTTTCATACTTGCATGTTTAACATTTTCACACATTTTCAGGAATAATGGCAGACGAAATCTTTGAAGCCACAAATACGGTAATACAACTATCTCATAATTGGCTTTCAACAAGTGATTATGAGAAGCTTCTATTAAGTACACCCGCGGAAAAGTGTATGGATCATCCGCCAGTTAAACCACAGACTGGGGAGATATTTATATATTTAAATGCTAATAGAATCCATGATTGGAAATCCGACCAATATGGATCCTGGAGGAACCAAGGTTACAAACACCTGCCAAAAAAACAATCGAGAATAACGGTGACGTACTATAAATTGGTGAATGAAAACTTTTACAAACGTTCCGTAATCATATTCAATGGAAAGTTAGCTGCTGAAAAAACCCTTGTGCATTACATTGGGAATGTGGATAAATTTAAGCAGTTGGCTCCACATGGGAACCGAATACAAAAAGAGGCACAACTAAATAAAGAGTACATGCGGACCGCAAAGTCGGTTTTGGATTACCAGAAACAGAATTTAAAACAAATACCGTCCAATTTATACAGGGAACAAAATTTACAGGATGTTCCTCCGGTGTTGTCGCCAGTTATGCTTCCTAGAGATAAAAAACAAGTTTCTAACACTCTAACACTGGAAAGGCAGAGAAGACTCCTTTCGTCTGACGACATAGTAGGAGTGGTTCTTTTAACATATGAATTACCTAGTTTCATTGTAACTATTAGCTTTGGATCAAAATTCTTCGCGATCGTCTGTCACTCCGATTCCGCATCGAGTTTTAATAATTTACCCGAAGACAACAATTTCGTCTTGGGCTACGATACGACATTCAATCTGGGAGATTTTTTCGTTTCGCCTCTAACATTCCGTCACCCAATTTTCGATAAAAATCCAGTGATTCCACTAGCGTACTTGATCCATCATACAAAGGAAACCATTGTACATAGGAGATTTTTCCAACATATGAAAGAACTATGTCCTAGATTGGATGGAATGACAATAATTACAGATCGAGAATTGGCCATTAATAACGCGATTAAAATCGAACTACCCAAATCGCGGAATTTCTATTGTTGGAATCACATCCAGCAAAATGTGAAGCACTGGATTGATAAGCACAAAAATACTGACCAAGAAGACATCAAAAACTATGCGTCTAATGTGTGGGATCTGCTGGACAGTAGTACAAGAGAAGAATTTGAAAATAAATTAGATGGAATGTCCCGGACGTGGACACAACTGTTTTTAAAATATTTCAACACCCATCTATATGAAACAGTATCTTTATCTGGCAAATGGTTATTACTTGAGGTGAGTGGAAATAGGATACTTTTGACAGAATGAATGCATCGACGTTTATGGGACCAAGCCTATTTTATCAAAGTGCTAGCTTAAGTTTTTGTAGGAAATTGTGGTATTTGAAAAACTGCACCACCAGTATACTCTTTCCAAGATAAACTGAACATCACGTGACCTAAGTTGCTTAGCAAAATTTAATAAAAAAAACATAACTGATAACCATTGACTAATGACAGGTATTTGTCAGGTACTTTGGGGGTCACGTGATGTTCAGTTTATCTTGGAAAGATAAGTGTTGATTTTGACAATAAAAATATATTAACTCTTTGTCAAAAATGGTACCGATACTTTCAAAAATTGGCACTACATTCAAAATACGCTCGGTCTCTATTGAATTACTGTCGTGCTTTTACCATTTTCATATAAGTAAAATTTGCACCGATTTTTCAATGAACTCGTTATTGTTTTCTTTCATCATTCTGTTCTTTTTAAAAATCATTGAAAAAGAGAGGCAATGATGGCAAAAAACCGTGGTTCAGCTGCAAGTATTCACTGCCTGATTTTCACGAATAGGTACCCTCTATAATTTCTTTTTTTAATACACTTATGTATTACTTTATTAAATTTTGCAGTCCTGGTTATGAATGCTAGTTTTAACAGCTCTTTCCTTCCAGTATCATCTTTACACTCCTGGAAGTGGTATCACTTCCAATGCGGCAGAAAGTTACAATAGCGTACTGAAACGGACGCAATTGCTTAAAGAGGTTAACCACCAAGTAATGATTTTGGTTCTGTATCAATTAGATTTACATTACCAAAAAGAAATCATGAAAGGATACTGTGCCATGGGAGACTACACTTTACGAGAAAAATTTCGTCATTTGAAAATGAATCCAGAAGATGCACATTTTCCAAAATCAACTTTACCACTTAAAGACTTACCTTACATTTTCCTCAATTCCAAATTCAAAGCAAAGAAGCCAAACCAAGAAGAAACAGTACATACCAATTTTGCCGTTGCTAAATTATATATTTTAAACGACTGTGTCAAATTAATTCCCGATAAACAAGTATTCATTGTTTCCCCACTGCATTCTGGAAAGCAATGTATTACAACCTTGTTCCCCAATGAATCCTGCTCGTGCAAAGCGGGTCGCGATTGCACTCACATAATGGCCGCGAAAATGGCAATTGGAATGGACGTGAGAAAGACCAAAAATATTAAATTGACGAAACTGATACGTAAAGAACGTGGATTTAAATCTGGAAGAAAAAATGCTCCCAAAAAATTGGTTTGCGTCGAAGCTGCCGTGGACTCGAAGTCATTTTTGAATAAAGATGAAGACACTTTTTTGCTTCCGACAATAACGGATGGTAAACTGGTGAAACACAGGTTTTTTGCGCCTTTAGCCAAAAAACTAAACGAGTCATCAGTTATACCATCAGTTATGGTCGAAAGTAAAAACGAAAGCTCACCGCCGCCGTCTTTCAAAAATGCTGCATCATCTACTCCTAATCTGCCAAGAAATCAAAGTAGTAAGAAACAGAAACCGAAACAATATATCATCTTCAATAGACATATTTATGACTCACATTTGGACCCTTTGAAACCTGCTAATACTCATTTGACAGGATCAGACCTGTTCATTTCGGATAGTATTTTAGATGTTTTCATACCTATTTTAATCCACGAAGAAGCCAACAATTGTAGCAACGTCACCATTCATTCCTGCAGTGGACTGATATTGAATTACCTGGAGTACAACACTGTCACGAATCATTTACAAGAAGGCTTGAAATACTTCTTGGAGAACCAAATACCTGAGACTGATATTGTGCTGTTCCCATTAACTCAACATCATCATTGCACGTTGATTATTGCCATAAAAAAGCTAAAACTTTTCATTTATTTGGACTCACTGAAGCAAAAGCATGATGATAACGTACCCAATGAAATATTCGAACATCTGTTTCGATTATATGATGCTTATGCAATCTACAAATCTCGAAAAAAGAATGGCAGAATTGAATCTTGGAATATTCATCGTCCAACTGACATACCTCTTCAGAAGAATGGATATGATTGTGGGCTATTCGTTTGTTTGTTTTCGGAAATATTGATAAGAAGAAATTTGAAAATCTCCTACTTTGCCGATCAAAAGGATATGAGTTTATACCGAGAGCGTGTTCACGATAAAATTTTCGAATATCTGGAAAACCCGACAACAGGTAATTTTGACCCGTTTGGACGGCTCACGTAGGTACAGATGGCGTAATACATGTATCTCTGCCAAGGGTGCGTAGATTAAAGCGCTTATTCGTGCGAGCTCGCCAATAGGCGCTTGGTGCGATACCGTTTTCAATAGTTGTGCAAAGATATAGGTATATTTCGCCAGGTGTACGTATGCAAAGTGTGGTTACATATTTACAGAGCCATCAAATAAATCTATAATTGAGATTTATGAAATTTTTTTGGCTTCGCGCACTTCCTAAAATCCGGTGAGCATCCTCTGAAGTTCCGTTCTAGCTACTTATACAGACCTGTAGATTTATTTAATGGCTCGGTAAATGTATATAAGCACAGAGTAGGTGGGTTTTGTGCATAAGTACATACGTATATGTACATATTGAATACTTTTGTTTGATTATTTATTTACTTATCAACAGGATCAGCATTGAGCGTTTCCTTTGATGTTTCTACGTTTATCGAAAGTTATATCCCCATAAGGGTAGAAGCCAAGGAAAAAATGGTCAGGAAGAACGTCGTTCCTGATTCAAGTACTTTGGATTTCCTATCGAATTTGGTGGAAAGCTTCTGGGAGGAAAGTTTCACAATATGTGCTTTGAAAACAGTGAAATGTCAAAGGGGCCCAATGGTTTTGTGTGAGGAATGCGATCATTGGATTCATTTTGCATGCGAAGCCATTACGGAAAAAGACCTAGCAACCGTAGGTCGCTATGTTTGTAAATCTTGCAAACAGTACAAAAATCCGCTAGTTTCCATTTGAATATTTCTTGAAAATTGTTAAATTTCAATTCTTTGCGATAGATTTTATATTGTTGTTTCTTTTGAGTTTATTTAGGTTAAGAGATTGAGTCGTTAATATTTTCTATGTACATAATTACCTATAAGTATTATGCAAACTACCGCAATTTATCATTATTAACAACAAATTTTGATCTCATATTTTAAGTGCTAGGTGGGTAAGATTATTAAATTTTGTTAATTTTTTCAGGTTTTAATTGTTAAATTATTTACTTTCATATTCCAACCATACGTATATTTTTGATAACATATGTTGAAGGTCATGATCGCATAGCTTTGTCTCGGTTCCTTTGAGTTGAAAAAAACCAGAACAATATAGTTATGCCTAAGTTTAATGAAAAATAATACTTGATCTCTCTGTATGAATAACCGTATTCGTTTTTTCCGTTTCGTGCACATTTGAAAGTATTACGCATGCATGGCGAAAATAACTCACACTTATTCTTTCTACGGTGTGTTCAAACCGATTTATATTCCTATTTGTGTGTTTTCATCCAAATTAGGGATAAAAATCGGTTTGAACACACTGTAGTTAAGTTCTTAATTAAGATTTTCTCACAACACTACCCGCGCATTTAGTAATTTCAATTTTTATATTATATCTACATGTTATTATTAAATTTGTTCCATCAATCAATACATAATAATTATTTCTTGCCAATTGACTTGAAACAACTATCATAAATCACATACGGGATAAAATATCCGCTACTACCCCTTTCGTTTCTCGGGTCCGTCTTGACCCTCTGGCCTGGACTATTCTCTTCAATGAAAAATAAGTCAAGACCGCCTCAATAGAGGGTGGCAGCACTAGTTAAAATGGTCAAATTGGTGGCAGCAGTTCGAATCGTAGGTGGCCTGCACTGTTTTTAGTGTAAAAATACAATTTTCAGCAAAAATAAGTCAAGACCGCCTCTATTGAGGGTGGCAGCACTAGTTAAGATGGTCAAATTGGTGGCAGCAGTTCGAATCGTAGGTGGCCTGCACTGTTTTTAGTGTAAAAATACAATTTTCAGCAAAAATAAGTCAAGACCGCCTCTATTGAGGGTGGCAGCACTAGTTAAGATGGTCATATTGGTGGCAGCAGTTCGAATTGTAGGTGGCCTGCACTGTTTTTAGCGAAAAAATAAAATTTTTGCGAAAATAAGTCAAGACCGCCTCAATAGAGGGTGGTAGCACTGGTTAACATGGTCAAATTGGTGGCAGCAGTTCGAATTGTAGGTGGCCTGCACTGTTTTTAGCGAAAAAATAAAATTTTTGCGAAAATAAGTCAAGACCGCCTCAATAGAGGGTGGCAGCACTGGTTAACATGGTCAAATTGGTGGCAGCAGTTCGAATTGTAGGTGGCCTGCACTGTTTTTAATGAAAAATTATAATTTTTGCGACAATAAGTCAAGACCGCCTCAATAGAGGGTGGTAGCACTGGTTAACATGGTCAAATTGGTGGCAGCAGTTCGAATTGTAGGTGGCCTGCACTGTTTTTAGTGTAAAAATACAATTTTTAGCGAAAATAAGTCAAGATCGCCTCTATTGAGGGTGGCAGCACTGGTTAACATGGTCAAATTGGTGGCAGCAGTTCGAATTGTAGGTGGCCTGCACTGTTTTTAATGAAAAATTACAATTTTTGCGAGAATAAGTCAAGACCGCCTCAATAGAGGGTGGTAGCACTGATTAACATGGTCAAATTGGTGGCAGCAGTTCGAATTGTAGGTGGCCTGCACTGATTTTAGCGAAAAAATAAAATTTTTGCGAAAATAAGTCAAGACCGCCTCAATAGAGGGTGGTAGCACTGGTTAACATGGTCAAATTGGTGGCAGCAGTTCGAATTGTAGGTGGCCTGCACTGTTTTTAGCGAAAAAATAAAATTTTTGCGAAAATAAGTCAAGACCGCCTCAATAGAGGGTGGTAGCACTGGTTAACATGGTCATATTGGTGGCAGCAGTTCGAATCGTAGGTGGCCTGCACTGTTTTTAGTGTAAAAATACAATTTTCAGCAAAAATAAGTCAAGACCGCCTCTATTGAGGGTGGCAGCACTAATTAAAATGGTCATATTGGTGGCAGCAGTTCGAATTGTAGGTGGCCTGCACTGTTTTTAGTGTAAAAATACAATTTTCAGCAAAAATAAGTCAAGACCGCCTCTATTGAGGGTGGCAGCACTAGTTAAGATGGTCAAATTGGTGGCAGCAGTTCGAATCGTAGGTGGCCTGCACTGTTTTTAGTGTAAAAATACAATTTTTAGCAAAAATAAGTCAAGACCGCCTCTATTGAGGGTGGCAGCACTAGTTAAGATGGTCATATTGGTGGCAGCAGTTCGAATCGTAGGTGGCCTGCACTGTTTTTAGTGTAAAAATACAATTTTCAGCAAAAATAAGTCAAGACCGCCTCTATTGAGGGTGGCAGCACTAATTAAAATGGTCATATTGGTGGCAGCAGTTCGAATTGTAGGTGGCCTGCACTGTTTTTAGTGTAAAAATACAATTTTCAGCAAAAATAAGTCAAGACCGCCTCTATTGAGGGTGGCAGCACTAGTTAAGATGGTCAAATTGGTGGCAGCAGTTCGAATCGTAGGTGGCCTGCACTGTTTTTAGTGTAAAAATACAATTTTCAGCAAAAATAAGTCAAGACCGCCTCTATTGAGGGTGGCAGCACTAGTTAAGATGGTCATATTGGTGGCAGCAGTTCGAATCGTAGGTGGCCTGCACGGTTTTTAGCGAAAAAATACAATTTTTGCGAAAATAAGTCAAGACCGCCTCTATTGAGGGTGGCAGCACTAATTAAAATGGTCAAATTGGTGGCAGCAGTTCGAATCGTAGGTGGCCTGCATTGTTTTTAGTGAAAAAATCATTTCGCAACCAATCAGGTTAAAATTTCTGGCCGTACGCTACTGGATCAAGGTGATCCATTGCATTGAAGTCAGGCGCAAATGGGCGAAATTGGAACAGGTCTCCAGTGCGCATGTGCAAAAAATGTGGTTGACGCTAGAGATATCGGCCTGCGCGGCCTGCAGGTCTGCATGGCCTGCGTTTTAGAAACTCCCCATCGCAGCTGTCACCCGCTGTCACTCCGCCATATTTTGATAGTGGCGATTAAAACGTCTACTAAAAAAGTGGAGAAAGTTTTAAAATCTGCAATCATTTCCCGAGTTTTCTTGGCGATAATAATGCGTTGCAAAAGTGGCAGCGTTCGAGTGATGTGAGGTGTGGTGAAAAAACCAGCAGCCACCCTGCTTTTATTTATTTATTGTAGTAGGTGAGTGAGATACGTTGACACAGTCCTATTTATCAAACTATTTACCCACATTTGGAAAGAATCACCTCCCCGAGGGCAAATATCTCAGTTTCTACTTTTACGCGAGAAAAATTCCGCCAGGTTTCGGAAATTCGTAGCTCAGCGGGGGTGTTTGGTGGAGGAGGGCTGCCGTTGCGGTTCGGTCGGTGTTCATTTCGACCTCTCCTCTGGGTAAACGGCCTTGGCCATCCGTAAATGGGAGGCCGAAATGTGCCGTTTAATATTCAAAAATTTCGGCCACGCATTTTATGTCCCTCGCCGATGATTAATACAATTGAATACACCTATCGAAAGGTGGTAAACAGAGCATAAAAGAACAGATGTATGACCATTATAATTATTGAAGTCGCCAACAAAAGGTGGGCTTAATTGACTAATTAGTCAACTCTTGTACCGCTTTCGTCAGTGCGCTGGAATTTCGATTACGAGCTTTCGATAGATTTTCTCGAAACTGGGGACATGTCTCACAGTTCCGGAATTTCCTCAAGAATACTTCATTGACGTCAATCTCGAGTGGAAGAGATTAAATCTTCCCGACTCCACTGGATTTATTTCGGTCGCATAATTTAATGAATGATCGTGGGGAAAATACGTTCTCTGCGTGAGACTACACAGACACCCCATTGAGAAAATAAACTGAGAAAATCGGATTGAACCACAAGTATGTGGGTGGTAGAGACGCTATAAATAAAGGCGCAACTTTTAGGTACACCTCCTGTACAGTTCACACCTAATTGTTTGCGAATTCACCATTATCTGCTCGCTTATCTCTTATCAAACTTCCCTGTTTGTTTATGTGCTCAGTTGTGTGATATAATTTTCACACTAGAGTACACGCGCAACATCATCAGCTGAAGGTGAGGCAATGAAAGAAATATTGATAAAACTACTTACGCTTTATTCGTCCTTGCAACAACTGTACATAATGCATGTACGTTCGCATATAAATAATAAGTACGGAGCTCTCCCGATGTAATAGTGCTCGAGTGTGATTCATGTGCGATTATTACAATAACACAAGTGTATGTTTTACTCTTAATCGCGTCCCGTTACGATTAATCGCTCTCGTTCCAGTTGTAGTGATTAGAGAAGAGGATGCCAGGGCCCCCGCCGCCTCCTCCGATGGGGGCGCCCCCCATGCCGCCCCCGTCTTTCGCGCCGCCACCCTCGAGCAAGGGCGGCCCGGACGACCGGTCGGCTCTGCTCAAGTCGATACAGAAGGGCACCAGGCTCAAAAAGACCGTCACCAACGACAAAAGCGCCCCCCTGATATCAGGTGATTGACCGAGCTACCCCCAGAATCGTCCGGATTTACCCCGTTTTAATTTGCAGCCGGTAAAGTCAGTAACAACAATGCCGGTAACGGCGGCCATCAGCAACAGAGCGGCGCCCCGTTCCAGAGTTCAGCCCCGAACGGGTTGAATTTGGGCGGGCTTTTCGCCGGGGGCATGCCGAAGTTACGGGCGACCGGGAAATTGGGGCCCTCGAACGGGAGCAGTAATGACGTTTCGAATGTTAGGAGGAATAAACCGGAACCGCCGCCCCCGCCGTATCAGCCGGCCGCCAAGAATTTCAGCACCGTTCAGAATGAACTGAAAAAGCAGATGGCCAGTGATAACAAGAACAGGGGGCCGCCGCCACCCGCCCCCGTCGAAAACGTGAGTAATATAATCGATAATGACGATGATAACCGTGAGTAATAATTTGTTGTAATAAAAAGTTCTTATTATGGGCGGTTGCGATAAGGGTTTATTTTTAAGGACACGCTATCGCAAATTCGGTTTCCTTGACTTGTGTCTGAATGTTATGAATAATCATCGACATTATGTTTTCTCCTTGAGACGATAAAGAGATGAATGCGTCAAGTGCAATGCGATGATAAATACAATGAACTGACCAGACGTAAATTTTTGTTTAATATAGGATTTCCGTTTGAAAGAGAACATCTGACAATCGATTCTTCAACCAATCAACAGGAATTTCATTTTCTCGCGACCAATGGAATTATTTGCACGATTTGTCTGAAAATAACATTTGAAACTGGATCAGACCCGAACACAGATTTTCTTGACTTTTCTATACAGGGTGTCCTAAAAATGGTGGACCCGAGGTATAAGGGGCGATTCTTCTCGTCAAAATAAAAGAAAAAGTTCACATGAACTATGATCCCCAAACGCTTAATAGATACAGGGTGTCACATTCAAAATTTCCAGTACATTTTTGGGAGGCATGACAACGAAATTCGGGAGAAAGATTCATCTAAGAAAGGATTGCTGATTCCTGTATCTTCATTAATTCCAGATATTGAGATTTTAGTATAGCTGATTCGAGAACAAAAAACGAAAATCTGAAAATTTCACAGACAAAAAAGATAGAATACAGCAACAGAAGTTTATTGTTTCAATACATTTTTACTCGTTCTACTTCACTTTCGGAAGTATTACCTCTTTTGTGTGGAAAACTGTACAATTTTAAGTCGCGATATCTCTGGAACAGTAGAAGTTAGACTGAAAACCTATTGAAACATCTGAAAGCTTTCAACATGCTTCATAATTTTTATTTGGGGTATTTTGGTCTAGCTTTCAAATTTTAATACTTTGTCCTTTGATCAGCGGCACCAAAATCGCAATATCTTTGGAACTAATGAAGATACATAAATCAACTGAACGTTTTCTGAAAGTCTATAGGGTAGGCTATCTTTTTCATCTCAAACATTTTTTCACATGTGGTTATCATGCGTATGAAAAATGTACTGGAAATGTTGAATGTGACACCCTGTATCAAGGGAGCGTTTGCGGACTATAGTTTATAGGAACTTTTTCTTTTATTTTGACGAGAAGAATCAGCCCTTATACCTCGGGTCCACCATTTTTAGGCTGTATTTGCAAGAAGAGCTCAATTGAACATGTCAGGAAGTGGTAAAAAATGTACTAAAATAGGAAAGGCTTTGCGGGGTTTTGCTATAGATAAAAATTCCCGGATAACCAGGCGCGAAACCTAAAATTCAGTGACGTTTGAAAGTTCAATTTGATGAAGTTATCACTCTTGTAAAGAAATTGGTGTCTTATGAAATATTATGTTAATTTCACCAATTTCAGCACTAAAAATTCAAGAAATAAGATTAATGATAAGATAGTTATTTATAATTGTTTCACTGTGATCATTTTCGGATGAAACATGTAGTTTAAACAACAGTTTGAACAATATAATGGTTGGAACCACAAAAATGTACAAAAATCTTTATAATATGTAATCGTAATCGCTCAGTATGTCTTTGATAAATGCACCCACAGTTGTTTAAATCTCTATGGAGACTACGGATAAGGCCCGGGCTTGAGGTTCAAACTTTCGCGGCACAACGTAATAACTTTGCCAAATACTTCGCACATGACTTGTGGCTCTGTTGGTATAAATAGGCAAACGAACTGCGTCACGTTTAGTTGTCGTGTGATAATAATGGCCGATTTTCGCTCTTTCCAGCATCCCTCGGAAGAGTGGAACGGTTACAACAGAGGACCGCCGGTCAGATCGCCAGCTACCACACCGACAACGCCAACAGTGAACGGTTTCAGACAGAACCAGAGTTCGCTCCACGCGACCCAGATCCACCACAGAAAGGCGAAGAGCAACGTCAGCTTGAACACGTTCGAATCGTCCGAGTCCTCGCTGAACAACGGATTCAACCCGCCGACCGGCAACAAACCTGTGATCAGTTATGGCAAACCGAACTTGGCGCCGAAACCGCCGGCCCTTAACGGCGAGTATTCTGATTTAAATCGTGACAATTATTATCGACTGGAAACATGTAGTACTCAGTATACTTTCCAGTAGCATTCGAAAAGTGCAGAATTTATTTGTTTAATTGATTTCAATGGAAACATTCACATGCATTTTGGTACCCTGTGTACAAATAATTTTTCTGTCGAGTTCCCATGATTTGTATCTCTGTCACTGTTTATCTAATGGTTATTATATGAGTATGAGGCCCGGTTTATCAATAAGGGATTTTTCGCGAGGGATAAACTCATACACGGGTATGTGATGTATGTGATAATTATACGTTTTCACGCAAAAATGTATGTGAGGGGAAGTGTGATGACGTAGATGAGACGTCACGAATTGCCTATCAAACGACATACACCACATACCCTGGTCGGCACCTGGGTATGTGGTGTATCTTGTGGGTGTATGTTAGATAAATTAGGTCAGGTAGAAAAGGAATTGAGTAACAAAATAAATTAAAGATTCTGTAGCGGTTGTATTAGACTGGCGCATGTGAATTATGACAAATTTTTACTGTTTCGTGGAGAGTTTTTGGATTTTTTTCAAGAAATAGGCCTGAAAATTTAAAACGACATACATCGTTCATTTTCGCGTGAAAAACGCGCCAAATAATTCATGGAGTAGTGGGGACATACATAGGTAAACATACACGTGTATGTGGGTTATGTCGCGAAAAATCCCTTATTGCTCAGTTAACGTTTAACTAGAGGTTACATTCCTATGTTACCATGCATTATAGCAACAACTAAAATCAACAAATTTAACTAAACGATTTAGCTAAAAGATAACTGAGCATTGATAAACCACTCCTAAGACAGAAACATGGTCATGGCTTACTTGACAGAAAATCCGTTTTCACTCACGGTATATGAGTCAGTCGTCAAATCCGGAAAACATTGCATTTCCATAATGACCGCCGTTGGATAGAAACAGGGCTCTGTATAGAAACCATCCGTTAACGTCAGTATGCTATGGTATGAGCGATTATGATGGTTTTTCTTGCCGGATTTTAATGTGGTTTTCACTAAAAAATATTAGGAGGACCAGGGCGACACGATTACACACTATCCGCTTTTGATCTGAGGCGTTTCACACCTAAATATAAATTTTTTTCCGTATTTTTTCATGTTTGTTTTGTTTCCCGAGTTTTCAAAATTTCCCCTACGATTTTGATGCAGTTTTTACACACTATCCGCTTCTAATCTGAGACGTTTTCCACCTTAAAGTGACAATTTCATTTTTTTTTCTTGCCTATTTTCTATTTTCATTTACCGAATTTTCTTGTCGTTTTCTCCTACTCCTTTAAAACATCAGGGCACGTCTGACACGATTACACACTATTCACTCCAGATTTCATGCATTTTCGCGTTGAATTATAGTATGTCCACGGATAGAGTTATAAAGACGAAAAACTTTTTTATTTCTGATTTTACAGAACTCTACCATCAAGGCGCGCTACGTGCGCGTTAAATCAAAATTATTGCTGTTTGAATTTTTAAAATACAAGTTTTCTGCAACGGTTTTCTGAATTTGAGAGAAATGTGTTACACACGGGTTTTCACATGTGAATGACCCTGGTTCATACTTGCTTTCGAATTTTCCTATTTTCACTTTCGGCGATTAACTATCACCCAATTAATCGATCAGTCGCCTATCACGCCATATGAATTTTACAGGCGAAAAATGAACGGACATTTTTGCATGCTCTCAAACCTCTAAGAACTATTTCGTTTTCGTTCTAACAGTAACAGTTATTTTTAATTTTTTTATTCAAATCAATTTGAAAATTTTTAACATAGAAATATTTTCATCCACCAGTTGGTAGGCGAAACCATCTCGCGAAACATTGTAACAGGCACTGAAGATTCGTATCGAAAGATATAGACCGTTTTATGAATGTTTTCACCCTGTGTCCTTCATCTCAAGTGAAAAAGAAAAAAGTCTTTACGTCAATGAAAAATGTTAATGTATTTTTCGTAATTTTTAAGGCATTTGAATGGCGGCTCTATTAGAGATTTCATTTCTATATCCCTTTCTAATTTTCGAACCAAGTCGTTCAACGATTGAATTTAATTGTGTTATCTGTCGACATGGTTCGAAAAAGAGGAATGCAAAATTGTCGTGAAATCGTCTATTCCGGTTTCACTGTGCGAAAGTTTGATGTTCAATTCAACATCGATCTAGATTTTCGGTAGTGCCGCCTTTTAGTATCACAGTTGATAATTTTTCGTGTTACAGGCAAACCGATGGCCCCGCCGAAGAAGCTGCTGATCAACGGCAAGCCGGTGGGCAGGGCGCACAGCATGCGCAGCCCGCGCACGCCGACCTCGCCCCAGAGCCCGGACCGGGTCGACGCGTCGAGCGCCGCGATAAAGTTCGGCACCGTCCGGAACATGTCGTCGGTCATCGGGCAGACGCTGGCCAACTCGACGGGCAACCTGAGCAGCCCGCGGCCCAGGCCGGCCCTGAACGGGCGCCCGACCGCGCCGCCCCCGTCGATACCGACGCAGCAGGCGCCGCCACCGCCGCACTTCCACGGCCAGGCGCCGCCGCCGCCGCCCCCGTCGAAGACGGCGATGAGCGTGCGGCCGCCCAATCACGCGCCGCCCCCGCCGCCGTCGGCGCAGTGTCTACCTCAGCCGCCCGGTCACGCGCCGCCGGTGCCCAATCACAGGACGGGAACGCTGAGGGCGCCACCGGCCGTGAGTTGACATTTTTTTTATCGGTCTGTTAGTGCATCTCAAATGCGGACCGGTTTGTGACCTGTCTCTGACTGGTTTCGGATATTTTAGTGCGCAGAATCGGTAACGCGTGCTTTATTCAAAAATCCGAATCCAAACCATCAGTATTTGAGTAGAATGTAAATCTCTAAATCTGGAAAAAAGCATACAGAGAAAAATGCAAACTCGGAAAGCCCCAAATTTAGATTTTAGCATACTTGGAATGGACACACCAGGAAAAATCCAAACCCGTACGTCGTGAAGTTAGGCACGCTGTCTGATTTTAGATGTAGGACGTGATCCGTTTGTAGTCATCAATGGTGACTTTTAAGCATGTGAGTATCGATTATACGATGGCACGCAAATAAATAGGGGTTATAGGTATTTGGATGGTCCGATATGTTTCTAGCTACATAATCAGAAATGTATAAATGAGAGACAATTTCCAAAATTTATGATCAATCTTTACAAAAATATGAAAAATATCATATCATCGGAAATCGGATGCATGAGTTAACGCATTTTTGAATAGATGACAAAAAACAGCAAAAACTTTGTATTCGACAACTGATGGATCATGTTCTACATCTAACATCAAACAGCGCGCCTAACTTCACGGTGCGCAGTGGCGTACGAGTTTGGATTTTTCCTGGTTTGCTTTTTTCTCCCCGGTTTGTCGAATTGTGTTTACATTCCGTTCCGGATATGCTCAAAGCCGGGTTTGCATTTATCTCTTTATGCTTTTTTAGTTTTTTCTAGAGATGGGTCGCCGGGTTTATTCCCAGTTCGGAAATATTCCGAATTTGGGAATAAACCCGGGAGGAATGATTGGGCCGAAGAATCATTAATCGGAATCATTCGAAACATTCCGGAAATATTCCCAAATTCCCGGGAATTTTCATAAATTGCCGGGAATATTCACAAACGTCATTATAAAACTGTGTGTGAACTTGTATTTTCTTGTAAATATCAGTGGAAACAACTGTTCCTATTGTACTTATGTGCGTTATGGTCTCAAGTTTTGACTGGAAACAGGATAATTACTGAAAATAATGAAAATATGTATGAGACCAAGTACGAGCTTGACCGTAGGACCGAGTACGAACTCAAATATGAGACCGAGTACGAGACCTATTTTAGGGAAAAGGGGCTTAAAGTCATATAGGGGTACTCAAAATAAAAAACGTAATTAACAAAAAAAATTAAGTCAATTATTTGCTCTTTTTTCCCTTCATTTAAGTGGTTTTCAACAAAGTTTTCTTTTAACCGAAGAAATGATCATTAAATTATTGAATTGGTGTGCTTATAGTTTATCATTTTGAGATATACAGACTCAAATTTGTACTATTTCGAATTTTCCGCGATTTTATATATTTTTCATTTCTAGTGCCCCCGATTCTATATTTGTATAGGGTGTTTGGTATTAAATTGAAGCTCTTGATCCGACGGATCGAAATATCGCAAAAAACAGTTTTCAAAATTTGAGAATTCAAAATTCCGGGAATATTTCCGAATCATTCCGGGAAGGAACGGAACAAATGAAACGTTCCGGGCCAAAACCCATCTCTAGTTTTTTCCCAGTTTTAGACATTTACTTTCTGCTAAAATACTGGTTTGGGTTTGTCCGAGTTTGGCATTTTATGTGGACTCATTGTGGACTCAAATATGTTAGCTGTTTCATATTCTGTCAATATTAAATAAACGTTAAATTTTTATTATTTCAAAGGGTCAGTTCGGTCAGTCCATTCTTTAATTAAATAAACTTCTCTTTGTTTTTACTTTTTGCAATATCGCAATGTTAAACACTATAACAACAATTTTCGGCTGTACATTAGGTCCGCAAAATTCAGTCACATATTCCAAATTTCCCATATTTGGGACTTATTTCTCAATTTTCAAATGGGTTTGCCTTGGCTTACCCTGGATCCCCCCGTGATTTTCCCTGGTGATTTTCCCGGGGTTTAAAAATTAGGCCATAAGAAATGTTTTACAGTTTACTTAGACTAGTTTTCTGTAAATGTCGGACTGTAGAGCAACATGAATGGATATACACGGTGTCCAGAAATTAGCCTGCAATAATTTGCTTGATGATTCCTCTATAAAAACGATGAAAAAAAGTTCCAATGAACGTATGTCGAGAATCGCTTCCTAAGGGAGATATACCCCCTGAAAGGTAGGCCCCCTATGATGGTTTATGTTAAATATCTCCAAAACTGTTCAAGATTAAGAAATCATATTTAGTACAATTATTAACCTTTTTATGCTCAACAAAATGGACTAGGAAAGAATTCAAAATTTCCACCATGGTCGGGTCATCTAGGGGGGGGGGCGTGGTAAAAAATCTTCCTAACTTTTTTGTGTGATGTTTTTTTCGTCTTCGAACCACATATTATGAAATTATGTTTTTTTTTTACGAAAAAAAAGTACTCTTGGTAAACATCGATAGGAGGCGCCACATTCGAAATAAATCGATTTTAACATTAAATTTTGTTTCCAATTTCTGTTGAAATGTTACATTTCAAGAAGTATTTTAGTCAAAACATCTTGATTAGCAATCTAACATCACTAACCATATCAAAGACTTAAACATTAATTAGGAAATGCAACATTTAGGATAGAAAACGTCGCCCCATATCTTACGACGTGACACCCCCGTAATAGTTGGAAAGGTTTTCCTCGAATTCAATGTAAAATGTTGCATTATTTGTTGAATTTTCAAATTTTAGTGATGTCAGATTGCTATTCAAGCTGTCTTGACTAAAATACTGCTTGAAATGTAACATTTCAACAGAAATTAGAAAAAAAAAATTAATGTTAAAATCGATTTATTTCGAATCTGGCGCCTCCTATCGATGTTTACCAAGAGTACTTTTTTTTCGTAAAAAAAAAACATAATTTCATAATATGTGGTTCGAAGACGAAAAAAACATCACACAAAAAAGTTAGGAAGCGATTCTCGACATACGTTCATTGGAACTTTTTTTCATCGTTTTTATAGAGGAATCATCAAGCAAATTATTGCAGGCTAATTTCTGGACACCGTGTATTGTTGTACATATTTTCTTATATGGTCTGAAAACTAGTGTAGATTTGGGTGATTTTTTTTTCATCGCTGTACAGCACTGATTTGACAGATGACCGGTAACTGACTACCTCTAAAACGTGAAAAATATGAAACTGCAAGCATCCAATTTTCTTACTCATGTTATCGCGCGGTATATCTTGATAGCGGTGAAAGAATATTATAAATGAAAGCATATGTCTGTCATTAATTTGACGCCTGGGGGCTCATTCACACTTACGCGGTCTGTGATTGGTTGCCACCCATATCGCTTGCAATTTCATTGGTAGGTGAGTGAAGAGAAATGGATTTGATTAATCCTTTTATCTTGCCATTTTATGTCTTTTAAATGCCTTTTAAGGTAATAAACCAGTGGCGTGCCTATAATTATTTTTTTTTATTCAAATTTGAAGTAGGGGACAGTGCCATTTAAAATATTCTTTGATTATTGATGAGAATATCCGTCTCGCCAAGCTATTCATGGGCTTCGACATAAAATCTGTCTTTTATTGGGATTAATTTTATAATTTTAGTAAAATTATCCGCTTTTTGAAAATTATCTAAAATGAGAATTGTTGGTTTCAGGTGCCGGGTAATTGTGCGCCTCCGCCGCCTCCACGCCACTCGTCGATGGCGACGGTGCGGCGTCGCCCCGGCGTCGATTTGGAGGAGAGGTACCGCCACATGTTCCAGCAGCCCAACACGTTCCCGAAACCGCCCCCGTACAGGCACATCATGAAAATCTACGGTTGTAAACAAGGTCAGTGGTTTTCGAGATCGCATTGGCGCACGTCACGTACATAACCGCATGTTGTTCGATTTTTTTTTAATTGAATTAATTTGTTTTGCATCGACAGGCTCTTCTTGTTGACCTGGAGGCCGCTGCATGCGCCCCCCATCCATCCTCATTTTTTCAATGCATGAACCAAACTCCGCAATACATTGACTAACTAAGTACATTTATTAGTGTTCTCTCTGCATTGTGTTCTCCACTACTTATTACTACATTATTATTTCTTCGTGGAAAAACGTCATCGTTATCCGTCTTTAATAATAAGTGTCTCGATTAATTAACATTTTATTATTGTTATGGGTAGTGTGTGCCTTGTCTGTTTTTTTATTACTGTGGTAGTATAATGATTGATTTTTCGTTATTACGTAGCTGGTAGTAAGCAGCCGGCGCCCCAACCGCCGAACGTGCAGCAAATTCCGGCGAAGACTTGGGGAGACACGTCATCGGCCTGCTAGCGTCAAATTTCGTAGGTTTTTCTATGATTTTTTGCTCAATCGATTGTGTGCAATTTTGTTCGTGAACTCTACCGGATAGTTCCGAAGCCGCCATCTTTGGATGGGTCCAATGTCAAGATGGCCGCTTTGTAACTGTCAAATGAAAAAAGGGGCGGCGTTTACCAATGATGATGATGATTGACAGGAGGATGGGTTGTTTTTTTTAAGTCGTTAGTCTCCTTGGCTGTGGATTTTCATAGGGCTTCACCATCATTATCAACGTAGGGAGCTGGATAATGATTATTATTATTATTTGAGCTGTTTTCTGTATTTTCTAATTTTTCTGTAGTCGTATTATAATGTAATCGAGATAACACTTGTTATAGTTTTTCACACATTTGTTAATGTTGATACGATGTTAATGAAGTAAACCAAATCTAATAAATAATACCTATTTGAATAGAGATAAGTCTAATATCGAGTTGACTAAATTTTAGGTAGGTACTTATATCGCGATCATGTCGTATTATTGAAAAATTAATGATTCTTATTTATTTACCTTTACGTATTTTTTTATTATCGTTTATAGCCTTTTTTATAGTCATTTACCTGTAATGTATTCTTTTCGTAGGTAGGGTTTTTATGATTATTTCTCCTCTATTATCATGTGTATTCTTCTAGGTTTTAGTATTGTTATTACTAGTCACAAATCTTCCAATTTATTGCTAAATTTTTCAGTGCCTAAAAAGATATCGTTGAAAAAATTATTATAATAATGTATATAGCGTTGTAAATAATGTGTACAAATATCTAATAATAAATAGTAATATTCTAATAATTGAGTGGTTTTCCTTCCATGAGATGCGAACAAGTCGCATTTGTTATTGGAAATCCCTCTAGTGCGTTGTCAACATTTTTGTAATTATTACTTTGGTGCTCGCATCGATGCGTCGAAAATAATAAGACACTTTTTTTATGGAAAGTTCAATTAATTCGCAACCTGCCGTATAGAAGAATAGTTTCCAGGTTAACTTTCAGTTGACTATAAAATGTTTACTTCTGGAGCAAAATATTTGGCATCTTAAAAAGAAGGTAGAATCTGGTAGAATCTTACAAAAGTGAACAACCCAAAAAAAACTAAAACTCTTCAAAAAGCATTAATTTTTAATTTTTATGCACCCTAAAAATACACCAATATGGACCGTGCAAATGCGCAACTAGCGCCACTTTTTTGTTTGTTCTGTTAGAAATTCGTGATACTTGAATAAGCACAACACCTGCAAAAGAAAATTTCAACTATTAAAATACTAAAAAATGTGTCAAAATCTCTACAAAAACTGTTAAAAACGGACGCATGGAGGCGCTGAATCAAATCATTTGCACTTTTGCACGGTCCCTATAACTGTAGACCACCAAGCAAAAATTGGAATAAAATAGTATATTGACCACGGTAGTATACCTTGACCTTGGTTAATAATGTACTATTTTCAGACAATGTAAAATTGTAATATTTAGGATGTGAATGAGGTTGCGACAATATTATGTCTAGTATTCAATTAGTCCTGGTCCAGAAAAGTAATCATTTTATACTCTACTACTTTCCTTTTGTAATGGTAATAACGATCGTTTCAGAAGGGGGCACCTGAAAATCTCGATCGCAAATCGGGGAAAGTTTTCCGCTGGGGAAAAAAACGTAATCGGGTTTAGTTTTTTCTTAGGTTTCTTTGGACTTTTTCGAGGTGATTCCCCCGGAGAAGTCCGGGTAAAGGACCGGGAACTGGTTGCGCCGACATTTTTTCGAACGACCTACCTTTCCTATGACCTATGATGATGATGATGAGATATTTGGTATCTTCCACCGCCTACCTTTACCTTTCTGAAGACCACATCCGCGCATCCAGACCCAGGCCAAAGCGCGCAACTCGTGGCTCTCGCATCAGCACGACGAAAGTCAGCGTGAAATTTCAGCTTAGTTGGTGTTTGACGAGTCCGAGTGGAAGTGAAGTATTTTCTTCGGCTTTTCGATTGTTGTGAACAAAAATCGAGCGTGAAACTCGCGACAAATTTGCAATCTTGCGATATACTCTAGTGGTGTACTTTTGATCGTACATCAATGAAAATGTGCTTCAATACGGAACGAAAAGCTCGGGATTTATATTGAGCCATAAAGGTGAGTTGTTTTTACTTTTTCGTCTTGGCTATTTGGAATTAGAACATCGCTTTTGTGGTCTCTCAGGTGCGGTCGTTCTTTCTTGCCTTCGTTACATACCTCTGCGCCTCTACCTACATAAGAATTTGAAATATTTTATTACCTAATAAGTTCGGTACTTTATCAATTTCTCTCTCGCTTCGCAAAAAATTTTATCGAGAAATTGCGGTCTTCATTAAGATAACGGTGGTTTTATAACGATTTTCATATGTGTAGTTCGAGGTGTAATTATTTTAGAAATAGTATCTTCGGTACCACCTATTACGCCCTGCTAAAGCACCTGTTAGCTATCATAAAAATATAATTACAATAAATTTATGAATAATAATTAATTAGGTGTAAATGAGCGGACTTGGGTCTAGAACAAAATTCAAAATTATTATCTTTCATTTAGATTTCGGATTATCACATAGCATGAGATTTCACAATTTTTGTATACATAACTTTATAAAATTAATAAAATCTACAGTGAAATAAAAGAAAATGAAACATTGTGTTTTTGTAACTGCATAACACAGGTAATGATTGCATCTTCCATATTGATTTTATGACTGCTCGATATTTCATGAATTATGAATTCCTGCCCATCAGCAACATCCACTGTGTTTTCAGGAATATGGAAATTATAAGTGCACCTACGATATGTCATTGTTTGCTATACCGAAAAGACTATCCATAAAACCATAATAAATAAGCTGTATTTCACTGAAGTAAGTAACTATAATTATCATAATTAATTTAGAAATATGAAATATGTAATGATAAATATGGAATGATCATTGACACAGCGGATTTGCCCAGACTGATTTTTTTATAACAGGTATTACAGCAAACTCTGATCGGTGATATAAATTATATTCATATCGTATGATTCCGTGGTATGTACCATCACGATAAGTAGCATGATTGTATGTAACTATAATGGACAAATTACGGGTTTAAAATTGTAAAAAAAGCAATCACCATCACAAAAGCGATAACTTTTTTTCAGTAAGTACATAATTTGATTTCGTATTGTCGATTCATAGAGGTATGTTTATCCTGATGATGGATGCGGTATTTTTATGAGTTTTCAATGTTTTACGGAGCTCTTATAACTTATAAACAACTATATAGGCACATAATGATGTACCGACTCTTTATCGCATTCAAAATTTATGTCAAATAAAATTCATGAAATAAGTACCAAGTACTATTATAAGGAAATTGAAACTACTTGTATGTTTAGGTTGCGTGTGGTGAATTTTTTTAACACAATTTTGAATTTTACTCGAATTTTATGTGATGAAGATAATACAAATGGAAACTATTTAGATACTTAGTAGAAGGAATGGAAAAGTTTTGTTTATTTAGTAATGGTCATCATAATTTTCAATTTTCTAGCAATCATTGGTTGCGAGAGCATGTAGTCACTATAATTGTGCTATAATTAATTATGTTGGAAAGCCGGGAATTAAAAATAGAACTCAATTTCACAAAAGACACTTCCAATCTTATAAAATAGCGAACCATTACGATAACTGCAAATAATTTTGTTCAAATTGTAAACTCTGAATTATTATTTGTTACCTCAATCAATTCATATAAAAACATTCATCTGAAGAAAAATAACATTTCGTTTTAATAAAGTTATTATGACTGACTCGGACTCGGAGACATCACTTAGCTTATTGTTATTTACACAATTCGTGAAGGTTCTGATGGATTTACCCGTGCAATAATTTATTTACTTTCGGGTAGGTAATATTTGGTTTCAATATACGTTGCGATATATGAAGGTCGCACTTTTCTCTAAGCATCTCTAGTATTGACGACAAAACATCTCCGACTTAATAAAATTAGCGCTATCCACCATAATGTTACATAACCAATAACCAGCTTTTTCTCTTTTCGAATAAATAAGTCATACTGGAACTATATCAAATTTGAACTCAATAATTTGTCGTCCGCTCTGTAGGTATTACAAAAAAAGATCTCTGTAAGTTTATTATCAAACGGAAGAGGAAGCGAAACGAGGGCGAGATGCATACAGAAAGAGCAAAAATTGGATTCCCTTCATCTCCACACCATGAGCATCACACATGTGTGACGCAAAACACGTATATGCGATTTATGTTTAGATACACAAAATCTCGGACTATGTAGATGCAGATTGAAACTAAAATCGACGTGTGGGAGGAAGAGCAGAAGCGCCCACACTTTCCAATAACAATGTTCGATCACATATTACAGGATATACCCTTGATCCGAACCACTAAATGCAAGGAGGGGTTCGAAAGAGCGATTTGTTCGGATTACTGGACTCAGTGCAAATAACATCACTTTGGACAGTTTTGAACATTTGTTAAGGAACACTAAAGACAGAACTAAAAGAAAAAACGAAAACCAAAATAAAATCTGGGAATAACATGGATTTCTATTAGTCTTCACATTTTTTCCGTCCTAGAAGGCCAAAGCACAGAAAACTAGGAAAAGACAGAAGATTAGGATAGGAACGAAAAAACTATCCGCGTTCTTCTGGAAGAGAAACCTTCATTATCGGCTTTCAAAAAAGCACTCATAATTTTCGGATTACTGGAGGTTCGGCTTAAAGGGTCTCTACTGTATTTGAGTTGAACGTGGGGGCCGATCTTTTCGCCCCCCGGTCCAGCTTATCTGACACCTAACCTACCCCTGATAATCTAACTGGAAGTTCAAAAGCCCGGACTTTGCCCACAGGTAACCGTGATGCCGAAAATTGATTACGCGCTATCGCTTCTTTCCACCCCCGGACTTTGACCGGACCGGAACTTTCCGAATGGATATCCGGATTTTATTTACTCGTTTTGTATTTTCGTCGACGACTCCACCCCCCTCGACTTAATTCCATACCGCCGCTTTACGGTCCGGTACTCTGACGAGGAGTCTGGCCTTATTTCGTGCACCGTGATGGCCGGTTGAAATCGTAGAAACGCATTATTCGAGTTAATGACGGCCGGGATATGCGAGAGAGGCCGCGGATTTAAGGTCAAGACCCTTGACTGCGGGCAAATTACAAACTTTTATTGTTATGATGCCGCGGTGCAATAACGTTGCAGAATTTTGCGCTTAGTCATCGAATCCATAAAACAGGAAATGCATAATACCTGAGCGAAACCTGACACCTCGCTCTTGCGGCTTTTCTATAAAAAAATAATATCTACATATCCATATAGGTACTTGGCAAATCACATTCCTTATAAAGATGTAAGCACACAAATTTGATTACCGTAATTTGTCATTATTTCATAGAATGATTTTGACGTCACAAGTCGCCCGAATTTCGTGATCCATTCAAACAAGTTTTTGCATAAGTCGCATAATTATTTACCTCTTTATTTTTCCAATGTGCTGGCTGCTTGCATTGATTGTTCGAGGGGTTCTTAGATTGACTTATGTTTCGTATCTTATATGAGAAAACTGTGGAATAATCCATCAATTGGTCAATCGAGTCCAATTGGCAGTAATGAAGAATAATTAGTCGATACCCACGACCGTTGAATTATTGCCCGACCTCATCAATTCGTTGGATTTATAAATGGATTGAATGTCTCATTTCATAATTAATTAATTGATGCTTCGTCCCATTTGATGTACTCAATTGCTGAGTGGGCGAAAAAAACCGTAATCTCATTGCGAAGATGCTTTCACGGAGATTTCCTGAATGTCATCTTGATGCCAATCAGGATTTTTCAATGCAAATTTGCTTAAAAAACATCCTTGAAATTGTAAATTTGCTCATTTGAGTGCCTTAATTCGTTTTCCGGGAAATAGTACAAATAAGCCGAAAAATAAGTCGTTCGAAGTTCCAATATTTGCCCGAGAGCCGAAAATTCCCCTTGTATTTGCCATTGTTATTTTCAGAGACAATATACGGATCCGATGACGTAGGTTATGATTGCAGACTTTTATTAAATCATCATTGGATTATGAAACCTAAAAATGCTGCTTGTAACGAGCAGGGTCGTCTCGACGAAATTTGAATAAATTAAAATAAATATGACTATACGCAGGCATGAAGTCTTCAATAATGAATGAATCGGTACTACCGAGTAGAGGTAATTCATTATTCAATCGACGACTTTTTGACGTAATCGACCTATATTTTACCGATTTCTGTTCTGTTCCCTTTTTAATGAAATTTGGAGGTGGATACCTACCTACGTGAATAGCATGGAACGGAAGGAGATATCCAAACCAAACGGATGTCGTCCACATAATCCTTTTGTTGACTTTCATGCCCTCGGTCATAAATTCCCATTTGTTGTAATAAAGCAATACCAACGAACGAGGAAAGCACCGCTATACGGTTTACGTCACTATCAAGAATTTGTTTACCAGAATGGATGGTGGTCACGCTTTGGTCAGTTCCATCAGAGCCGTAAAAAACGCATTTCTTCCTCGTGCGGATTTATTTCAATCCGATTCGTAATCGCGATTACATTCATCAATATTTACGATATCATCGCTCCCATCGCTAATCGCTTATCGCATTCTGATGGAGAAAGATTTTCGATTACGCAAATCGCAAATGGAAGGCGAACGGGTCTTGTCGACAGGAACTCTCTTCTCGTGTTCTTCTCGAATCCACAGTTATGCGCGCCTTCTTATTTCGCATCAGAGCCGTCGATTCGAAGTCGGGAATTAATAATGCAACTCGGTTAGGACATTCTACATATCATCGGACATCAAAGAAGTGCCGTTACAAAGTTCGCCACCGAGTGGAACCCTCCTCGAATCCGCCACAATGGATCCGCTCCTTTGTGCCGGTTTCTCCCTCGGTCGCATCCATTCATTATTATTATGAAATAAGTTGCCCCAGTTGCGACCGTGTCCTCCAAAACGCGAACCGCCTTTTCGGGATGTTTACGCGACTTAATCGGGCTTTTGCATTATTAGTGTTTGTATTTCCCGAGGTATTTTCGAAATGACGCAAACACGATTATCCTTATTAAGAGGCCATCTCAATGAGCGCCAGTGTCCGAAACTCGCCCAGATATGTCGACGTAATTGAGCCCAATTACGTTTCCGTCTTTCGGTCTTGAAATTACGGCTTCACGAACCGAAAAGCTCGAACCGAGTCGATAATCAGGAAAGCGCCAATTCTGGTGGATTACAATCACAAAACTTTCACTTTTAAATACCATCTATCGCATATTTTCATTCATTATTAATTCGTTATTGCGTACCTGTTATAATAATGTAATCGCAATCATCCAGGGACATCGGTGTCCAGTTCGTCGTGTTATTTACGATCGTATGATGAAAAGAGATGTTGTTTACGTTTTCCCGGCCGATTAGGCTGAAAAAATCGCGTCCGTTAATTACCATGTGTTAATAATCGAGTGACGTGTAATGGGGATCACGAAAATCCGGTCGAAGATAAAAAGGGCCGAAATCAAGGTGACGTGTGCTAATATTAGAAAACGGGAAGAAAAAAAGGGTCCGTGTGTGCGTCACTGGGAATTCCTATATTTATGATGCCGGTGTAGACTGGATATCGATGGAGGTATAATGGAGACCTCTTCTGGGCAGTTGAACGGCCTGCTCCAGGTCAGGACCGGGACGATTCTTCTGGATTTTATTTCGGAATTACCGAAATCGACTTTGATCAAAGTCATTACCAAGGTCGATTATGAAAATTCAGGCGAACTGGATGTGAATAATCGAGCTCATTCTCGGATTTAATAGCAGCTGAATGCGATTTTTGCGTTACATGTGTCGCGTGACGTTCGGAATAAAATAATCCGATAAAAGCTCGCAAAGTCGAGCTTTGGAAATCCCGAACGGCTTCTTCGAGGGCCGTCGCTCTTCTCGCGCTCCATTTGGCGGACTGAAAAGTGGCGACGATGTAGAAAGACCGCAAGGACTTTTTTCAATTTCCACAGCACGATAATAAAAACATCACTTATTACAATCGCATGATGGCGCGGACCCATTATCCAGGTTCAAATTTATGGCCGGTATAAATAAATTAACCAATTTCTTAATACGAAGTGTTACGTCACACGTTTCGAATTGTTAATAAAATAAAAATCGTTCCTTTCGACGTACCGGTTCGCTTGTTAGTTTTGTTTTCAACTAGGAAGAAGACTTTTCGAAAACCCGGTCAGCGTTATTATTGACACTGAAATCGTAATAATTATTATATGAGTTGTGAAATTCAGTCGCCGCTTGTGAACATCTGGTAGCTTTCCGGCAGTTGCGTAATTGCAATTCCGTTCTTTTTTCTTCTCTTTAATAGAGAGCAAGTTTATTATAGAGATTGCGGAAGTTGATTCTCGTATAGGCTACCGAATCGGCTAATGGCAAGAGAAAGATTATGCGTGATGGAGATTATCATGTGAATAAGGTTGTGAAAATTTTACGATGGGAAACTTTGAATTCTGATCGGTCAGTGTCAAAGTAATTACGCGGAAAGGAACAGAATCGTTAAGGCCGATTCCATTCCCGAATTGCGTTATATCTTAATCACGGTTCTTATAAATTCCACCTACTCACTCGGGCTTTTCCCAATCTTTTCGGTCATCTAAGTGAAGGAATAATTTAATTTATGTGCATACGCGAATTGAGTTTTAATTATATGCACGCGTAAATCGAAATGGGCAATAAACGGGTACCTTTTCAATGTTCAATGATCCGTTCCTGTAATAACCGTAATCGCACGAAGAGGTGTATACAGTATGTCCACGGATGGGGTTTAAAAGAGGAAAAAAATTTTTATTTCTGATTTTACAGAAAAAATTATTCTTGATAAAATCGCCTGCTTGCTCTCAAACCTCTAAAACCCATTTCGTTTTTATTTCAACATGAACAGTAATTTTTTTATTGAATTTTATTTGAAAATTTTGGACTTAGAAATATTTTTATCCAGCATTAATAGAAGTACCAGTAAGCGAAACCATAGCGCAGAAGTTGACAACAGTCAGTCATCACCAGCACAAGCACCCGTCAGAATGTCAGAACTTTGACAAATGGAGAAAATACTGATAGCGAAGATAATAAATGCGATGCTAAATCGATATTAAATCGGTACCAATTACGGTGTGACCCTGGCGCCCTACTTATTGTCCAGGATTACATGAAAATATGAAATAAAATACGAAAAAACTCAAATCGATAGATGACACCTCTCCAAATCTCATATTCAAACAATGCTGACACTCTGACAGTGACTGTTACAAGGTTTCGCACCATGGTTTCGCTTACTGGTACTTCTATTAATTTTGGATGAAAATATTTCTAAGTCCAAAATTTTCAAATAAAATTCAATAAAAAATAACTGTTCATGTTGAAATGAAAACGAAATGGGTTTTAGAGGTTTGAGAGCAAGCAGGCGATTTTATCAAGAATAATTTTTTCTGTAAAATCAGAAATAAAAATTTTTTTCCTCTTTTAAACCCCATCCGTGGACATACTGTATGTGGAAAAGGTCAGAAACCGATGAGTTTATAAATAAATCTCCATCGCAGTATCCGTGACGTAAATCCACATAAGAAATTATCGCGAGCATCCCTAAGGCAACAACCCGCCGTCCTTCCAATTGGCTCATTGAATTTCTGGTAATTTGCGCTGAATAAATCTCGCACATTCAGCAATGTAAATGCAAATTTTCAATGTTTATTCTCCATTGACATGATTCAAACTTTCCTCGGCAGAGAGACGACTTCAAATCCAGGTCAAACGCTCATGCAGTAGACAACTTTTCAGCCTAGGCCGCTCGCTTTATAAATGCTCGACTGCCTCATGGCGTACGCAATAATCCAACTAATAATAATATTATTATTATTGTTGTAACAAACTGAGCCTAGGTACACCTATCTATTGCTAATTAAATTCCGTCTGCATGTGTGTGCAAACACGAAAAGTTACGACTCGCTTTGTGATGTTATTGTGGCTTAATTTCGCTTGTCTCACTTTACGCAATCGCCATTATTCTTGTAGAAGGTATAATGCCAAGCATGTTGCAGAAGAAACGAACCGAGCAGCTCTCATTATAATTTTACCTGCTTCGCCCTAATAGCATAGGCTTGTGTGGTGTGATTTATTTTATCAGTTTCATGTTGCTCGCTTCCAGGCCCGGACGCAGGTATGCCTGCCCTCCGCCTCTTCGGCAGGAAATGGTTGGCCGCCTCTGATGACCTCGTCTTTCCTGGGCTGTTCGAGATCTGCGTCCGAATATTATGGTAAACACTAAAGCGGCACATCTAAACAGTAGCCGAGGAGACATTCCGAAAATCTCGACATTTTTCCGTCATTCCTAGACATTTCCAGACACTTCAGTTCAGATATTCAGGGCCGGTTTATCAATGTTCAGTTATCTTTTAGCTGAAAGCATCTGAAAGCTAATTTCATTGATTTTGATTGTCGTAACAAAGATAACCCGGGAATTTAACTTCTGGTTAAACGTTAACTGAGCATTGATGAAACGGCCCTCAGAGTTGATCTTACAGTTAAAGTTATCTGGGAGATGAATTTGTTGATTTTCATTGTTGTAATTGAGGTATTTAACTCCTAGATAAACTTAACTAGAGGTGGAAAAACCGGCCCTCAGACATTTTCGAAGACATTGAAACGGACATTCTAATGAACTCACTTTTTAGCTTATAATAGGTATAACAATCAGAGAATACCTATCACTAGTTGATAAAATAACGTAAAACACGGTATGACGTGTACTTATTGGCATTGTATCTACCTAAACTGTGTTACTCGTTATCTTTTACTAACGATATACAGTAGGTAAAAGTCAACATTTTCGAACCTATTGGTTGAGCAATGGACTTATCCAAATTACATTTTATTGGTTTTCCGTTTTCATAGATTTTCATGTCTCATACTGACACAATTCAAGACATTCTTTAACAATCTTAGACATCATTAGACATTCCCAGTAAGAATTTCCTAGCCATTCCTTGACATTTACAGTCAATTCTAAGTATTCTTAGATATCTTCAAACAATGTCATTGGCATCATTCCAACATATTCTCAGCAATTTCTGAACAATCCAAACACTAGACATTCCCAGTGGTCTAAACATCCCGAAAAGTGTTTCCAGTCAGTTTTTGACATGCATGCATAGATAATCCCGAGAATAATTTTAAATAATCGTTAACATTTGTAGTAGATATTCCATAAAGCTTACAATAATTAAATGTTATAGCAATCAGAACAGTTGTTAAAAAATAATATAAAATTCATAATGGCGTACTGGTATCTCATAGTGACGCAGACATTCTTTTTGTGATAATTCATAGGTAGCAAGTCATCATTGTAGTATTTAAATTGAAATGTATTCTGTTCCGTTTTTATGGTTTTCAGTGATAAATACATTGTCATTTTATGAACATTCAATCCAAAACATTCTTCAACAATCCTAGACACTCCCCAGACATTCAATAATTCCCATTTTCAAGTAATTTCTAAATATTCTCCGACATTTACAGACGTATACACAAACAATCCAAGACAATCTGAGTCATTTTCAGAAATCATTCTCCAATATCATTCAATCGTTCCTGGATATTCCTGAGCAATCAGCCTAGATACCTTTTAGTGATTCCTAAACATTTTATAGACACCTACTTGGTTCCTCCTCATTCATTACTTCTTGATCGACATTCCCAGCAGTGTTGCCAGTCATTCCGTATATCCCTCAACATTTGAAAACATTCGTAGACATTCTCGACGGATGGCTTGATTGGTGGGATGATTTTGTTCCAGGCTGGCCTTGATCGTGGCGGTTTACGTCCGCTATTACGAATACACGTGGGAATGCTCGAAAGGCGGCGACTACGTCCGCGCCTACATCATAGGGATGATGGCCCTCCTTAGCGTGGTCATCGTCGTCCTGGTGGCGTTGGTCAACAGGAGCGCGCAGGGGTCCATAACGAACGTCGAGTCGAGGAGGCACGTGGCTCCCATCCTGCTCCTGAAACTGTTCCTCATCATACCGGAAACTGTGCTGAACGTTTTCGGGACCATGTGGGCCTTCTGCAAGGACGTCGTCGTCTGTCCCTACGAAGGGCACTTTTCGCGTACCGTGATCGAAGGTACGATCTTCATTACGCATTAATGCCATTCGGCTCAATTTCGAAGGACATTTTGACCGCAGTCAATCAGGCTCTTTCTGTGAACCTTGACTTTGGTCAATATTGGCTTCAGCAGCTAATTTTAAAAGATAATTTCTGTAATCATGGAAATTATTAGTTTTCTCAGAAATTTGAAATTTTGACTCTTCTCAAAATACATATCTATTATGTAACAGTGGAATAAAGTGACTTTTTATTCCCTAGGTGGATAAAATACCTCCAAATGTGCCTCCTATGAAACGAATTAAAAGCCAGTTATGACTTATTGAATGTGGAGAAGTGTTATTGGAACGAAAAATTATTGACTTAAATTGTAGAATTTGAAATTGCAAATAAAAAAAAATACTGGGCACAAAGAACACATAATTGAAACAAACAAACGGTGACCAACCAAAGCAAACTTTTTCATGATACATTTTTTTTTGGATCACCGTCGATAAACCAATCGTAATTACAACCCTCATTGACAAAATTCGTGTTGATTTATATAATTTATAGAAATTCATTTTGAACTTTTCGGAAGTCAACATGGACAGAATATAAAATTATCTTTTGCAGAACAAAGCCGATTGTTATGATCAAACATCGCGCGTGAGTTTAATTAATCAGCAAAGGTGCATATTTGACAAAATTGCAACAACAACGAAACGTTAACGTTAAGTAACGTTAATGGAATTTGTTGTACGATGCGAGTGTAAATGTCGCGAAAATCACCGTACTTAAGTCAGTCATACATACAGCCTGATTCAAAATTGTTGGACCAACGCTTCAGGGCAGGTTCCTCTCGTCAAAATAGTGATAAAAGTTCCTATAAAGGGGGGTCCGCAAGTGGACAATAAGGGAGTTATTAGGCCTCAAAGTCTGCTGGTGGCCAATTTATTTTCGCTTATAACTCGCTAAATTTATGGTTTAGAACTTTCTGGTTTGGAATATGAGGAAAACAATTGAAAAACTAAACTTTGAATCCTTTGTTGACCCATGAATACCGTGGTAAGTGATTAAACGAACCAAAAAAGAGGTCATCGGCAGATAAAAATCACGATTATTTTGTAGCGGTAAGCATTTGGACTGTTTCTAGTGATTTTCCAGCATCAGTGTACTTTTTGATTTTCAAAAATGTAGGGATACCTCAGTGCAAATGTGAGTAGTTTTCGAGATATTCGTTATTTTATCAACTTCTGCAGGAAGGGTGTCAGTAGCCGGAGCGGCCGACAAGAATGAGACCAACAATCGTTTCTAAATAAACAAACCTTATTTAAATTTTTGTACATTCATCGTAAAAAGTTCAAATTATTAAACGACCGTTCGGAGAAAAATGCCACAGAACCGAAAATCGGAGGTAATTTTAAATTTGAAAATTAGGCCCACGTTGAGTTTTTACATCAAAACAAATACTGATTACATGATAGGCCCTCTGTTATTTTCGAACTTTCCAAAATCAAAAGTAATTTTTTTTTGACGACGAATGTACAAAATTTTTAATATTTCTGTTTATTTAGAAACGATTGTTGGTCTCATTCTTGTCGGCCGCTCCGGCTACCGACACCCTACATGCAAAAGCTCATAAAATAACGAATATCTCGAAAACTACTCACATTTTCACTGAGGTACCCCTACTTTTTCGAAATTCAAAAAGTACACTGATGCTGGGAAATCACTAAAAACAGTCAAAATACTTTCTGCCACAAAATAATCCTGATTTTTATAAGCCGATGACCTCTTTTTTGGTTCGTTTAATCACTTACCACGGTATTCATGGATCACCAAAGTATTCAACGTTTAGTTTTCCAATTGTTTTCCTCATATACCAAATCTGAAAGTTCTAAACCATAAATTAAGCGAGTTATAAGCGAAAATAAATTGGCCACCAGCAGACTTTGAGGCCTAATAACTCCCTTATTGACCATTTGCGGACCCCCCTTTATAGAAACTTTCATTACTATTTTGACGAGAGGAATCTGCCCTGAAGCGTTGGTCCAACAATTTTGAATCACCCTGTATAGGTAAGTCCTCGACACTTGCGTCAGGGAGTTAAATTCGTTTGATTGAAGAGAAATAACCACGTCATAACATCTAAGAACTGAATGAAGTACATACAGTAGTGACACTTTAATCCGAACCTATTACTCGAGTTAGTGAAAATAACGACAACTAGTAACGGAACACGGAAAGAACATAAAGATGAAGCATCTTTGAATAAATCTAACCAAAATCTTAAAAAAAAACGGAAATCAAAGTTAAATCTGTAAAAACCTGATTGCAGTGTTTTTTATGGTTGTGGTTATTGGCGTTTCTTCCGGCCTTGATGGCTAGTTCTCGAAGCTCGTACAGTAAAAACAGATTTAAAAAAAACATCCACGCCCTTTCGTAAGGAGATACTTTTTCCGGTTTTTCAAAAATCAACTGCGTTTATACTTATTTTTGGAAAACTTTTGTAAAGAATTTTTGTTCGGATTATGGGACCTGATTTTTGGATCAACGTGGGTTCAGAGATTGAAGCTCGGATTAAAGGGTCTCTACCTCGGTCGACTACTACTATACTCATTCTTCATTAATCTTAACAAAAATTGTATCTGAAGTTAATATTTAATCTGCAACTGAAATATTGGGCCCAAAGGTAAATTTTGTGATGCATCCAATTTCCGACGATACGATGATTCGATTTCTTTTCCGATTTGATAGAATTTTCTGAATCTTCAACAAATCGGGGAAAAATCAGATCATATTGCTGAAGGATATCGGATGCATCGGAATTCACTTTAATAAATATACAGAGTGTATTCCATCTCAAAGGAATGCGATACATACCTACCTCACTGTACGTAACATTTTCGGTGTTATTACGCTGCCTTCATGATGGATTCTTTAATGCAGATCATACAATATAATGCGTGGTATGGGAGAGAACTGTGGTTATCTTGAACGTCTTCTGGACTTAAAATTTGAGGTGTCACTCGACCTGCTTTCCCTATTCCAATTCGAGGAGTGGAAGTCACCACCTGAATTGGGGTGGCTATCATATGTATAGTTCAATCTATTATCAAAATATGTCCCCCCGAAAATAGAAATCAACGTGTTTCGGAGATTTTCTCAAAACTAGATAGTTTCGGCACCAATTTAGGTATAATACATTCTATCTGAACTGTGGTTATTTCAACTTATTTCGTATTTATTGTGGATGGAATGCACTCTATTATAATAGCGTCGTTTCACTTATATCTAACTGGAGAATCTCACGTGAAAATTAATTTCCGTAATGTGATCACTTTGATCAAATCATTATAGAGACGACACTCAAATTGACTCCTCTTTTGGTTGCAAGAAATTCCATTTAATATTTAATGTCATTCCTCCCTAAATATTGCATTCACTCTTAGAAAAATTTGAACCGTGGTTAATCTACAATGACAAGTATAAGCTTCCGATTATGGGTTTTTATTAACCTGTATTGTGTCTGGTACTTTTGAATGCATGAATTTTGTAAGCATTTTTACGTAATTAGTTTGTAAATAGGAAGGTAATTTTGCCACTTCTGAACAAAGGTGGCCTTTATTACTAGTCGCCAAGCTAAGATTCCTGTGATACCACGGAAAGTAAATGTACGCATACCATACAATAGGCACATTGGCTAATTAGATCTGATCATAGGATCTGGTCAACAACGATTAAACTTCCTGATGAAAACTAGAAAATAGTTAACGACTCATTGAAAGAAACTTACCATAAACTGTTGAATAAATAATATATGGTTTGTTTATCTACAAAACTATTAAAAGTGAGTCTTTTAACATTTTCTGACAGCTGTTAAAAACGTCACTTTATGAAACAAGTGTTAAAAGTGACGTACACTAAGCGTCAATGAAATCGGGACACCTCGAGTAGCTGCGCCGATATGTAGGCAACCGATCATACACCAATTTGTGGGCTGGCGTGAACGGACTTTGTGCCAAAGCCGACTGGCTATGTTCTGACAGCTCAAAAATTTGTCAAAATATCAACCTTTTCACTTGAGTTTTGTGCAAAAAATCGATTAAAAAGTGTTGTTTACAAATAATTCATGGATTATTAGCGTGCTTTAGTAATATTTGTGTCGATGAGTGCTTCAACTGTGATTGTATTGTGATCGATGGCAAAAATTGGTGTTATTCAAAAAAGCATTAGGATCCGGCATCAACCAGATCTGAAGACACCAATATCTGCAGCCAAAACAGCTCCGGCAACACATATAAGAGCAACCAAAATGTTACCATTATGAAATAAATACTACGAACAAATTCAATATTGAAATAATAACTGCTCTTTATTTTTACGATATGAGGGCATATGAGGGTGTAAAGGTGCCTCTATTCAGGGACCAATAGGCACTAGTATTGGCATTGGCACTGGGAATAATTTTCTTATAATTTCTTATGAATTGAAAAGGTTTTTTCCTTCGATCTTCAAAACATGAAATAAAATGAAAACATACAATAATATAAGTAAATGAATTGCGTTTACTTGCGTATCTTTTCTCACCTAAGAAAACGGTTTTGTGCTGAAATGTTAGACCGGAAGAGACGCCAAGACTGGTGTGGAAAATCCCCATATCTTGAAGACACTCACTCAGCATGAATGTAGGTTTGTGATTGGATATATGTATTTTGTAGCACTCTCAAAAATACCAACAAACTCCATTATGCATCAATTATTCGTGAAAATACTTCTCAATCGAATATTTAATGGCACAAAACTCAAGTGAAGAAGCAGATAGTTTGACATATTTTGAGCTGTCCGGACATATCTAGGCAACTTTGGCCAAGTCCGTTTACGCAGCACTAAAATTTCGTGTATGTTTGGTTGCCTACATATCGGCGCAGCTACTCGAGGTGTCCCGATTTCATTGACGCTTAGTGTACTTTAAACACTGGGTGTGATTTTCCGCAATTTCGATTGCTTTTGACTCAGGCTTTCAACCACCTTTTATAATATTCATCCACGTTTAATAGTTTTGTAGATAAAATGATGTATGATATACATGTTAGAAGTGATTTTATTTTGTTCGAAGGGGTTGGGCCATTCCGCTGAGCGTCGTGTCCCAAACTTCCCACAAAATAAAATGTCACTTTTAACATTTATACCTATCATAATAGTAGTTTATTGACTACTAGCTCTAGAAGGCGTCATTATTGACCGATTTGACGGGAGTGAAGTTGATTTTCTCTACCATGGTAATACTTGTCAAAAAAGGGGTAAATAATGAATATTATTTACCGTGGTATATAATATTTGCTGTCAACTCAGTGATGCGCGCCTACTAGAGCATGTAAAATGTTAAACGAAAATAAGAATTCATCTTCTAGTAGTGAATAAAATAGTATATTAACCACGGTAGAGATTGCTATTATTGCCTCGCGGCCCATATCCCTCGCCTGCGGCTCGGGATATGAACTTGCCGCTTGGCAATTATAGCAAACTTCTCTACCTTGGTTAATAATTACTATTAGGTATCAAGTAGATAATGAGGTGGTTTATCGATGACGCCATGTTTAGAGCAGAGCGAGCTTGCGAGCGAAATTTACTTTATACACAAGTGTATAAACTTTATTCACTAGTGTTTTATAATCCTGCAATGTTTAATAAGCAGTCACCTTGCACAAAAAAGGTGTCATTATGATTACATTGAACATAGATAACTATTATTATCGTTTAAAAGGTCTAAGCTCCGATTTTTTCATCTTCCTGTTAAAGTCATCCACCAGATAAATTTGTTGAATTTTGAAAAGTTAAGGTCATTGTTTAAATTATAAACACTGCTACATGGTAGCCAAGGAATCAACTTGACCAGAGGTGAAAAGACCGGCCCTAACAGCCAGTTTCCTAATCAAATTAAAGAGACTCAAAAAATTAAACCCTCTAAACCCATTTTTCGCAGTTTCACAATCAAAACTTAGTCAAAATCGAATCTCTGATTTCGGATGAATTTCCAGCCCTGGTGGTGTTCAACTGGGCCCTGTTCGGGCTCGCCATCTTCGGCCTGGCCCTGGTCTTCGACCCCCTCGGCTCCCGCCGCTACCACGAGGTCCAGGAAACCCCGAGCGCCGGCGAGTCCCTGCGCCACCGCAAAGTGACCAGCCTGTGGCAACGGCGCTTCCGCTGGGCCTTCTGCTGGGTCCGCTCGGACGAGCACGGCCACGAGGCCTTCCAGCAGGTGGCCGCCCTCCTGAGCGCCCTCTTCCGCAGCACCGACCTCGTCCCCTCCGACATCCTGGCCGGCTGCGTCCTCCTGCGCGTCAAGCAGAAGCGCGAGACGCGCGAGATGCGCCGCATCCGCATGCTCGCCGACGACGAGCCCAAGTACTCGGCCGACCTCGGCCGCACCTTCGCCCTCGCCCCGCGCTGGATGAACCTGGAGAACGCCCGCCACTTCCTGCGCCTCTCCATGGCCGCCTACGGCTGGCCTTTCGTCATGTACCGCTACTGCGCCACCGGCTTCTTCCGCCTGATGCGCGAGGTGACCTGCTGCTCGTGCTTCCGCCCCAAAGCCACGGTGGTGACGGACGACAACTGCTGCCTGTGCCACCTGGCGGGGGTGAAGCACATGTCGAAGATGCGCGAGGAGGACATCCTGTTCGCGTCGTTCCGGAACCACGTGTTCGAGTTGCCCTTTTGCGTGATCGCGGACCACAAGACGTCCAACATCGTGGTGGCGATCCGGGGGTCGATCTCGCTGAGGGACATGTTCACGGATCTGACGGCTACTTCGGAGCGGTTCGAGGCGGAGGGGCTGCCGGCGGACACGATGGCGCACAAGGGGATGACGTGCGGGGCGAATTACGTGTGCAGAAGACTGAAGGAGGTCGGGGTGCTGGACAAGGCGCTCGCGATGTACCCCGAGTACGGGCTGGTGCTGACCGGGCACAGTCTGGGGGCGGGGGTCGCCTGTCTTTTGGCGCTCAAGATCAGGCACAAGTATCCAGATCTCAAGGTGTACGCGTTCGCAACTCCAGGTAAAAGACTTTTTTACGTTTACTGCTGTCAATTAGGTTGAGGGGAGGTTTGGGATGAATCTCCACAGGAAAAATCTCCATAAAACGGTTTAGATCTATCCACAGTTTAGGTAGATACTTCCCAACCTAAACTGTGAGCTAACCGAGGGGTTGACACTTGGTAATTTTGGTGTAGGCAGTGTTTATTTACATTGTAATGTAAATAAACACTGGTGTAGGTACTTCTCTAGTAATATTTTTGTAATCTTAGTATAGTTTTTTAGTAATTTTAGTAATTCTTTGTAATTTTTGTTATTGGTGTATGTACAAGATTTTTGGGGGTGGTCAACCCCTCGGATATATCTGAACTGGGTTCATAAGGTTAAGCTGTCTGAATTTACGTCCAAACTTGGTTCTGGGCGCTAAAATATCCGAAACACCAGTCAATAACAGTTTGCAAATGGTCCACATCTATTACAGTCTCTATAGTCTGAACATCCCATAACATGAGCATCCCAAAACGTGAACAACCACTTTCAAATCCGCTTATTCTAACGTGAACACCTAATTTCCAAGTATTCTAAAACGCGAAGAATTTCCGATCAATAATTTAATTATTAATTATTTTTTGATAATAAATATACTAGCGTTAATGAGTTCCAAAGGAATCGTTTATATGGTATGAACTCCCGTAAATGAAAAAAAACAGTAAACGCACACCTATATTCAGTTTTGTGAACTCTCCTCGTAAACGTGAACACGTCTGTCCTTAATCAGTTCACGTTATAGAGACTACACTGTAGATCCAATGGTTCTAACAATCTTCACAGCAAAAATTTAAACAGCTGCAGAGGCGTTTTTTTTCTTTTATATTCAAAATAAGGTAAAGTGGGGTGAATGTGACGTAGTTTTGTCAAAGAACGCGAAATTTATGATTTTTTTGCGAAATATGGCATAAAAAGCTACAAAATCTTAAGTATATTGCAAAGTTTAATTTAGTTTGTGTTTTTTTAAAGCTAACTACATAATATTACTTACATTTGCCCCGCCATTTGGGGTATAATGTATCCTCTAGGCCTACATTTTCCTACAAACCCCAGTTTAGGTGAACATAAACATAACATAACATAACATAAACAAGGGTAAAACTGTTAGGGTTTGCCTGGGGCAAATGTATCGAGAAAGGATATTTTTGTAAAAATTCCAAATTGATTTAGTGTGAGAACTGGCCGAAGGCAGACTCCACAACTAGGATGGTTTAAAAAAATTAGGACCTACAATTCCACCTTATTGAGAAAATATCCTTGGGGGGCTGATAGAGCAGGCCGACCCTGCAGTTTCTTAAAATTTTAGCTGTGAAGATTATTCGAACCAATAATGCAAATTTTCTTTGTAGAATTTTCCTAGAAAGCCAAAGTTGGATCATTTGAATTCAGACATTTATCTGCAAATTTAGACTTATTCTATCCCTGAATTCAGTTTAAATTCGGAATTCAAAGATAACAGTCTAAATTCAGAGATAATAATGTCTCCAAGTCTTCAAGGCCTCAATTTATTACAATTGTGGATTGTGGCACATTCTATGCATTCGTATAATTCTCGTAGAGATTCTTCCAGTGATGTAATTCCTGAGAAGATTTTTTCCTGTGGAGAATTTCCAATGGATGTTTTTTAAGTGGATGTAATTCCCGTGGATTTTTTCCTGCCGGGTTTTTTCTTGTGGAGACTTTTCCGCATCACCCGTTCAGAGTGGTAACGAGTTCGAAGCGCGAATTTATGTTCATTCTTGAGTGACTCGGTATCGTTATTGTCTCCGTTATCGTTCGCATGGAACTGAAACGTGTGGCTAAAAGACACGCAATGACGTAACGAATTTTCGTACTCAAACTAATTAACTAATCGCTTAATGGAAATGTGTGATCGGAAAAGATATCTATCTCACCTCCGGGACTCGCGCGCCGTAATCGCGTCTATTTCGGTCGCCAAATAATAAGAAGGTTGCAATTAAAACTCGCCCCTTCATCTTTTTAATTATAATGCGATCGCGATACATAACGCGCGCCGGTAATTAGAACGAATTTCCGCTTAAACCAACTTTTCGGAACGACTCTGGAGATAAAGTCGGAGGCGTTTTCGCGGATAATGAAGGGAAGAGGGAAAAAGTTTCGTCCGCTTCTGCTCGTGCAATTTATTTCGTCCGATTAGATTGGGCTTCAGCTCGGTATAAACGTAAAAATCGAGCCGACATTGGCGGGGATCGGACGAAATTGTGAAATTTGTTGCATTATCGCGTAGACAATCTCACTCGAGTTATTAGGTATGGAGGTCAGCCATATAGAGAAATGAAGAGACGTTTGCTGAATTGCGAATTTCGCACTTTTCTTATTCTTGCTCGTTTCAGCGGGGCTTTTGAGTCGAGAGGCTGCCAGACTCACCGAGGGCTTCATCTTCACGGTGGGCGTCGGGGACGATTTCGTCATGCGCTTGGGCGTCGACAGCATAGAGAACTTGAGGACCGGAATAATCCAGGTCCTCCACGCCAGCCGCTTGCCGAAGGTAAAACGAACAATGACCGAAATTAAAAAGAGTCGCATTATTCGCCGTAATATTTAATAAAAGAGGACCTAATGTTTTGCACGCTTATTACGCAAGAACCTGTCGAGTCACCGAGCCCAGCCTTTCTCCCAGATCTTTGCCCCCGAGCGCTAGAGAAATTCTCGCGTCTACCACACAGCTAAAAATTCTGCAATTAAAATTCCTCACTCTATTATATTTCATGAACCATTTCCAGTATCGAATCCTGTTGAACGGTTTCGGCTACGCCTTGTTCGGGGTGCCCTCTGGCGATTTGGAGACCACGTGGAGGGACGAAATCGCGACGGTCCCCGGAAGGTCGCCGCTTTTGGGGAACAGGACCATTCCCACAGTCGCAGCCTCAACGGTTGGTACTCGATTTCGTAAAAAGCCTTCGAATTTATCGTCGTTTCTACAAGAAACGTTCAAGGATTCATATATCACGATGATTATCTTCGAAATTATGTTGGGACATTTTCCAGGAGGCCGCGCTTCTATCTCGGGACATCACCGTCCGGAGATTCTCCAAGACTAGGCTGTACACGGCCGGCCGGATCTTGCACATAGTCAATAGGAAAAAGACCAAAGCGGAAAGGTACGAGTCTCCATCTTATGCCCGCCGTGAATGAGAAGAGCATCTGTCTTATTATGCAAATTACTATACTTGTAACGTGGAAAATAGATCAAGGTTTCGCTATCGCTATCGCAAAACCTTGCGCGATATGAGTTACGTTACACGTAACCCGTAATCGCATCGTTATATTATGGTGTAGAAAACGTAAATATTAAGGGCACGGTCGTAATATTTTAAACTAGTCTTGTGGATATGTAAACCCGTAATTAGTGTGCTAAAAAAAGATTGTTTACTTGTGTGTTTATAGGAAAGCGGGTACTGGAGGTCCCAGCCACGAAATGAGGTGGGCCACGGCTGAGGACTTTATGGAGCTGAAAGTGATGCCAAGGATGCTTCTAGACCATTTACCCGAGAACGTCTATAAAACTCTAGACACCGTCTTACGGGAACAGAGAGATGATGTTAGTGAGATAATTTAATAAGTAAATGCGTGTGTGAAAATCAAAATCGATAATGACTTAGGTATTTTATTACTTAAACTATTATTATGACTTATTTCTGTTTAATTTTCATGTTACATTCCTTTGAAAATTCTCATTTTGTTTTCGTTTTCGTCTTCATATGAAGTAATTCGTCGACTGTTGGTTGCAGAATTGAACCGTTACATGATTTCTCTTTTTTTTCTCAAATTAATATTTTATTTGTTATCTTTTTATTTTTGTAATGAATATTCAAACCAACTGTATTTATACATTTTTATATTAAGATTATTGTAAATAAAGCATATTTCTTCGTTAATAATCAATGGTTTGATATTCCTATGCTTGATTTGATTGAAAAAAGCCTCAAGAGAATCTAGTGAATGTCGGGGATTTACAGAACTCAGCGGCCATACTGCCAACTTAATTTTGTCTAGTGTGAAACAGGCTTTTTGGTGGGGGGATGAACCGCGTCAGACAAATTGCCAAGGCGCTATCTTCATATCACTTGTTTATATTTTGACAGCTGTCAGCTGTGTTTTCGTTTTTGACAGATTTGACATTTTTCGGACTCCTGTCAGAATCATTGCAGGGGGGCACTTCTCAGAGGGCAATAACTCCAGAAATAATGAAAATAACTGTATTAGTGAGAGCGTAAACTGTACCGGTGATGGTCCCGTGCGAAAATTTCCCACCGACAAAATAAAACCGTATCGGTGTTTGTGCGTTTAAAGACTGATAGAGCAGTCCCCTTCAAGGGAGTGATTAATCTCGTGAGTATTTCCATTATCTGTGAAATCGCTCGTTCGATAAGAAATTACCGAGTTTTTGTCAGTTTTCCATTACGTAAGGTAGCGAGGATGTTTTTCCACCGACATGCCAACAAGAAAACGGCCGACGATGACGGGGGCGTTAACCTGAGTTGCTTTTCAGGGGCCGAGATCATGGTCGTCCGCGGCCACCTGAAACGCAACGTGCGGATCCTCCTGGTGGGGGACCGCGGCGTCGGCAAGACCTCCCTGATCCTGTCCCTGGTCAGCGAGGAGTTCCCCGAGAACGTCCCGAGTAAAGCGGAGGAGATCACGATCCCCGCCGACGTCACCCCCGAACAGGTGCCCACCAACATCGTGGACTTTTCGGCCGCCGAACAGACCGACGAAAATCTCAACGAGCAAATTCAGAAAGCCAGTGTCATTTGCGTGGTTTATGCGGTGGACGATGACGACACAATCGAGAGGATCACCTCGTATTGGCTCCCGCTGATTCGGCAGATTCACCCGGATGCCCCCTGTCCAGTCGTCCTAGTCGGCAACAAAATTGACCTAGTCGAGTATTCAACCATTGATGTGAGTCTATCTATTTCCCAGGGAAATAAGCGAGTAGTGAGGAACTGGCTAGGAATTTAAGAGTTGTTAGGTTTTGTCAGGGCTTGTTACTAAATTAATCAAAATAAAATGAGTAGTTGGCTGTGGGTTTGGCTGTCCAGAAAGTTATAAAACTTCAGAAAATTTTAGATTTTGACATGGATTGTCACTGGAATTCTTGTTCATTTATGCTTTTGACATAGGGAGCGTGCATGCATAACCTCAAAGTCTAAAACAATTGAAGTCTGGGGGTTAAATAACAGTTGCTAACTAAAACCGGCAACATTGAAAAGTCAAAAATATTTGTCAGTTTTTCAGCGGGAATTTAAATTCAACAGTTTTTCGGATATTTTTATGAATTACACGCAAGTTTCAACTGCTTTCCGTTTTCTTATATATTTTTTAAGGTAAGCGTATAAAATTGTAGCTAAAACGATATAAAATAACAGTTATAATATCACACATTATACAAATTTCCTGAAGTTCAGTTGTATCCCCGATTTTTGCACCTTTTGCTTGTTTTCTGCGTTTATCTTCAAAATGCCCGACTAGTGCCTTGTTTTTGGATAGTTTTTAGAGGAAATAAGCTAAAAAATTGGAAAGAAAAATCTCCGGTATAAAACCCCCAAAAATGAGGTTAAGTAACTGCCAAATAAAAATGTCACACAGCTATCCAGCGTTGCCAATTACATAGCAACTATCTTGGAAACGCGTGTTTAACCCCCAGACTTCTATTGTTTTAGACTTTTAGGTTATGCGTGCACCCTCCCTATTGGCTGAAACATTTGAGAGTAATCTTCACAACCAATCAGAAGTGATAACGCTAATCCATATCCAATGGAAATCGTAGAATTTGTCTGTAAACTTATTCTGTCAGTCACAGAAAACAACAACAATAATTTTCAAATATACTTAAAAAAATAGGTACAACACAATAAAGGAAAATGTTCATCACTTCATTACAGGGAAGTAGAAAACGATTAAAAAGTTAAATTACAGGCACTTGTGGCAGAATTTTTCCGGAAAATTTTGAGAATTAGGTAGTTGAAAATATAGAGGTGAAGTTATTTTATTCAACAAAGGACTGAAAACTTTCGAATAGATGAAAATTCAAAGTTATTCAAAAATGACAGGAAAAGTAGGTAACCCAATTTTTGAAAGCCCAATTCACAACAAACTTCAGGGTAAAAAAGTCAATGTTACATAGCAAAAGTTACTAAAACGTCCAAATCTAGTTCCTCACTACAAACTACAAAGTTATGATTACTTTATCATGCTTTATCTGTTATTAATGTTTTAGGGCGTCTTTTCGATAATGGAAGACTTTTCGGAGATCGAGACTTGTATCGAATGTTCGGCTAAAACGCTAAAAAACATTTCAGAAATGTTTTATTACGCACAAAAAGCGGTACTCCACCCCACACCTCCAATTTATTCAGTCGAAAGAGGAGATGTACGGATAATAACTCTATTATTGCAATCACAATATTCATAATTCTATTTTAAGCTCACGGAAAATTGCAAAAAGGCGCTAATCCGCATTTTCAAAATCTGCGACATCGATTGCGACGGTCTCCTCAACGATGTCGAGTTGAACAATTTCCAGAGCAGATGCTTTAACGCCCCTTTACAACCCCAAGTCCTCGACGATGTCAAAGCAGTCTTACGGAAGAATTTGGACGACGGAGTCAGCCACAATTGCGTCACTTTAAAGGGATTTCTGTACTTGCACACGCTTTTCATACAGAGAGGACGAAACGAGACCACCTGGACCGTCTTGAGAAAATTTGGCTACAACGATAATCTAAACATGTCAAGAGATTATCTCTTCCCGAAGTAAACTAGCCGAATCGCTTTTACAATATCATCACTAAACGAATATTTTTAGCCTCAAAGTGCCCTCGGGTTGCACGACAGAACTGTCGCACAAAGGCCACCAGTTTCTGACTCATCTTTTCGAAAGATTCGACAAAGATCGAGATCAGGCCTTGTCGCCTTCCGAGTTCGAGGAGCTATTTTCGACATGTCCGACGCCGGCTTGGGCCCCGGACGTCAGCGCCATGGTTCCGACCAATGAGAAGGGCTGGGTCACCTATCAGGGATACATCTGTCAATGGGCCTTGATGGCGCTCGTCGATCTGCCTAGGGCTTTCGAGTATTTGGCTTATCTCGGGTATAACATTTACGAGAACGAAAGCCAGATAACCGCGATACAAGGTGATTAACTCGATCGTTTGGGTTTTGGTCTTTAATCATTTTTGTTGCGAACAGTCACTCGGGAGAAGAAATTAGATTTGGCTAAAAAGCAGTCGAGCAGGAACGTCTACCAATGTCATGTGATTGGTCCTTTCGGCTCGGGGAAGTCCAGTCTTTGTCGTAGCTTTATTCGGCCACCCACCGAACATAAAAGCGCAAAATTGGATAATACGGCTCCGAATTGCACGGTGAATGTGGTGCAGGTTTACGGACAGGAGAAAATCATGGTTTTGAGGGATATCAACGTGAGAAATGTTTCGGATCCCCTTTTGCCACACGAAGTTCAATGCGACGTTGCTTGTCTGGTTTACGATATCAACAATCCCAAGTCTTTCGAGTACATCGCTCGGATTTACATCGTAAGATTCACCTGTCGTTTATTGGGAATTGAATTAATTTCGATTTATCTTTAGAAATACTTTGCCGAAAGCAGAATTCCGGTATTAGTGGTGTCGTGTAAAAGCGATTTGATAGAAGTGAAGCAGGATTATCTACTCCAACCGCCGACTTTCTGTCAGAAATACAAAATTCTTCCTCCGCAGACTTTCACAGTGAAAGGGCACGTTCGGAAAGATGTCTTCATTAAATTAGCTACTATGGCCGCATTTCCGTAAGTTATTTTTTTCTTATGAGTGAATTCAATGAAAGAATTTTTATTGACGGATTTTGCTGTTCAGTCGTTTTCAAGCAGCTTGGATTTTGTTCTACAAACACAGGTACAAAATGATGAAATTATTCGGCTTCTATAAGTTAGCCTCGTTCCTAAAAACACTTGTGTAGATTATTTGTTTTGTACCCTGAACATTATTCCCTAAATTGAGTATTTTTACGGAGTGTGTTACGGGGGGCGTACACATATTACATGCAGCTACTTACGGAAGATCTTTCGTTTTGCAGTCCTTTACGCCGCATGGTTCATATGTTACTGTTGCGTCCGCAACCGTCAGAGTGGTTTAGTCAAATTTACAGGTTGCTACAATTTCTACTTTCGGAATGTGTTTTATAATACCAGTGTTGTAAATGATGATACTAATTAATCTCGTGCAAAATTAACAAAAACATGCTACCAATAAAATAATGATAATTGGCAACCTCGACTAATCCTAATAGTTGTGCTAATGTTTCTAATATTTTTATAATTTTTGTGTTTTTCTATCATTATGTGAATGCTATTTTTATAAGCACGAGCTTTTTGTCTTCAATAATAATCATGAAGTACAAAGAAAATTGAAAAACTTTGTAGAGCTTGCATGATTTTTAGCTATTTTCGTAATTTTATGAATTACTGATAATTTTTCTTTGTTTAGAAATTTGAGAGAATTTGGAATTCTTCCGGCGGATACGAGAACTTGGTGGAAGGCTGGATTGAGTCTTGCAGCTGTCACCGCCGTCGGTTTCATCGTGGCAAAAGTGTTGCACACTACAGATAAAGTGCGATAGTTATTTTCAGTGCAGTTTGCATTTTATTTTATCAAGTTGAAAATCATCTAATAAACATCCCCCAATCAAAATATAAACATCATCTTTCAGTTTTAATAATTCTTAAAAAACGTCTAAAGACTGTAAATAATAATGTATTTTTTGTAGATTTTAGCTTATGAATAAGTAAACTGTAGCCTTATTTTGAGGGTTTTGTTACAAATCATTTAATGTAGAATTTCGTTCTAGTCTATTTTTGATTACTATCTGATGAGGCAGTGAGTAGTTATTATATCGCAGTTTGTTCCACTAACACTAATGATAAATAATAAAATTAATAAAAAAACGCCACTTTATTAAAGTTCAAACTTTATTAAATAACGTTACATTAGAAGAAGAATCCAAGGATTTTCCCTCCTAAATGTTTCCTTCTGGCCTCTTCATGATCCATGATGCCTCCACTAGTTGTCAATACCACATACCTGATGGAAATAATTCCAATAGGAAAATTGACTTACAATTGGTGAAAAAATTTGGACTTACCCGAACTGACGAGATGGGAGGAGGTTGTTTGTCCACTTTTCGATGTGTGTAATCGGTACGTCGAATCTTGGGGAAATTACACCGCACTTGTTTAGCCTACCGGTCAAATTCACGACAATTTTCCCACTTCTGTGGTCGTCTACGATTTCGAATTCACCAATGTAACCGTGCTTCATCATCACAGTCAAGAACTTCACGATTACTTTCGAACAGGGGCGGATTAGAACCTGTCTCTTTCCGCGCTTTTCGGCGTTGTTGATGGATTTGAGAGCATCGCTCAATACGTTCATCCGCACCATCTCTGAAAGTAAACAGGTCGAAGATTAGAACACTGACACTGCGAAAATTTGAGGTTAGGTTCGGGACTTTTTCCAAAAAGGCTCAAAACATGATGAATTTCTAAGACACAAACCGTAATTATAAAACTCTTAGTGCAGGGAAAGGTTATAGGCGATATTCCAGTGCAAAAAGCAAAAATAACTGCCAATGTGGAAGACCTGACGTTCACCCGACAACTAACTAGATTCTACCACATTTACAATAAAAAGTCCAACAATACCAACAAAATCAAAAGGATACGAGTTTTTCGAACAAAATTAAGCCTTTTTGGAGGTCCGATGGTCTATCTGAAGCCCAATTACCTGCGATTTATTTCTGTGTTTACGGCACAGGCACTGTCTGTCTTAAAAACACAGCGGAAAAGAAGCAGAAAATTGTTTTACCGACATAGATGGCGCTAAGTGCGCTGTCAAAGCTGTCAATATAATAGCGCGAAATTTGAATAATGAGTGTTATCATACATGTTATCAGCGTCTCGATCAATGCTGAATGGAGAGCGTAATGATAACAGTAAACAAAGGTTGGAAGAGATAAGTCTCATCAAATATTTTATCTTAAGTAATAGATATTTGCGAAGATATTTGGGACATTTTGTTAAGAGATATTGGCAACATTGATTAATTAAATGTCACCCACCTGTCGTAAGTGTCGTTCCATCCCTTTGGCATTTGGAAATTTTTCCGCTTATGAAATAGTGAGCGCGAAAGTAATTAAATTATGCAATTCGAATTTCCCTCTCTTCGAGGTGCATTCCGAGTTTCCTCCGCCTCCACAAAATGCACGTAAAATGCAGGACGACCGTTTGTCAGGTAAAACTTTCATTGGTTATTAGCCTCACCTGCGACGCATGCGCCCCAAAGTTTCTTCGGCAATGTGTAACGTGCACTTCACAAAGTTACTCCGGCCGTGTTTTGGAACGTCGCGCGTCGCTAGACGTTCTCTAAACTACTGTCCCGTTACAGGAACGGCGTCGAAAGACTCGCAAAGTGCACCGAAACCACCCAAAAGCGAACCGAAAGAGTGAAGCGAAGAGGTCGCGGTCTTCTGGAAGGTGTCTCGACAAAGTGCAACGCGATGTAGTTTCGTAAAGTTCCGAGTTTTGTGTAACGGTGCGTTTTCCTTCCCAGCATCCACAGGTGGCCGCACTTTTGGAACCTCTACCTGAGATAAATCTTCGTCACACTGTCCCCCGGTGCTGAAATGGAGTTGTCGATGATGGGTGACGTTGATCGGTGCATCTCCTCTTAAAAGTGAAAAGTTGCGGAGTTTTCTCGTGGATTCATTTCTCAAGAGTGTGCGTGGCTCGAGACCGGAACGTTGGAAATGAGCGCCCAGTGTAAACAAAGAACGAATAGCAGATCGTCGGGGTTGGGGCCCCTCGATCGTAATGCGACCCCCGAAAATTGGCCCAGAGCCCTACTGTACTCCACCTTAGGTTTCTTGATAATTAGTAGCTGCTGCTTCGGGAGTTGCGCCTCTTTAGCTGGTGAGTGCAGTTTTTGTATTTCTCGTTACGCTTTTACTTTCAGTTACTTACTGTTATTCTATTATTATTTATGATTTAGTGACGGAGCGGCCGCAAAAATGAAAGCTTATGAAATGCCGTACCGTGATTGAAATCTCCCGTAAATAATGGTCAACGCGGATTTAATAATATGAAAGAGAAATAAAGGTCCTTGAAGATCGAGGCGATTCCATTGATGTCGGATTTTAACTAAAACTTGACGAGTTGACTTTGTTGCGAACGTTAATTGCCCTTTTCGTATACATCGAGAGTGATGTAATTCATTTCGCACGGATAGGTACGCCTTTTGCACCTAAAATGGCTTTAATTAGGTTATACAAAACAGCAATTCAAACACTTTATTAAGGGCACCGTGATGGAATAACTCAATGAATTGACTTTATTCATCATCTAATCAACATAACTTTTGGTTTGGTTGAGCTAACAGAGTTTGAGGGAAATTTCTGACGTCTGTTTGCCAGATTCTATGCTTTTGTGATGCAATATGCACCAAGAGCCGGAAGCTTCAGAGAACGAAAGGGCTGCAATAAATCTTTCATACTCCATGCTCCACATGGAAATGTTTAAAGAAGTTCAATTTATCGTGTGAATTTCCCCCAAATTTACATTTCATTTCCTTTGCTTTTTTGAGAGAAACAAAATGCTTTGTCTGTTAGGGATTTTTCACGGTAACCAAATTATTTATAGTGACCAATCTGTCAAATAACCAAGGTCCAAGCGAAACATGACACTTCAAAGAAGTTTGGTTAGGTTTCGGTCATTCGGTCAACCTGAAAATCACCGAAAATCCTACAGGTTTAGTTGAGGGTTGAGGGTAGAGCGTATTGGCTCTTTTTAGACTATTGCCCGCAACGACTCCGCTACTGATCGGGCTTAAATGATGAATTTGACAAGTGACAGGTGTCAATTATTGTCCTGAAGAGTTTAAACCGTTTATCGTGTTTTACTGACCTCTCTCTGAAAATTGATAATCTTTCGGGGGGTGAACGAGTCGACCCTATCGATAAACAATACTCGTCGATAACGAAAACTAATCACGAGCGGTCGAGGCTCATTCATTCTCATTTTTTCTCTTCTTCGATAATAAACTGTTCGGATTGTGGGATGGGAGATGTTTATAATTCATAACGGGGGGATGAAAAAATGTCTCGGGGAAACTTCTCGGTGATGACACGGTTAAGTAATTATGAGTAGGTGCGCGTCCATGTCGTGTACGAAAGATGAACGGTGGCTCTTGTGCGAAAAATCCAACTTTGTAATTGTTCGAGGAACTTTTTCGCTTCGTTCTTTTTGCCCGTAGGTACTTACCTAAAACGGCGAGGGTCGGAATTCTGTAGGGCGGATGGTAATGGGAACGGAAACTGGAAAAAAATCGGACGCCCTTCAATTTCCTCCGACACAGGAAAAAAAAACAGAAAAATTTATTAAAAACTCGCATGTGATGGAAGTTACTATCTGGGAAGTAATTCAATACGTTATCACATAATAATGCTCGATTGATAAGTGGATAAAAGAGGACGACCATCAGTAAGATGAGTTCAATTTCATTGATGATAACCTCGCGGTGCATGTATAATCATTACGACGTTGCAGTTGTCGTAAGGTAAACGAACCCATTATGAGTCTTGTTTCACACTTATTACCAAAGTAATAAATAGAATGTAAAAAATCAAGGCGTGCAGACATATGATGGCATAAAACGACAAAATTTTATTGGATTATAAGTGTGAATAAGCTAATTGATGATGCGTGCACTCAAGTAAATTTCGTATGGTAGAAACCCTCTCTTTAATAGGATTATTATTGTTGCGTGGGGCACTTAGGAAATGCGCGCTAATTTATTGTCTTAAAAGTTACACCGTAACGCCCTACTTCACAGATGTAATCTAGTGGTAAATTATTCCAAAATAAGCCACACTTTTATTATTTAGTTGGGTGATTCCCGGATAATTGAAATGACAATTAATTATGGTAATTGAGGTCGTTTCGTTTAATTTGCGAGGACGATACAAATTTTTATCGCCCCAACCCAGTTCATTTTATGAATAATTTACTGATCTTCGATTCGACCTTTTTAAAGAACCGCCGGTCTCCAGTACAATTCCAAGAGGGCCTGTTTATATAAACTCGCATGGAACACGGATTAGGGCGCGATAAGACTATTTATTTTTAACTCTTGAGACTTGAAAGGGTCGTTTAGATCTTTTAGAGGGTGGCGCGACGAAAACGGCCCTCGTTTCTAAATAGAGGTGTGTACTGGAGGTTCCCAAACATCGGAATAGTTTTGAACTCTATAATGTAATTACGATTTAATTTTAATATTAAATTTATATTTCATTATGTTCCGGGATTGGCACAGATATTTCATGAAATTAAATGGGCACAGAGGGTGGACAAAATTTAATTAAATGTAAATGAACTACACGAATATCGATGACGATATTAATTGCAGGTGTATACACGGCATTACAGGAACGTTTGGTATTATTTTAATAAAATTCGTGTCTCTGCAATGTCCCATTGTTTTGTCTTTGGAGTTTTTGCGATTCGTTTCACCTGTTGCTCCGTTTTGCACTCTCTTTATCCACTTTGCGATTATGCTGTCTGTGATAAGCTCCCCTGATTTACCGTAAAAATCGTTATCTTTGAAAATATGGAGCAATCGATATGTTTTTTGGATAAAGTAAATAAATAAATAGATAAAATGTGTCATCCCATGTATTTTGACTCTCGTATCGCATAAATTCCGATGGGACGAATTTTGCGAGTTTCAGAGGGCAGGGAACGAGAGTCGTGTTGGTCAACGTTTGAAATATTTAAAAGTGACCCAATCAATATCGAGACATACGGAACCGACGAATTTCACCGCATCTGCGAAAGCCGTGCACCGTAAGGGACATAAAATCGAAACTGATGAAAATAAAATACATAAAATTGAAAACGTCCAATATTCAAAACCGTATGTATGCTGATGCGGCCGTGTGTGGTGAATACTCCACTTTCAGTCAGGTCGTGTACTCATTGTGGTCTGTTCTTGTTTTATTTAAGCTTTAGGCGTCTTTTGATAAGGGAGGGTTTTTAAAAACTCTCCCTCTCGCTCGGCGTATTTCGTATTATGTATGGCGAGCTTTTAATAACCACTTTGGGTTTCTCCGCTGGAGATTTTTAGGTGACGATCTAAATAAACCATATGCCCTCAAACTCGAAATAACCCTGTGGGAATTCGTGTCGGTTTTTTTTTTATTAAGATCGGTAAATATTTAAAATATTCTGTACTTATATAAACTAATGTTGTCGGCCGAGGGTTCATAATAGTTGAATAATACAGAAGGACCTCCGGTTCTGAAACATTCATTTAGTTATTTAGGACTCTCTCAAGTTTCGAGGGTGGTTTAGGGCCCAACTTTTTAATAATTACGGATCGCGCCCTCAAAAAAGCGATAATTGTGAAAAAAGGGCGTCCGAGGACCGCCGATAATCCCTGCTGGATTTAGCGCGGATCCCGACTTTTGTCCGCGCGGTGACCGGTCATACATTCCTAAGCTTTTATACAACAGGTATTTCCTTTGTGGCGTGTCTGGTGGTTGGGACTGTGATCGTTCCCGGCGATTGTCCCCAGATGTGTGTCACGTTCTCAGGTCGTTCGCATTTACCTACATGCGTTTCGTTCTGTTTTTTTCCCCCGTTCTGCGTTATGCATCAGTTCGGCCCCCAAAGGTCGAATGCATCCGCGGTTTCATTCCCCGTCGTTTTCTTCGCTTTCGTTTCGGTCGAGCCGAGCCACGACGAGAAACGGATCGACGGACTTTCCTCGGGGGATGATTCGTGATTGAATCCGGATTTTCGAAAAAATATAAGGCGACTTATACCCGGGTTTCGTTCTCTTATTAATTCCAAAGTCGCGAAATTAATTTGCCTCTGTCAAACATTCGGCCGTAATAGGGGTGGACTGGGCGAAATAACTCGTTTAATTATTTCCCGAAGAGGGTAACTAAATCCGGGTGTTTCTTTGTTCTTGACGCGGCTCTAATAACGTACTTTTCTCGGCGGGGCTTGAATAATGTTACTTTCGATTTGTTGTTAGCCATCAGCGAGAAAATTTCAATTAGTCGGTGTACATACTCCGGCTTGACGATTAATTCGTCCTTGGACTGCGTCGGACATGCGATATTTTAATAAGACACGACCTCATTCACCACCCGGTGGCACATGTGAAAGAAAAGTTTCCCCGATGTTCATTACGTTTAATTGTCGCCAGGAGTAAAATCTGCAAATAGACATATAAATTTAATTCGGAGCAAGTCGAAAGACGCTGTAAGTGATGAGGTCAATTGCGTCCTCTCTGCTGTGTCGGTAATTCAGGGACGGAAAGACAATTTACTTTTGTGTGACATAGATCTCGACGTTGCATTAGGCAAATGAAAAGGTGTGTTCCTGCCGAAATAACCGTCAGCGCATTGATTGGATAATCAATCTCTCTGGATTTCGTTACCGGAATTGACCCGATCCGGGCGAAAGAGACCATTGTTATTTTCCGCGTTATTTCTAGTCGAAATTGTGCGATTTTATCGCCTAGACCGTTTGATAGAACGTCGGGCCCCTCATTAGACTTTAAAATGATCAAGCCCGTGGAATTTTCGGTCACAGAGAGTACGCGGTCATCGGCATTCGAACATTCTCTCGGAGCCCAAGCTAATTTACAATATCCGGTGTGTGCGTGACTACGATTCCCGAAGAGCGTCAGAATGCAACCCAGGTTCATTTTCTTGATCAGATTGAAGTTTTGATGGCGAACGAAAGTGGAAGTGGCCACCCAAACCCGGCCCTGACTTTTACGAAAATAGCCCCATTGTGTTTATAGATTAAAACCGAATGAAATAAACACCGGATAATGAAGGCCATAATTTAGATGGGGTCAATCGATATTAGAGATTGCAACCAGTCGAAATGCACTTAGTTGAATTCTGATTTCAGCGTCGCAATATTATGCGCATTAATAATTGAATTTGGTGATGTATGCATGCATTCGCCGTTGGAACACGAGATCACTTTAACTTATTTATGTTATATGGCCGTAATATTCAATTCAACGGGAAATGTCTGAGTCTGAGAAGGGTGCATGATGCATGCGTCTAACAGAAATGAGCGGGACTACTTGTTGCGCATCAGCAGGCATCTGAATTAATCATCGACTCCTCGGTTCAATTAATTGCGTATAAGAGCTTTTGATTTCGCGAAGTTTGGCTAGAATTCGTTCCTTTTGGAAAATCGGGGAGCAAAAGCATCAGGTGCATCCTGGCCTCTTCCATAACAAAACCTCGATATCGTACGATTTCTCGAAACCTTTTCTTCGGAATGGAATCATCCGGTATGAGTGTGCTCTTGCTCTGCAGCATCACAATGCCTCTCCATACCTGGATTTCCTTTGAAATCAATCATATCGTGAGGTATGAGGTAGAAGGCCGGGCGAGAACGAACCTCTCGAGAGCGAATCCGGACTAACTGAAAGTGATTACTCGGCAATTTTTCGTGTTATTTCCACGTCTGCGGTATAATTAAGATTAGAGGTGCTCGGATCGAGTCGAATCGGAAGTGAATGAACGAAATAGTCCCTGCGAGAAACCCGGATTGGGTCCATAAATCCACCCGGAGCGGATTCGGTCTCGTCGAGGTTCTTCTCGCAACCTTTCAGAGGTCGTCGATCGTTTGCGATTTCGCGATGCGAGCATATCGGCCGTCCGAGTAATGGAAACCAGTTCTCGTCGGATGACATAACCGCCTCTTTTCCTCCCCGCCGGGGCTTTTTCTTCATCTTCGACGACGGCAATGCGCGATCAGAAATCTCGTTCGTCGGGAGGACAAAACCGCTTTTTGTGCCCGGTTTAGAGGAATAATCACGTTGCATTTCCAGCGGCAGCAATGGCCGGGACTCGGGGCGTTCTTATAAGGCGCAGAAAAGAAAAGTAAATGCAATTTTATGCTCGGATGCGCCGAACGGCCGCGACCCGTATCGTAATAGACTCCCATAATGCCGAAACTTTCAGTCACTCCGGAGACTCGCGTTTTGGGAGCGTTTTAGGGATGGGCAGGAAACATCGATTAAAACATAGACACTTTGATCGTTTGTTTAGAGATTTTCGAATATCGATGTTTTGTTTCGGTGTATCACCTACATTTTTAGTAAAATACAAAGTGGTGTAGCTCCTGAATGAAAAGAGCATTTTCAAAAAACTTACCATCCCTGAATAGCTGCACTCTTGCGCTATCACTCGTCAATCGCGGTGTTTTATACAACTTCCTCGAGTTTTACAGGACGTCACGTAAAATTCTGCAAAATTGTTGAAGTTTGGAGGATTCTTTAGCTGGTTCCACGGTCTAGAAAAATTATGTACTTTTTCAAATGGTCAGGGAAGATTGTCACATTCATCTATTAGAAATTTACTGGAAATACCCAGGGAAATACCGAGGGGTTGACCACCTGGCAATTTTGGTGTACAGTCATCAGCAAATTCTTGACAAATTTGGCAAATTCCTGGCAAATTGGCATATTCTTGGCAAATTGGTGTACACAAGTTTCTTGGGTGGTCAACCCCTCGGGAAGTACAGACTAATTTTGTCCAACTACAGGGTGGTCACAAGAAAGCAACTTTTGTGTTCCATCGTCATTTATTGATGCATCTGAAGAAGACTAACTGATGCAAGCGTATCTTTTGATATGTTTCTTAAGAAAACAATCCAAAAATGAAAGAAGTAAGTCAAAACCGAGGTCAAAACATTTATTTAAAAAACAGCATTTTCATTAATATGTATTACCCCTCCGTATCCATAAAACTTCTCGAATTCGGTCAGTCATGGACGAAATATGTCTGTATTTCCAGTAACGTTCCAAGAGATCAATGTGATAATCTCTCCTCAGATCATTAGAAAAAACTACATAATTTTCCTAGACCGTGTGGAGTCATCCAAACTTTAACATTTTTGCAGAACTTTACGTGACGCCTTGTGAAACATTCTCAAGGAACCTGTATAGCCCAAGAATGCAACTATTCAGGGATGGCAAGTTTTTCGAAAATACTCTTTTCCTTCGGGAGATAGGTACTCCACTTTGAATTTCACTAAAAATTTAGGTGGGCCGATTTTTGTGCTCGCAATTGTAGATATTTTGACAAAAAATATTGAGTTGTCAGGACATTTCTATTTTCTAGTCAGCTTTATCCACGTGTCAGTACTAAAATTTTGCGTATACGTAGTTGGTTGCCTATATTCGACGCATATATGTTACTTGAGGTGCCCTTAAATCAAATTTCTAAGGTTCGATTGCACCATCGTCACTTAAAATGTAAGCCGAGCTTAAACCTTGACGACGTTTGTTGACAACAATTGTAGTTAAGATTTAAGCTCGGTTTAAATTTTAAGTGACAATGGTGTAATCGACCTCAAGTGCCAACTGCACCGCTTTCGCTTAAAAGTCAAAGCGGAGCTTAAGCCTTGACTACGCTTGTTGACAACAATTGTTGCTAAGGTTTAAGTTCCACTTAAATTTTAAATGAAAGCGGTGCAGTTGGCCTTAAGTGTACCTACGTTAGTTTTTGTATGATCGTAGATGAACGATATTTTATCGATATATCGATGTCTTCTGTCGATATAGGGCAGATCGTTTTTTATTTTTGACGATGTTTCCAAACATCGATGTTTTTTCGATGGGATGGGCATCCCTAAGCGTTTATTCCTGGGCGCTCCCCGTATCGTTCATGTGGGTTATGCCCGACTTCACTCTGCGCGACGCCTCTTCCTTTTGCCCGATAATTTCCGTTTTAGACTTTGATGGGTGGACGCTAACTTCATTTTCTGCACCTGTGGCGTTTTCTGGTATCACTCTCGGTGCCGACGTCGGCGTATATGCAAATCCGGCTGTCGGGTGCGTCATGTCGGGTCAAAATGATTTCGGCATCCGCATTTTCCCGGCTCGGTCCGTGGAAAAATTCGATCGTCGCCTTTTACATAATTGAAACGCGGTCTGACCTTTTTTTTCGTCGGTGGAAATCTACTTCCCTCTTCGGGTTTGAATAGTTGAAGAGCGTTATTAAGGTAATTGCACCACAATGGAAGTTTGTGGGGTTTGTTACAGTAATTTGCACTAACGTGTGAGCGTTTAATTGCATCATCGGCAGATAGGGGATGACGATTTCGTGTCTTTTATAAAGGTAAAAGTGTTTTTTTTTAGAGCTGTTTCTGCACACCGCTTACTGTGGATGTTAGGTCGCGGGTGGTACGTGGATAAAGATTAATTAAAATTACGTAATTAACAGATAGCGGACAACACAAAGAGAACAAATCATTGTTGTCTCGAAACGCTTTGTCTGGAAGATTTTTCTAATTATTTGTTGGAAGTTGAAACGGTGCGGATTATTCAATGGGCTTCTCTTCTCTCACTCGGCCGTGTTCGAAAAGTCGGAGTTTCCTCTTTTGCATTGTCCGTTATTATTAAGATCTTTTTGCTTAGGTGGGGCAAAAAGTTAATATCCTTTCAAAACAAACGGGAGTGGAATTAGAAGATATCGGCTCTTTTTCTTTCCACCCGGCGGCAGTGGAAATTCTTTTCGGTTTAGTTTTAAAACTGCGACAGAAATTGGGCGAATGTATGTTTAGGGTGAGATTGTCGTCCCTTGCATTGCTGAAATAGCCGACTGCTATGTTTTGAAAAGGGTGGAAAGAGGATCTAGGGTTCACTAACTACGGGCAGTACAGAACAGACAAACGGGCAGATGCAAAACATTGTTCTATTCAAACGTATTTATGTACTACACCTGTCTACCCACCTTCAAGTGGCTACGCAAAGGCCACAAACGATTAATTTTCTCCAGGGACATGTCCAGGGAAAATAACTACAAATTTGCTCAAAAAATTACATAGGCGATGATGTTTTGCAATGTAATACTCTCGTGTACTAGGAAAACTTGGTAAAAAAACCTTGGTTGAAAGTACCTATACTCATAAATAGGCAATGATTTTATTATTATATCAGAACAATGAGACTAATTTTGGGTCGTCATGTGAAAAATTGCTTTTAGATTTCATATTCGATTTTTAGATGAGTGGAAGAAAATAATCACTCTTAATTTATTAATGAATTTTTTTATAGTGTATGTACTCTGAAAATTAAGTACGTAAGTATCAATACTCACCTAGATTATCATAATATTACCGTAATTACTGTTTTAATAAAGTGGGTCGATAGGATGTAGGTATAAAGATTTTCCATTACGCTCAATGTTTCCATTGTCCAGGAGTACTTTAATGACTTCTTTTATTTTTTAATACTCGTGTACTTACTTGTACCTAGATATAGATTTTACAAAATGTATGTGGTTATTTATTCGGTTGTTTCGTTATTGAATGGACACTAATGGTTATGATGAGCCAGCGGAAATATGGATTCCATTTTTACGGAGAAGTAAAGTACAAATACATGAAAGGAAATCTGTAGATGTAAACATCAACGATTTTCATTTTATCTATTGCAATAAATATTTCAAACGTACCTGGAAAATGATTGGACATTTTAGAAACTTCATACTATTCATTACTTGATCGAACTATGGGGATATTTTATGGGATTTTTTTGAAAAGATCGATTCTTGTTATGCATATTGGCAATCGTGGGATTGAAATCCATTGTTTGACCAGCGAGTATCTCTACGCGGTCTGTTTCTTCGACAAAAACCATCCGCGTATATTCGGAATTAACAAGCGGAAAATTAGCCGACTTTGTGAAAGTAACCAGAGGGTTCCTCTTTGCTTTTTCCCAGCCCGGCGTTTTTGATGATCGTCCCGATAAAAAATTCCACAATTTCGTTAGATACGGTTTGGTTCCGCGACGACAAAATCAAATATTGAGTTTTCCGGGCTCGCCTCTCTCTATACCTACAAAATAATATAATCATGCGGTTCGGTTGGAAATACGGCCGACACAGATGCCCATTAGAGAATGTATAACCTCATTAAGCTGCATGGTTGTTATAACGTACAAGAAAATCCGATATTTAGTCGAATCCGTGCACTGCTCCTAATAACACATGCCAAGTGGCTTATTACTTCATGATGCATCGATAGTGCAACACGATAAGCAAATAAATTACTTGATACTGTTCCGGGAAACTCGTGTAGAATGCTGAAAACTGTAAAATACACATATGAAAAATTCCGGGCAATCCAACTGTCATTATTATACCTAGAACTTGTTGTCACGTTCGAAGTCTCATAAACCGAGCAATATTCTGTACATTTATTACATTATTACCAGTACCTATATTAGAGTCTAATAAAAATGTACCGCCGGAACGGTCTGGGTGACCGTTCCCACGGGTGGTTTTGGGAAAAGGCACCACCACCCCCAGTTTGGATGCCAAAAATTAAGGCAGTCGAAAAGGAATCATCAACCTGAACGGATGTACACCCGAAACGTGAAATAAAGTGCTGAACCGAATAAACCATTTAATCATTTCGAACTCTTCTAAACCAAGTCAAAGAAAGAAAAACATCACATTGTTCATATAGAAAAATCCTAAACTTCCGTAGGCTTTTTACATAAAATTCCCGCCCGTGTGTTCAGGCATGGATTTAGGTTCTATAAAATTATCTCGCGTTTTATTGCGGATACGTACAGAGAGTCCCGGTTTTAACGCTCGTATTTAAACAACTATAAAGTGGGTTTAAAACAATAGTTGAGGCGAACACATCATTGCGATGCGAGGGCGAACGCGTTCCCCTGATTATTGTTTATTCGCATGAGATTATCGCGCGCTATCAACCGAACCGCGCTCCAAATAGGCTGAGGGAATTCCGAGCGTTTATCTAAGTGCGATAAATGTTTGACGAAAGCTCCGAAAACGTTCCAACGTCCACACTCGCCGAATGTTTCGCAACGATTCCTGTTATATTCACATCTTTTCGTTTTCGACGATCCCCGCGGATAAAGTTTAACGCGATTCACATTTTCCCGAAAGTGGACCGGACAGGTTTAATTCCCGTATTTACGGTACACGAGTCCGTTTTGGGTCGTGCACCCGACAAATTAAAAGTTCTTTTTCTTCAAAATGCTATTATTGCGTCCACGTCCCGAACACGACGGCTTGTATTACATTGTTTCTTACAGGCATCCACTGAATGTTAACCATGTGAATTACTGCGCCTTCTTTTTAAATGGTGCCTTTTTTTATTTTCTATGTAAATAAGTACGCGTTTGTATCTACGAGTCGAAGTATACTCATCATCTTATGGGATCTTCTTTATGACTACCTATGTGGCCCGTAAGATGCTATTAAAGCTAGTTTTACTGCATTATGCCAGACACCGGGAAACCTCTCAATAGCGGAGGCCCACACAATGGAAGGCGTATAAACACAATAGATAGTAGGCATAGTTCCAATGTATCGTTACATTTTCTATTTTTGGTTTCATTCATGATTATTTGCTTTCCGAACTAATCCAAGAGGTGAGAACCAGCGTTTTGTGAAATGAATTTTTCGCGAATCTTTGTAAGTAGGTACAAAATGGTTTCAGTTTCATTCATGGTTTCTTGAGTGCTTTCTCGTTTTTATATCATTTTCTTGTAGAAAAACATCAGGAACACGCAGAAGGGCCACCTTTTTGAAAAGTTATCATTTTCGACTTTAAATCGGAATTTCAGACTAACACCCGGATCTTATAAAAGTGGAATAAGGATGTGATAAATCTCTTGCATTTGTCACACTCTAAGAAGCGTCACTTTCACTGAAGTGACTTTAAATTTGATTACGGAAACGAGTGTTAATCTTTAACTCTTTAACTCCTCTTTCCGTTGAAATAGTATGTAATTTTTCATACTGATAGAAGATTTTCCATACTGGATTGAGTATTATTTACAGTGAAAATAATTCATCAGTTTCGCACTTATTTAGGTTATATTCGTTATTTATCGTAAAAGTGAATATTTTTATTATTGCTTTCTTTTGCTTTCCGAACTAATCCAAGAGGTGAGAACCAGCGTTTTGTGAAATGAATTTTTCGCGAATCTTTGTAAGTAGGTACAAAATGGTTTCAGTTTCATTCATGGTTTCTTGAGTGCTTTCTCGTTTTTATATCATTTTCTTGTAGAAAAACATCAGGAACACGCAGAAGGGCCACCTTTTTGAAAAGTTATCATTTTCGACTTTAAATCGGAATTTCAGACTAACACCCGGATCTTATAAAAGTGGAATAAGGATGTGATAAATCTCTTGCATTTGTCACACTCTAAGAAGCGTCACTTTCACTGAAGTGACTTTAAATTTGATTACGGAAACGAGTGTTAATCTTTAAATTCTCGACTTGAGCAAGGGATTTTTGTTCCAAACACAGGATTTTCGACTTGGACTTGGAATTTTTTGCATGAACGCGAAAATTGTGACTTGATGACCAAGTTTTCCGCTTAATCTCGGTTTTTTATTCTAAGCTTGGAATTTCTAATTTGAACTCGACATTTCTGACTTTTGCTCGTGGGGAAGGAGCGAATGTGAAGGTAGCCCAACTTTTTGTGCTACTAAGGGCCAACTGCACCGCTTTCACTTAAAAGTTAAGCGGAGCTTAAGCCTTGACTACGATTGTTGCTAAGGTTCAAGTTCCACTTAAATTTTAAGTGAGAGCGGTGTTTTTGGCCCTAAGGCTCAGTATTTCCACCCATGGTTAACCTCCAGTTAGCTAACTGGAACCTTAGACTGTAACAATTCCGGTTAAAATGAATAATAAAGGCTCACATTCGAAGTTACAGTTAGCTAATCTGGGGGTCAACCAGGAGGTGGCGTTAATGTGTTTTTAATTGTTGAAATTGACAATTGCTCTGATTTTTGAGTGTCCCGAATTTTCAAAAAAAAAATCTAAAAAGTTCCACCAGTTGCGCAGTCTTGGGCATCCCCATAAACTCGTAATTTCTGACTAAAAGCAAGTTCTTAAGTCTTTGCTTGAGGATGTATGTTGACCAAAGTTTAACTTTTGTTGATCTTTATTGTTGCGACAATTTAGATAGGGCCAGTATTTCAGTCATGGATTAAACCAAGATTAAGTAAACCGGAGTTCGATTTCCACTTCAATGAAAGAGAACAAAATTCAATTTGAAGAGTTGTTAAACCTTGCCTGAAATACTCGTCCTCGAACTCGAGTCTAAATCGGAAATTTTTGGTTCAAAATCGAAAAATTCTAGTTCAGGACGAAAATTGTGAGTGTAAGAATCAGTTGTTCAGTCCTTGGTTATCTTGAACAATTCTGTAGGAAATCGTCATAATTTTCAAGTTCCCCTTCTACTCCTACGTAGGCACAGCGTTTTCAAAATGTTTTGCCAATAACCACCCGGCTACTTTGTTAATGCTTCCGAATGCTCGTTGCACCTTAAAGCACCTACACGTGTAGTACGTAGATTCGAGAGGCGTCGCCGGCAAAGCGTTTCCGTGAGAGATAATCCAATTACGGACGTTTGGAAGTGCATTCCGACAGCCAGCGGAACATCTGCTCTAGCCGGATCTCCTCTGTCGGATGCACGCGCGAACCTCTCTCTCCCCTTTATGTACGCGGGGAGGCTTTCGGATGCCTGACGAAACACGATCGCAATCCTCTCGTTCTCCATTGTTTCGGTAAACCGCCGACGTCACCATCACTCGTGTGACGCGGTTTCCGGGGTGCCCGTCCGCCACCCCCGTGAAGACTCCGGGACCGGACCGCGTCGGGTCGATCGGCTCATCGGGAAAAATCGCGAGGGAGTTGCGGAACGAAACGATGACGGATCGGTCTCTTACGGGCCCCGTCGTATGAATGACTAACGACGGCCCGTGCCCGTGATTAAAGTCGGAAAAGCCGGGTCGTTGTCAGGAGGAGAAGGCCCGGGGGAGGTTGTCGTGGATTAAGGCACCTGCTGATGATGATGATTATGATGATGGTGGTGTTGATGTGGAAGGGGATCCCTCACACGCCTCGATATGAGTTGATAAACTATTCACGTCCCATCACGAGAGGCGTTAATTGAATAAAGTATTGCGTGGAGGGTCGGTCGGTTGCTCGGTCGAAGGTAGGGGTTGGAGCGATTCGTTCTAGATCGTATGTTATGGGGGCGATCGAAGGGTGTTACATCAATTTTCAGAAGACTCCCCTTTTTTCATGTCTCGTCTCACTAGGTTCAAATCTCGGTTCAATCTCTGCAATGGTTCGACTTACATAGTTCACCTGAACTGTGGCATTTACTAGCTACACTGAGAGAAAAGATCGTTTGACTCAACAAAATGTCATTTCAATGAAAATATTTGGTTGAACCAAAGATTATCTCCGTTGAACCAATAATTCTCATATTTTAGGTTCAACCAAATATTTTCAACGTTAAGAAATTTAGTCTTGACACAATCAAATATTCAATAGTTCGTATCCAAAAGAACCTTTTTGAGTCAAACGATCTTTTCTCTGTGTAGTAGTAGGTACTTATTGTGAAACTCCTCTTTCCGTTGAAATAGTATGTAATTTTTCATACTGATAGAAGATTTTCCATACTGGATTGAGTATTATTTACAGTGAAAATAATTCATCAGTTTCGCACTTATTTAGGTTATATTCGTTATTTATCGTAAAAGTGAATATTTTTATTATTTGTCAAGAGAATTACTTATTCTAATAATTCCTTGTGAAAAAATTTCCCATGCAAATTTATTGCATTTTGGCACCTTTTCCTACTTTTAAGGATTGAGTAGAAAAATTGAGGCATCACAGTCCTGTTCCTGAAATTTTTGAACACCCTTGAAAATTCTGGGTATTTCTGAACATTCTGAGACATTCCTGAACCCTCCCAAATAATCCTGAATATTACTAAAAGGAGATTCCCAAGAAATCCCAAAACTTTCTATAAAGTGAAAATTCCTGCAGATTCTCAAGACATTTCCAATCATTTACAAGGAATTAATTCTCCGAAACATCAATTAAACCACGCTTAAACTTAAGTTGGCAAAAACTCAATTATTTTAACTCTCATTAAACCTCCAGTTAGCTAACTGGAACTTTGAATGTAACCCTTTTTTATTCATTTTAGTCAGAATTGTCACAGCATAAGGCTTCGATCAGCTAACAGGAGGATAACCAAAGGTGAAAAGACCAGCCCTAAATGTTATTTTAGAAACCTTTTGAAAAAACCGTCTTTTTTTAAATATAGAGAACATACTCCAATCCTGGAGGCTATGGCTTTTCTGATATCCAGTACAAGCTCCTAGGGTGTTTTGTGCTTTACTTGTTCCACAATTCCGAGTTCATTCACCCTTTTGACCAACTTTTCATATTCACGGGGTAAAGAATGGAAATGTACATATGTGCTCATTCCATTATATTATTTGTGTAACTTCATGTACTATCGAGTGCAGTCCTTTTCCCCCACCCTCTCTCTCTCTCTCTAGCACAACGGGGGAACCCGCACGCTAGAGCGAGAGGATGGGGAAAACTTTTGCACTCGGTAGTACCTACAGGGGGTTTTCATTTTTCAACACATCACTGTCTCCCACATGTTCTTCTAAGGTGGCGATACATCCTGGAAAAGTAGGTATGTTTTTGCAAAAGAACGCATATTTTCGAAAAATTAAGTTAAGCTTATCTGGATGTTAAACAAAACTTTATCTGTAGGACAACTTCAACTGGTAGATGAAAAGATCATGCCAGTTCACAAAATGTTGGCAGTTGTATTCTATCTTGAGACTCGGTAATTCTCCTGAAGATTTTCTTCTAGAGATGTTACAGCGTGACCTATCTGATTATTATTGGTCGTTTTATCGACAGCAGGTCTGATGCGTCCATAGGACGTAACTTGAGGCAAATCGATCTCGGGTTACCCCCAGGAAGCGCTACAAATTAGCATTCCGAATGAAACTTTAAACGAAGTGGTGAAGCCTCCAAGTCCCGTCATTCCCGTCTCGGTCATCATGCATGCATGCGATTCCGGAACGAACGGTATATATACGAACAGGAAGCAAAACTCTGCCCCGGGCTTGGTCTTGTCAAAGTTTTTTCCGTGTTGCATTTTCCGTACTGGGTAAGCAGGTTATCCGAAAGTCTCGTAAATTGGCGCAAAAAGCGTATAAAAGCACAATGGGAAAAAGGAACTAAACACGCGACTTTTCTCGAGGAAAACAACGTCCGTCCTATGCGCATTATGTTAATGAAACACTTTGGTTATTCGCTCTAGTATAAAGTTTAAGTCTTTTCTTCGCAGACAAGTGAGTAGAAAAATAGTTGATTTACGGCGGATTACCGGTACTTTGTGCGATTGCAATGGTGATAACGCGGGTGCATTTTCCATTTTAAACTAACTAGTGCTACAAATTATATCATTCAAGGTGACTTATCGGCCGAAACTGGGATAACGAGAACCGGCATTTGCTTTGAAGTGCGAATATTCTCCTTTTTTTAGGTCTTTATGAAAAAAAGCAGATAAGCACCCTCAAGGGTTTATCACTGATGATGGAAGTCAGGTTCCTAGTAAAACCGGATAATCCATTCGAATCTATATAGATTAATTGAAATAATCCGATTAATCGTAATTCGATTCATTCGCATTATGAATTTCGTTTCGATTACAATATACACGTTTTTTTCCAATCGAGATTTTTCTTAATCCAATGGTAATCCCTAGGTAATTGCTCAATTTGCATCGATAATTTTCCATTGTATTCTAATCGATCAGTCTTGCGGTTTAAAATCAGATTCGCGTAAAAGTGGCAGGATGGCCCTTGAGCTGAATGACGTAAAATTCAGTATTCTGCAACGCACCGCAGGATACGTCGAAATAAACGGCATACGTCGATTAGATTATTTTTGTACGATTAGTGATCGAACTCGATTTGCGATTTAATCGATTCGGGAATTTCGCATTCACCTCACGGATGTCCATCCTCGCAAAATATAATACGAAGATCCGTCGAAAAAATTGCGGACAACGCGGTCCTGATGTTCTCCCGCAAATTGAATTACGGAATGCGAAATAAGCGGACCAGAACCCCTGAAAAAAATCGCTGACTTAATTACCCTCGGGGCGGACCCTTTTACAAACACCACTATTATGTTGTACGTATTATTCCAATGCGGCGAAAAATTTACAAGCTTGTGTATAACTTGAATCGAACGGTAATATGCAAATTCGGCGTAATCTGTGTTTTAATAGTTGGGGAAATCAATTAAAAGTTCTCGAAAGTAGAAAATCTGCAGAATAAAGGGACCGCAATAATCGGGCTGATATTATGACGGCACAACAGCAGGTTTTTTCGTGGCTTATCTCATCGAGGGATTTGAATGACGGTTTGACTGGTTAAATCCCTCAGATTTAACGAAAAAATCCCGGATTAGTACAACTCTGTATACTAAATATCCGACGATTAAAACGGGTGAGAAAAGGCACGTTCCTCTTTACAAAGTTCCTCTTCCTTGTTCGAAAGAGCGTATTGAAGAAATTGGGTTATGGTAAATACCGAAATACGTTAAATAGGAACTCGCATTTATGCGATAAGGGAAAAGTCTAGCTTCGATTTTATCGCGCCCTTTTTATATAGTCGCGTGACCTTTACAAGGCGACTCGACCTAACGGGAAACTAGCGGAGAGTTTTTTTTCAAAAGTGGCTCAACATTGTATTTAAGGGTGTCGACGAATCACCGCCACTAACTTTTTTACATAATTATTAAAAAGCTTTATCATTCGAAAAAAGTGATTGGTGCCGGTCTAGTGGTGCATTCTTATGGTAATGAATAATGGGTTCTCGCTGGGTGATTGCGTGTTTCTGTACCTTTAAGAATGTGCCTCCTATAACATACCGCCCCCCTGAGGCTCGCACACTCAATAAAAATCAATATCAGGGGCAGCGCAATCCTTTCTAATCGACCTCATCCATTTGGCAGCTTCTTCTTTTTGCGATCCATGTAATAACCTAAAAGCGGATCTACTTTTCGCACTCTGCGAGTGGGCCTTGAGGAATGCCATATTTTCGCAAATTTATTCCAATAAGTGTCCTCGTGGACCTCTCGAGAATTTCACGCACAACTTCTCGGGGAATTCGGAAACACGAAAAGGTGGAAGTTTGAAATTCGTTTCGCAAGTATTCACCGGCGAAATATTAAAGAGATATGCCCTTTTGTTCGATTACGATTTCGGGCGTAAATTCGGTTTTATATGCGACTCGACGCTGTTTACACGTTTTCATCCCTTAACAGGAACGTAGATTTGAATAAATAATTTTCAATTTCCAGGAGGTGCTTGCAGTTTTGGTTTCGAAAATTGTCGACGTTGCTGGGCCGGATTTATGACCGCGTTCATGTTTCATTGGGCTCTTTATAATATTTTGGCGCTCGGCGTGGGCGCTCAGGAAAACCGACATGAACCTAATTAATTGCAAACATTAGCCTGGCAAATGGGGGCTCAGGCACCTGTAATTAACGAAAAACTTTGCCGTTTTGAAATGGGTGGAAATTCGTCATTTTCGTGAAAAATCCAAACAATTTTATCGCCCTGCCCCGGGCGCATTCACCGCGCTATCAATCGAGTTCAATGCCTGGATGCTGCTTGCATAAGTCCGAGTGCGTGATTATTTATAATCACCGTTGCAGACTTGAGGGGTTAAAAATACCCGGCTCTGCGTACTATGTACCGCTGTTAGTTTCGGAACGCCAATAAAACTTGCAGCAACTAAAAGCCCATCAATAGTGAAAGACAAGAAGGCTCACAAGAATGATGACTTCCACTCCCCATAAATAAATAAAGTCCTGTAACACATGTGGGCAATCGTGCGCGGTGCAAAAACGTCTGAAGATGGTCAAGTTGCTTCGGGAAATCCGGGGAATTCGCAATTTCGCTTTATAGGATTCATCTGGTCGCTTTTCTCCCGTTTGACGATTAAAATCTCGTTTATGGAAACATTCGCGATTTGATCGAGTCCCGTTTCGGATAGGTGCAAATTGAAATCCTGATTCGGGCTGAATTCGGGGCGCGCGAGGTCGGTTGAATATTTAAAAAGTTCCGTCAGGTCGATCCGTGTTTTCGACAAACGATTCGCGCGTCTCGAACTCTACCGGAGAGATATAAAAGAGTTTTCGTGCGGGATTAATTTCGAGGGGGCGAAAAGTCGCGGCGGGACACCGTTCTGCCATTTCGGGATTAAGGGGGCGATGAGCTTTCGCGGTCAACTCGAAAGCTCCCCGATAATTTCTAATTAATCTATTTTCGAAAGGGGGACGTGATACGGGGGTTGCGCGAGGAAATCAAATAAACTGGCCATTAATTAAGTCGGAGCGTGTCTGCCGGGCTTTAGTGGCGTCCCGGGACCGCCTTGGCGGTTTCAACACCGCCCGAGTGAGGTTTTAAGTGTGAAAAGCTCGCTAAAAATACTCTTTCCCTCATCTCGTTGATTGACTCGCCGCCGCGTAGTCAGTTATAAAGTCTCCGGATTATTTGCTTGGGTTTCGTTGTGAAATTGTTTCTGGAGAGCGATTCTTAAAATATTTACGTGACCGGACGATGTTAGTTTCATTAACGTCCGGCGAAATGGGAAATTTGAGGTGCAAGGAGAGGTTTCTTGCTCTATAGAAGTTGTTTTCGAGGCCGCTTCTGCCGCGCCGATGATGAAAATAGCGACGATGTCGTTCATCCCTATTCTTTTTTCCTTGTAACAACTTTTGCTGGCACTTTCTCTTCGGAGATATTACCCATGTGTTAGACATTAGATAAATTGTCTCTTCTAGCTATGCTATGAGTTGATAAATTTAGCAGTTGGTCATGCAAAATTAAGTAGCATCCAAATGGGCAGTTTACCATCAGATGCAGAAAAATGCGGTTATTAAAAGCGTATACCTAGGTATTATCTTATCGTTTCTACTTTGTGGTGCGGAACTGAAGCGAAGTTCAATTTTGTTGGGTTTTGTTTCTAAATCAATCGAAATCACAGGAAAATAATAATAAATACATATGTATCTAGGGACTAAAGTGACACTTTTTTCTCATGGGTGAATATTGTTGCTTTTCTTACCCCATGGAAAAGGTAACTTTGGTCCTATAATGTAGATACGTACGCCCTTTTTACAATTTTTAGAAGAAAAATCCAAATATTTGATAATTTTCCCCACTAAGCTTTGAATGGGAGACTCTGACATATCAACGAAAACTAATCTTTTCGCATTTTTATAATTTTTGTACTTTCTTTCTCGAGAGAAACAAATTTCCATACTGAGCTTCGAATGAAATGCTTGGAAAAATAACCATATCAATACATGTTTTTATAATTTTTTCATTCAAATTTTGATTGTATGTACTACCGAGTGCAAAAGCTTTCCCCATCCTCTTGCTCTAGCACGCGGGTTCTCCCGTTGTGCTAGAGCGAGAGGGTGGGGAAAACGACTGCACTCGATAGTACCTACTTTTGGGAAAATAGTAACAAACATTTGAGTTTTTCCCCAAGAGAAAGGAGAAAAGTGGCACTGTACCTAGTCCCAGAATTCCGAAAATAAACATTTGGTTTTTGACATTCATTGTAATTAAAATTTTATCAAAATGAAGTAATTTCACGAAAAGACTCCGCAACAAAGTGAAAGGAACCCAGTTTTTCTGGGAAATTTACAGAAAAATGTTCTGACGAAATGTTTACCCGAATTTACAGCTGAAAATTTTGTGTAGGTAATAGTGTTTAACTTGGTGCTTAATATTGCAGAAAATAATGGGCATTGATTTCATTCCCAAAAACTGACTATACTACCAAATAAGTGAATATTCGAAAATTCGTTGTTTAAAATTGAAAAAACAGTCAACTTGTTTACACAATGTCGAAATTCGCGCGAGAAGGGTGTTGTTACACGGCAAAAGTCATCAAAATGTAAAAATCTGGTTCCACACTACAAAGATGAAACAATTTTACCTATGTTACGTGTTGGCCCGCAGGAATTCAGAAAATTCAGCTTTTCCGCGGTTATTATTGCGATAGCATCAACTATTTCTTTGCTATTATGATATCCGCGCTCCTTTCGCAAACTCCAGAAGCCGTTTGCATATTTTAACGATAAATTTCGCAGAGCCGGAGAGAAGTTCTTAGGGTAAGTTATGCGAATGAATAAAACGCGTAATATCAACCGGCGTGTCTGCGATCCGAACTAACGTACGGTATTATTCAGATAACAGATCAAAGGGTATTTTTCTCGCAATCGGTCCGCTAAGACAACGCGGATAAAGTGCGACTCGGGCAATCGGAATGATGGAGCTTTTCGAGATTACCGGGAAAGCCCGTGCGGGTTGTCAATCTCTGTTTTGGCGTCCCGTTCGCATATTGTATTTTCGCTGGAAAGTGGCCGTTCGTTCCAGGTGTAATCCAATTACTGACCGTTCACATAAACCTGTGCGTATTTCATTTCAGTGGATTTGCGCGCGGGCACTTTGGGCGGCCCAGCCGAGACGCGTATTTATCGGCAGAGGAGTTTTCCGGGTCGATCCTGTCGATTCCGGGCGCGCGGCAAATCGGCCCGGTTAATTATGCATAATTTCGCTAGTTTTACCGACGGCGCCATTACGCCGAAGAGTCGCCTGTTCGGTCGCAGAAATTTACGGCGGGGCGCTAATTGAGGCCGCCTGCATGGAGGAGGCGCATTTAAATATTTACGCGCAAACTAGAGGATGATAAACTTTCAGCAGAAGATCCACAATTTCCCGTCGCCCATGGCCATTTTTTTTTTTCGGATCGAATCGAGTTGCATTTTGCGTTTGTCTCCCGCTTCCTGATGGTGTTATATCGCGTGGGGGTTTCGGGTGGTGCGAGCAAAGTTTCGAAAGACATTATTAGGAAAACTGACGGGCCGTACTCTGCACTTCATAAATATACTTTGCGAGTTTCCACAAGCAACTTCCGTTGTACGAAATGCGAATTCTCGGCGGGAACAAAGCGCAATAACGTTTTGCCAAACGTTTATCGTTATAATAATCCGGCGTTTGGAGGGAAGTTTTGGAAAACGCATCAGCGCCGAGCGCATTTTAAGCGGCCCCATTGCAGGTCATTCGGTCACGATCGACTCACGGGTTTTAATATTTTCCCCTCTCTCTGTCAAATTCTTGATATTCATGGGCACGTCAAGTGTTATTTCGGGAGGAAATGAATTTTGTCGTGATACTCTGCCGTAATAATTATTATACAGCCTTATATTATTCATAGGAGTGTAATTTGTATCCTAAAAAGTGCTTTTTTTCAGATTGTTACTTTCATCGCATCGAATAAACTTGTTTTATATTACGTGAAGTTTGGTGAAATATCCTGTAGATGTTCCGATCGGATATGTGAACATCTGTTTTGTAATTACTTGTCAGATTTTTCTAGATGAGTCGCGGTAATTGCTATTAAATTTGCACTAAATCGCACTAGAATCGCTTTATAATGCGTTTGAAAGTTTCAAGCGCATTCATCATAACCACAATCTTGAAAAGTCATAGACACGAAACCCCACAACATCGACAATGACAGTGCATGACGTCACGTCAGTCACATGATGAAATTGGTCATTGTCACTTAATACGCATTTTCAGTGTATTCAAAGTGTGAAAATGTTTCAAGACATCCCTCAAGGATATTTTAGCGATTTTGATTTTACAAGATGCCGTCAAGTGAAACGGCGTTGTTATTCTTGGATATTTTGTACATTTCGGAGATTTTTTGAAAATGCATTGCATTTATGCATACTGGTGGATATTTTGTCCATCTTTCGGGCATGTTTCATATAGGTATTTTTTTGTATTTTGCCACAAAATAGGAGAAAATATCGGCTCTCGGTAGAGAGTATCTATGAATACCTAGACCGATATAATCCCTTCCGCCAGTGCGGTAATATTTGCTAATGACGTGGCTCTCCTATAAAGGGCATATCTTTCTATTTTACATTCTCTCTTTATGATAAAATCAACCCTCAGAAATCGTCAACTTTAATTGACTTGACCATTCCATGAATCAAGTCTTCATTCAATTCATTTGAAAACTGTGCGTGCATTTGAAGACACCGAACTGAAGTCGAATAATATTTTTCTTGATATTTTTGAAGTGCCGAAAATTGGACCCAATTATGCCATGAATTGTCTGTCTCGATTTCTCTAATGGTTATGAGTAATACGAGAAAGAGACAAGATGGTCTTGCCTTATTCGCAACATTTTTGTCTTTTTTCTTGCGCATTTTCAATGTGCAATGCAATGTGCATATTGCATCCATCGTTTATCTATGTATTTTTCCGTGCATATTTTCCAGTATCTATCGCTGTCATTGTCGATGTTGTGGAGTTTCGCGATTGTGATTGTGTCTTCTCGAATTTATGGGTAGAACGGGCGGAGTTTTCTCGTCTGTGATTCGTCGATTTTCGGAAATCGACCAATCACAGACCTGAAATATGTGACCGACTCATTTTCCCCAATCGATCATGCCATGATAAAAACACCTATGGATTTTCGGTACGAACAGTAAATGGATAGTTATACAGAATATATGCTCGTTTATGAAAGTACATCAAACTTTAATATTTAAAAACTCGTAGGTGCACTTATCCTTTTTAATTTTTCTTTTTCCCGCGACCGCATATGCGTTATTCTCTATAACTAATAACCCATAGATCGATATACCTTTCCTAATGTGTTATAGTTAAATATTGGGTATGTCGCGGTTTTGTTGAAGTGGCGTGTTTATACAAATTCCGCAGGGAAACAAGTTTCGTAACGATGATGGGGGGTGAAACATTCCTTTGAAAATTGAAACAAATATCACAGATTTAGCCACACACCCATATGGCTGCACGTTACGTCAACGGAGAAGAGAAATAAAAATCGCCGTTTTTAGTCTCATTCATATTCCGCATACTCTCATCAAATGTACGCATGTACGAATGTGCATTCGAGTCTCGTATAAGTGCCAACTAGAGAGCCGGTTCTGATGTATAAAATGGGAATTTGTCGCTAAAAGCCCGATTCAATTTTAATGGCGAGTCGCAAATAATATCAGAGAGAGAGTTGATAAAACGGTCCGTTCTAGTAGTACGTGGCACGGAGGACGATAAATATCACTCATCGTGCCCATCGATAAAGATAAAATCCACCTGATGCCGGCCATAACGCGGTATTTACATTGTATCAACGGCCAATTTATCCGCGCGTTCGTGTTAAGGTCGTGTTTATGCGTTATTCATCCGAAAATTTTCGAGGGCCGGGTTCCGCCGAGCCCCCCAGATAATAAACCATAGACGGGCAAATGGAGACTGAAAGATTCACGCCGTCGTTGTATCACAGTCCCATGCATGCGGAATGAGTTTCCAAGTTTGTTCTTCTGGTTCTGGTGGCGTCACCGGTTCCGAATGGGTGTCAGTCGCTTAATCACGAGATGAATAAGCAATGACTTCTGGAGATCCGTTAAAAGTCGAAGTAACGACCTTATTAGCCTTGAAACTTTTCCCCCTTTCGTTCTTTCTTTCCGTTTTTCCGTTGATGTTGATACCGTACGCTGCTTATAAATACACCCCCACGGTACGTTTGGCGAGGTCATTATCGGTTGAGAGGTTTCTCCCCTAATCATAATCCTTTTGTCGAGTGCGGACGGGGTGATATAAGAAAGGCAGCCGAGTGTGTCCACCACGATAACCGATATTTTCACCTCGTCCCTCTCGATTTCCGTCAGTAATGGATGCGCGTTACTAAGCACCTTTCGAAAGAACGGAATTCACTCTTCGATTCATCGAATCATCAGTGTAGATGGTATTATCGCTTTTGTGGAAATGAATGAGTATTCTTCATGTGGTATACACGTCTTTATCCGGGTTCGGGTTAGGAATTGGGTGCATTAAAAATATTAAATTCAACCACCTTATACTCGATAACGGTTTCATTCTTACCGTGTAATAATAGTCGAATCGATATTCGAGGCCTGCGGCATAAGGGTGGTTGATTGTTATTATTGAAATATTAAACCGAATCTATAATATACTTTCAATCCATCATCAAATTCGCCACAATGGGATCACCGGTCGGTTATAATGTAGAGTCATAATGACTTACGAATCCTTTTCTTCCCTATGGTTTTATTCGATAACGAGTTACTCGCCTATTATTCGTCGGTGCCCAGCACTACAAATTTTTCCGATTATGTTCATTAATGTAAGGAAATAAAGCGGCAGCTTCCTGGGTTTTCATCCCTCCCTCGGATATTTCAACAGCAAATTTTCCCCAGAGAAACGAGAATTTACGTAAAAGTACATTACACCATGTGGCGGGAAAGTACATTATAACCCACGAGCCGCGAAATAAAACTTTCCGACAAGTTTTGTTCACTATTTTCTCGACAACCACGTCACTACAAACTACAACACCAATATTAATTTCAAAACCTCATAAATACAGAAAGAAAATTACAACTTCCATAATTAATTTTGAAGTTTGGAATTGCCAACCTAAATTTTCATGAAAGGAAAACTACCTAAATTGCTAAACAGGCTAAATCGCAATTTTTTTTAACAATTTGAACCAACTAAACGATTTGAAATCAGATTTCATGCTTGGATTTAGTGAAATTATAGACCTGTGCGGTAATGAAATCACCAAGTTACGTAATGAAATCACCAGATCCACCTCGATCGTTATGAAAAGTCACACTTTCCAATGTGGGCGTCGGGAAAGATGCGAATGCTCGGTTTGTCCTTCGCCGGATATTTTGGATCTTGTTTTGATCGGCGCGTTCCAGCACGGATTAACTGGGTAAATAAATCGGCACTTTGTTTGCGCAAAGTTTGCATAGATCGCACACGGTTCGTTTATGTGCACAACGCTAATGCATAAAAGCTGCGGGGCGGTAAACGCGCGATTCTCGTGTCGCAGTTCAAAGCTCCCGATGATTCTTTCCGATTCGGAGCATAGAGAGGAGGCGACGTGGACGTGCCGCTCAAAGTAATGGGCCCAGTTTTTCCGTTTCCAGTAGCCGCAGCTGATGATGATGATGATGGGATGGGAGGTTGGGTGGCTGCAGCGAGGACGGATCCGTTTCAGCATCGCTGTCATATTTAACCGACGAGTTGAGACGTTAAAAAGACGTGGGCATTATCGTGAGGTGCTCATGACCCTTCAAGGTTGCCTGTGACTCGTACAATGAAAGACCGAACACTCGGAGAGTGCTTTCAGGAAGCGCCTCTTTCAGGATAACAACTTCATAATTCAGAATCGGAACATCGGTTATTTAAACACCGCGGATTTTCTGTGAACAGAGTGAAAAAACCTCTTTTTGAAAAATGAATTTGTCCCATTCGTATTAAAATTTAAAAGTGGCCATTACCCAATAGTTTTTGATTAGAATTTTTTTTAACCCGTGTAGAACAATCTTTCTCAACACTTTTCGACCAATGAGAAGCCGGCATTTACATTTTTGCCTTCGGCTAGTGTCGCAATGTTTCGCCCTCGTAGAAATGGGCAACTTTTTCACTCGTTGGGAACAATATACTATTTATAGTTTCAATTTGGCTGCACATTTCAAACTGTGTTTGAAGCTCGCGAAAAAATTCCGTTATTTGACACTATTTTTGAATGCGGTTCCAAAAATCTAAAAGCTAAGGAAGAGTTGGAGGGTGGTTGGTTTAGTCGAAAAAACCGTTTTTTTTATCAAAAACTTTTCAAAACCAAAAGAGATTTTTCGCAATGTAGATTTTTGATCGGTTCATTCGTTTGGGATATTTTTTCATTGTGTTTTTCGCTGTATCATGCATCTGCCGGACTGTGGTTCTGTTACAATAAAGGGTAGGTGATCCAATTATTGTATCATCAACAGTTTTGGTCGGCGTTGGATAATATACAACACTAGGTGTCTGTCCGCTTTAATAACCATTATTGAATTAACAAAGGTCCGTTTATGTGTCGGATGTATACGGGGGCATTGATTGACAATTACACCGGCCGATACCGATACGCTTTTATAAACTCTGTGAATATCGTTGAATATACTCAAATGGAACTAGCGCGTATTATGAATGCAGTATTTGACTTAATTGCCGTTTGCCCCAGAGACGATATCATCTCCCTGGATGAAAGGGAATCTCTCAGTACTTACTTGCAGCAAAGAGAAAACTATCTTAAAATTCGAAACATTTTCTACAAGTTTACAGACTTATCATATCAGTTTGCGTTTTTCATCGGGGTTTTCAATGAATTAGTAAAGCGGGGAGCCACATCGAGCCACCGATGTGATAATGTGCTATTCTCGGATTATTGCATTTGGTATATGGTACTTAGTCTATTGAATTTCAAAATATTTCCGTCGAATATTTTTGATGAAAATTCATGAACAGTATTTCGAAATCGAACGTAATTCACCGCCGTTGTTGTAATTTTCATCAATGAGTTATGCAAACAAGAATGTAAAGCGCAATATACCATGCATAATAATAACAAAGTGGGTAGAAGTGAACAAAAATATTAACAACAAGTGCATTTGTTGATAATGCCGCAGAGAGTCCATCGAAATAATCGGGTATACGTTCTCGTTTATATGAATGTCCATCACGATTACACCCCTCGGGCATTTTCCCCCGATGAATGCCGTCCCAGATCATCCCGTTGTGTGCATTTGTCGCGCTTTTTGCCTCTTTTTCCATCATTAAACGGTCGCCATATCTTTTCATGAGTAATTAGTCTCATTGAAATCGACTCAAAGCACGTGCCACATCAATAGACAGAGAGTCACTCCCCTCGTATGTGAATTAAAAGAGCTTTTGAATGAAACCAAATGTTACGACTATCTATCTCCCGCATTTTTTATCGCCGCCGTACCTAATAATAATGTGCGCCATATGTGCACTTGCGCCTAAAAATACTTGACACTGGTACGAGCGGATGTGCCACCCTTATGTACACACCCTTGATCGCTGTAGGGTCGATGGCGTATTAGGGGTGGAATTGATACCGCCACTGCACCACCTGGTAATTATTCCGAAACCGCCCCTGCTGATTTTTTTAGAGGGTCTGTCGGTATCCTCGATTCTATTTTACTGTCCGTTTTTTTCCGAGCGTATACTATAAAGTTTTCAGATTGATCGTTTCGCGACTTAATTGAAAATATTCTCGCTTTTCCACCCACCCTCAAAGTTTTTTGTTCCTCCTTGGGGGAATTAGCGCAATCCGTGAAATAATGATAAGCGCAATTTCTTTCTAATGTCCGGGGTCCTTTTACGATATATGTAGTACACCCGACCGTTTTTAATTTTGCATAGTACACATCCGAGAGTGATACTCGGTCTATTTCTATTCACCCTTTGTAGGCCTAAATGTCCCTTTTAGGAAAAAAGGGTAGTGACCTCAGTGTAAATAACCGGCGATTCAGTCTCCGCTCGAGGAAAATGTCGCTACACGAAACGCCGTTTGAACTTTTCCTCCTTAATTAATTTCCTGCTTTATTCCGGATTCTAGACTAGGTGTAGAGGTGGCGTATAACTGCCACCTCACGTAACTAGCAGGAAATTTAATTTTTCGGTTCCAGGTGGAAATAAGTGATCGATTCGGAAATTATTAAGGGCGAGATTCCATTAAATCTGGTATTTTATTCGCAGTAGGTGTGATAGTTTCAAAACCGATGTGTAAACGCACCCAGCCGACATAAATTTCTCGTATAAATTGAACGTATAAATATTGCGGGAGAGCCAGCGTCGTTTATTTCGAGACGGTGGTGGTACGGTTGGGGTGGGTGCGAACGAGGCATTGAAACAAACATCTGTTACCCAATTTGTTTGGGCAACCATTTGATTTCATTACCGGGCGCGATTTAACGAAATTCTTCCAGCGCGGCTCTCTGCCAATCCGAGATCTCGTTCGAGGTCTGCCGAGGCGATTTTTCTCCTGTGCACCTTTAATTATTTATTCTGAACGAAATGCGCATGGGAAAGATACACACACAATGCCGTTCGACATCCGGTGGTGGTGGAGGTGGAGAGACCGCCGACATGGGTAGGTGCTCGAGGAGACAATAGGAAACGATAATAAAATTGAGAGAGTACACTGGCGGCATCAGAAAACTTGGTGCGGATACCGCGATCACGAAAATTCTCACCAATTCTCGAGGCATCAAATTGACGAAAACCCGAATTTGGAATGAAAATATTGTTTTTGGAAATATTCAAAAAAGTCTTCTAGGAGCGAAGTTCGAATTTGAAAATCGGACATAGTCGCCCCAAGATATTTTGGCCAACACGTGACCCCCAAAGGACCTGACAGATACCTGTCATTAATCAATTAAATTTTGCTTAGCGACTTAGGTCACGTGTTGGCCAAAATATCTTGGGACGACCATAGAAAACAAATCGTTTGTCGTTAGACAATGTGTCGCACTTGAAATGAAGACAGCGGCCTTGTAATTTTTACGACTGAGCGAACTCAAATTCTTACTTTTGAGAATGCACGCTGTATTACATCACAGTATTATTTTTATCCGTTTTTTCCAATTTTCACGTTTCATGTTTCAATTGAAATAAAGTGTTGAATAATCTAGGTAGGTGATGAGCTGCAGGTGTCAATTACTGTATCATTATAATCGAGTTTATAATGGCCCACTTTTTAGTTTAATAGATCATCACATAATAGAAGTCATTAAAGACAGTTGACCATAATTAATAGTAGTTTATGTAACTAGACCTGTAAGCGTAAATGTGTTACATTGATCGTCTCGTATAACGTATTATTCTTTACCCATTAATCATTATTCAAAATGAACATTTTTGTGATGCACATTTTGTACCTTTGAACGATGAAATACCGGCAAAAATTCCGCTCATATGTAATTTAAGATCGACCCTGACATTTGGATACTAAATTCTTAAATTCTTGGTTTGTTCTATTGTCGCTTTCCATAAATATGTTGAACTTTGGAGATGCGAAAATCGTAGATGTCTTTGACGCTTTGTAACCCCGCGGGCTTCACCTTCTGGCTATAAAGTGCACCGCGAGAAAAATCAAGCGGTTTTCTCTCTTAGTATGTAACATACTATTTTTTTTATTTAGAACGGTTTTCCCGAAGGATTTTTCTAGAGCAAATTTTTGGGCAAAAGAATTTGAGAAATCATCCATAGATAAACGGTGTGGGAAATAATGTGTGTGTCGAATTAACGTAAAATTTTCGTAAATTTCATTTCGGTGGCATTTGTGAATATTTATTGAGATGAAATGATACAATTATATTTGTGAGTTTTGACTTTTTCCCGAGCTTTTTCCTTTATAAAAATTATTTAAAATGAGTTGGTCTAATAGTACGTCATACTTACCACTCGTGTTTATACTCTCATCGCCTGCGTATTTCGGAAATAATGAAGACACTTGTATAACAATTTATTGTGTGCAAGAGGGAACGCCTGAGATTTAGGATGTACAGTCCCGATGATTTATTGGGGATTCGTAATGAATTTATGGGGGTTTATTAAAAACAATCATGGTGTACAAAATATCGATGAGGTGTTTGCCCCTCAGATGTGCGTTTTTATTTTTAAGAGAATAAAATTATCAAAATTGAATGAAGTCTTTGCGCAGATTGTCGAATGCATCCGTGCAGCTTCCCGTGAACCGTGTCTCTTGTCCGACATCCATCAGAGGGCTCGAGGGCCCGTGAGTAATGACCGGGCGTTTCGTGACTATTTGAACGGGACATTACCCGAGATTAAATAGAACCAGGTCAAGACTCGATGATTTAGTGCACATGCTGGCGTTTTTAAGTCGTGCGGCAAGTTCTTTCTTACCGGTCATCGATTACCCACCAGCGGCCGGCAACTTTTAATCTAGAATCGTGAAAAGCGCACTATAAGGGAAACCACCCGCTCGAAATTCAAATAAGTACGAACGCGTTGTTCTTTCCCCGAATGCATTCGAAGACGTCTACAATTAGACGTAATTTATGCTCGGAGACGTGCCGTTTGTTGGTATAAACTGAGCCCGCCGGCGTAATGGCTTATAAATCAAAGGTGAACATGCAACCCCCGCGATCGGATTGAATACAATTTTGCGATGCGATTTCCGCTCGGCGTGGTTCACGAAACGACCGATTCCGTTTTGGTTACCCAATAAAAGGAAAATCATTTTTCCACGAGGTGGGTGTTTTACCTGTTTTACGCCCGGACAAATCGTTCGACCACCCTCGAACACTTATGAAACTATTTTAAGGGACACCGGTGTGTCAGCCGAATGTAGGCAACCAAACATACGCGAAATTTTAGCAATGCGTAAACGGGTATGTGAACAAAGCTGTCTAGAAAGGTCAACATATCCATTTGAATTTGTGGTTTAAAATATGTAATTTTATTATTTTACAAGTGTTTCATGAAGAAGACTATATTTTTTACTGATTTAAGGGCTAATAAGTGTCCCAAGGTTAGGGGATCGAAAAACACGCTCATACTGCATTTAAATCACTTGAAACATAGTCTTTCTCATAAAATATCCTACTTCAAAGAAGTCATTTGTACATTGTACATGTAAGAGTAAGGTGAGATTTTTCAAGTGCGCATGGTCGGTCTCTCAAGCCCCGCCTCATTATCGATCCCTGAAATTGAGCACCGTGTCCGCGGTGAATGAATATTTGGTTGCATACGTAGGCCTGCAGTTTCGGCCGATTTCGATGACACGACGAACGTCGTGGAGTCAAATGTCAAAACAGCAACAATTTGGATTAGGCGCGCTACGCGTGTGTTGAACAATATATTTCAGATCACAAATTCAAATAGGGAGGTCGTTTTGTCACCTGCGACAAAGCCCGTTTAGGCCAGTACATACATGAGTATGTTTGGTTGCCTACATTCGGCGCACATTCTCGATGTGTCCCTTAGATCTTTTCCCCTAGTGTACATACTTCGGATGATTGTTATTGGCAGTTTCGGGAAATCATCCCCTTTGAGGTCCGCGTCGTACGCACCGCTGTTTTGAATTTATAATTGCGGCATATTCCGCATGCAAATGATCGAACTACATACATTACGGCGCGGTTTCGGACTTTGGCGCCCCTGCACGAAAACCGAGCGAAACTGCGTTAAAATTCCGTTTGAAGTCTCGGCGTACGAGTCGCGTGCATCCGCATCGTGCGGCATTCGCTCATTTGCACGACAAAAGGTTTTCGTTCGTTGCAGTTTGCAGTTATTCCAAGATCGCGTTCGACCCCGTTCGCCACATAATGGGAGAAAGTTGAAGGGGTGCGGTCTTGAGGTCGGCTAATTGGGGTTGATTATGAACCATTTAAAAATTAAACTCTCGTGACAAAGGTGGAAATGTACAAGGGGAAACAATTCCGGCCTAATTCGTCCATTATATGCCGTAAAGACGGGTCGCTGGAAATTGACTGTTTAATTATTTGCGCCCAGTCTGAGGTGCTTATATAAAATGTCTCCGTTTCCTCGCGGTATTATATGCTTATGGATGTGGGAAATTATAATGTCGAGTGCGCGTTATTATCACAATGGGCTCGGCTCGGATCTTCATAAAGTGAACATTATATTGTTCAAATCTGGAACATCAGGTGCATGTGCAGTTATGCGTTTGTCGATTGTGTTTGCTGATTAAAGAGAAGGCGGTGATGTTGACGTACCGTTTTGAAAATGAGGAAATCCGCGTCGTATCAAGTAAAAAATATATTGTAGGTTTTTGTGAAATATCGCCGATTTTGGGAATTTCGAGTGTAAAATTAAAACGGTACATCACCAACAGACAATGGTCGATTTAAAATTACTGTTTGCCGGTGATTGATACGGTTGTTTACTAAACTATATGGCAATTTTTAGGTCGCAAATGCAATAATAATACGTTATCATTCGGACGCCCGTTTTATTTTTTTAATAAAAATTGATCATTTTCGTTTTGCACGCTGCAATAAAGCTCGGTACCGGTCGAGTAAATCGCTCGTCTGAATTCAGTAGAGTTTTCAGCCAGTTTCAGTAATAAATTGTAAGGTGACCACGCCATGCCTCAACCGAAAAATAATGCAGGTCCGTCGGAGTAATTTCGTGATTAAAATTATGAAATATTTGTACGAAGGGGTGAAAAGTTTGCGTTATGAGTTTCTCCGATGATGGTATATAAAATTTATGAGGGGTGGAAAAACACGACTTCGGGGACACATATTGTCCTCGGTTTTTTCGGTCGGCCCCCCCGAAAACCGGGAGAAAAATGGTTGTAAAATATTTATTACGGACCAGGCTCGATAATGTTCGGAACAATGATGGGTCACCTCACCTCCATCGAGCTGTAAACACGTTCTTGAATCCAATTTTCAAGGAACTAAACGGAATGATGGGGATGGGGGTGAGGTCGAGTCACTCTGGCCGAATAATAATAAAAAAATTTAGTAGTTTCGCCACCCCATAAAACGAAATATTCTTTTTCATCATGAGGGCGACCTAGAAATGGAACAAAAATCCAATTTCAATTATGCATTCTGGAGGGAAAAGATTGCTTAACTCAAAGTTACCTGATGCAAAGAAGCTAAAGGAAATTACGACTATAATAGCGCCCTGGTGTTAATGAAAACTAAAGTTTAAGGTGTTGCGGTTCTTCTGTTTTGTTTATTGTGGAAATTTCTTATCGTTTCAGAAAATTCACTCCAAGCGCCCAGATTTACGAGTTCTGGATCGAGCAGCAGTATAATGAAATTAGGAAATACGAAAATTCTACAGTGCCAAGCTGTCGGTGAGTAACGATTTCGATTATCTTATCGCTTGTCGGATTAATTAATAAGTACAGGGAGCTTTTCCTTCACCTTCCGTTTACGAAAGCACGAAAAAATATTAAAGCTATCAAATTGAAAACTTATTCATATAATTTTTTTTCAAACGAAAGTGCTTGATGTTTACTTTGCTGAATACAAATAATACAGCTGAGACTTACAATCATTGATTTTTAGGTAAGTTATCAGTATTTGACTGTTTAAACAAATTCACGTTTTTTTCTACTTTTGTGAAACGATTAATTATTTGTATAATAATGAGTAATTTGCCCTATAAATAAGTTTCGAGCTTGATAAAGCTGTATTGAAATTTAACTGAGGTCGCGGTGATGAGGAAAAAACCACCCGGTATACAATAAGTCGCATATTTTACATGATTTAGTGAAATCGATAAACACAGTCTTCGTCTAATACATTTGTACCACAATATAAACGTACAGTCCGTGTATTTATTTTATTCGCCAGAGTCGTCGTAATAACTGCTAATGTTTAAACATAAATCTCGCGATAATAGTAGAAGTCGACCGCTTTATTATCCCTCTTTTTACAATATACACCAGTCACTTTTTTCCGAAGACGTAAATGTAGGAATAACCGTCTCCCTTTGTAAATTATTCGAGACGTAACAATAGCTCGCCCGTATAAACATTTCCAACATCCATACAAGTTTGAGACTCGCGATGGTGGATGCGCCGGGCCACAAAACCGCTCCAGATTTGTTTTGAACAGTTAATGCTTTCCGAAGAGACCGCATTTATAAAAAGACCGGTCAGGTTATGTGCATTAGGGAAGTCAATAATAAAAGCTTCCTATTTTTAGCGCGAGATCAAAAATTATACGGATAAATATTATTGTTGAAAAATCTCGTTAAAAGAGTGCAACGTGCATCCATGTCTGAACGTTTCGAGCAGACGTTTTTAACTCGCAGGTTAATATTTTCAAATATTTACTCTATGGAAATTTTAATTTGTTCGCATTTCAGATCCTAAAATGACTGCGTATTGTATACACTCAATAATCGGAATTAATTAAATCAAGATCAGCGCCTGGCAATCGGTTTATAACTACAGCGTCAGGCAATTAATTTTCATTTGAAAAAGTGTAATTCAAGATTCGAGCTCGTTTTAATCTTCCGTTTTATTTTCAAATTGTAAACACAGGGAGGGAAACAGGATTAAATTTTATTATTTTGCACAAACGAAGCGTATAATCTTTCATTCGGAATGGATTTAATTGTATATTAATAAAATGGCCTGTGTTTAAAAATCGTCCAATCGTATCCGAGAATTCGTATTGCGGACAAATCGAATAACGAGACAAAAGTTTCCCACGAGAAATGTCTGAATATCAAATTGTGGCCTCGAACGCATCAATTTCGGAAAAAAACTGATCGATACGCTATCAATCTTATTACGAAACTTTCAAAGTGAGTTACGCACTACGACTTTCTCCCCGTCAAATTGAAACTTTATTCGCGGCACTCTTAAGATGCGTGTACCTATTCAAAGTTTTAAATTTGACAATAATCGAATGGCGAAAATTCGGTCGGGCTTTCAGTATAATTCTTATTTTCAATCATTAATGATGACCACTTCCTTTGTGTTTCAGTCGAAAAGTGTTTTATAATTTTCCGGGATCTTCGCCGGGGTGAGACTTATAAGAGTTTTCAACTTTTTTTAATTCCATCAATTGAATTCGGAAGATTCGGAAGGCGCTCGCAGTTCGAAAGTTTATTAATTGAGACGGCGCTGGGGGATCGATTTGTAAAATGATCTCTAATTGCATCCCAGTCACGTTCCTTCTGTTATACGAAGCGTTCACATAGTTTACCTATGTAACCTCTGCTATTTATACGCGATTGAAATTTCGCAGTTCCCTGGAAACTTTCCGGCCTCATCATATGATAATTAGTGAAATTAATTAAGGCATTTCATTCGAAATGGAACTTTGGGATAGTTTTCTCCAAACTATTCTTACGTGAAATCCACCAAGAGGTGTTTTTGGCATTTTCGTCTTGTACCCGTTGGCTGGGCCTTTCAGACGTCAGTTTCGTATTCTAATGGGGGTAATTTGCGTTGTCAACCTCTTGGTGCGGTTTTATGGTCGCTTTCGGGCCTCAATTTTCCGCTAGAAATAAAACCGGCGAAGTCTTACGTATGAAGTAATCACCTACAGACGATCCTGCAACGTTTCAGTCGAGCGCATTTACGGGGGGGTGCTTAATTAGTTCCGGAAAGTTTGCGCTGCTGCATCCGAACGGCCCTGATGCAACCGCGCCCGCTGCCGCATGTTGTCCGGGTCCGAAATCGGACCGAATTCGGAACTTTGAGGGAGGCGAAAATCGAATTATGTGGAGGACAATCAAAGCGGCTTATTATTAGTCCGATGAGTTCGCCTCACTTGGAGATTAGGTCGGAAATACGTTTTATTGCGGTGCTCTCGCGTGGGGTGAAATATAGAAAACGAATGTAAACATCCTCACGGGAGGAAGCTTTCAACGTAATTGCATTTGCATGGAGACAAGTGAAGAAGTAAACCGGATTTTCGCGTCTGGAAATCGCGTTCGGTGGATGAATTCTTCATCGCACTCAGGCATGCAACACCATCCGCCTTTCAGTTTATACGGGGTGTATCAGGAAAATCGCGATAATTATCTTGCTTGTTCGCGTTATGATACCAAAAAATTGTATGACAGGATTCGGAAGAGTGAATTTATTATTGAGAAGACAGAAAACAGTTATTTTGAAAAGTTTTATACTGTTTAGTGTTTAGTTGTTGTTTTTCAGGTCGATAATGTGTAATATACGGTCCAAGAGAAAAATTTTCAGCGAGAATAAAATACCTCACACAAAAGTGATTGATAACACAAATGCATAAAGTTTTCCTTCAATTTAAAATATTTGCTACTCTTTTCTCCACTATAAATTCGGAACGTTTCTTTTCCAGTTAATTGAAATCTTGGAAATTAACACTTTTGAACAATTAATTTCGATTAAAAAATATCTGGTTATATCCCGCACTAAGTATTGTATGAAGATTTCCTCGTTGAAAGAATAATTTTTGGACCACTGGACTAAAGTGCCTTCGAGAGTGCCTCTTTTCTCCCTAGGATAGAATAGTAAACAAAAATTTGAATTCCAAATTTATAAAAATATGTAAAATTCAGGTTTTTGTAAATATTTCCAAAGCATTGGATTATAAGCTCAGTCTGGAAAGTGATAAATATCTGGTAGTGATTGACAATATTCACCCACTGAAAAAAACTGTCAGTTTACACCCTAAAAACATAATATACTATTTGATCGGAATTTTATACCGATAATGTATTCATATCATATCATATCGTATGGAGGAAAAGTGTCACTTTTCATGGCAACTGCCGCCACTCTCGACATACAAATAATACTATATAGTACAATTAATCATTTGAAAATAACCCTATTAACAAAAAACTGAATGTTCGATAAAAAAATTTCAAAGTTTTATTGTACAGGGTTCTCATTTAAGCTCAGGCACCACGTGACCTACTGAAAGTATGCAACCCAACTTACATAATTATCGTAACAAGCATATTCCCGTGGACCATAATAAAATCGAAAACAGCCAAATAAAACCATTAAAATTGAAAAACGCTGGTGATTTTTGAGCAATCAAGTGTTTTTGCAGTTCTTCTATGGTGTGAGGCCTAAAGTATTTAAAATCTTCCGTCAATAATGACTGACATAAATTATCAAAATATTCGAAAACTGACGCCACTGGTGACTTTCACACAAATATTACTAACAGCAACCCAAAAACTACACATATCCCTAAATATGTATAACAAGTTGTCTAACTAATGGTCACTTGATGGCCGGGCATTAATGAAAGCCTTGTACTTTTCTTCTTTCGGGGAAAAAATTAACACTCTAAAAGAGGAACTAAAATGGTAACTTTAGTCCCTGAGTTGCGAAATTTATTACTGCCCCTTGTGATCAGGAAAAGTCAAAGTTCAGAATTCTCGATAAAAGTCAAAAATATTATTATCACCATAGAGACCAGAGTAGTAACAACGCGAATGCACTGCGTTTTTCCCATAACACCCTGTACAGAGCGTTCAAGGAAAATGTTTCCATGTTGAATGGGTACAAAGCGGGCGTTTCCAACGCGATCCTGGACATCGGCCGGTTTTTGATGCGTTCATTTTGCGCCTCCATCATCAATAATGGACCGTTTTAAACGCAATGATGATGATAATAAATCGGTCTTGTTGCGAATTCCGACGTGGCGGAATTTAATTCGCGGGGTGCACGACCCCGCCACACCGCGGTCCGTAATGATAATAATTAATTCGGGACCTTGCGCATTCTCCGTTAAAATTTTCATGGGGTCGTATAATGACATAAGGCCCGTCCTCGCCCGGGCCCTTTAAATTTCATCAGGCGCGGGTTATACGGTATTATCCGTAGCGCGGAGGGTCGTTTTTATTGCGGGGCGGGAAAAAATCGCTCCCTTTTCGGCGTCGTCGTCGCATTATCAGGGGGAAACAAAGACGCATTTGCCATTTGCGAGCAGATTCAACAAGTAAAACCGATGCGATATCCCATTAGGTGAGATCGTCTCTTCTGCGGATCGCGGGCGGGGGGCGAGTTCGGAGTGATTGCGAATGCATTAGCCAAGTTCATTAACGTAAATTTGATTTATTTAAATTAGGGTACCTGTTGTTATTATTATTAATGGGGCAAGTTCGGAGGAGACACCATCAAGGCGTTATAGGACGTAATTAGTCAAGATTAGTTAAAGTGAATAATCAGGCGTGTAGGTGTTATACCGAGTGTTGCGTCGTAAATTTCGACTGATAAATCTACAGAGGAACGCGCGTCATCTCTAGAACTATGGCTGATATCAGAAATTGAGTATCAAGGATCCATCGAATGGCCAATTCACATGGGAAAATTTTTCGGGCAAAATGAGGGCGTCGTCGGGTCAGGTCAGTAGGGATACATCAAAATTGCGATTTTGATATTCACCAAAATTCTATATGCTTATCCACAATCAACTCATGAATGAGCCCTCAAAACGTTTCATATGAAGCACATTAGGAGGTATATTATACACTAGTGGATAAAGTTACTTCATCACTGTTGGTTGAATTCATTATTGATGAAAGTCAATTTTCAGCAAAATTTTAATTTGTGATTGTGAATAAATAGTTGTATTGCATTCGTGTTTTAGTTGCGTTTTATACATTCAATTATCCATTTAATGAAAAAACCTCCTTAAAACTCAGCTTAAGCGAGGGATATTCCGCAGAGAAATTTTGCTGTACAGGGTGTTTAAAAATTGGCGAATTTCGTGGTGGTTATGATGTCTGTTAGCTCACAGAGAGCCCGAAAATCTTTTTTAGAAATCCCTAAGACTAATTTTAGGTTGCACAATGTGGCAATGCTGCTGATTTCAATAATTATCATCTGATATATCGTTTCATAGCGACTGTTGGAAAGAACTTGTGGCAGTATTCAAAATGACAATGTCGAAGTCACGGATTCTCAATCCGTACGTTCTACCAGACAGTTGCTATAAAACGAGATTTCAGATAAAAAAAAATACTAATTATTGAAATTTGAAATTAGCAGCATTGCCACATTATGGTTTTCCATCACCATCAAACATTGTCCTAGAAAGTTCTAAAAAAGATTTTCTGACTCCCCGCGAGCTTACCGACATCACACCGACCGTGAAATTCGCCAATTTTTAAACACCCTGTATAAGCTCCAGAAATTTGTTGGAAATTATAAATTAGAGAAAGCAGTAGGAATTAGTGGGGCATTAGTTGGAATTGTTAGGAGAATGAGTAAAAATTATTAGGGGAATTTGTAGAAATCAGTATGAAATTTCATAAATACGTGAATTACTGTAGGTGCAAGATGTTTTTCACCGAAATACCCGAAAATACCCCTGGGATACTCATAACTATTATATTTTTCAAAGTTCGTAATTTTCAAGGCTATTTTGATATTTATGAAAGTTGGATATTTTGATTAGTGAATGCACGAGCACATATTTTTTGAGAACTTCTTGGACCACAGTGAGAAACAGAAAATAATTCCCTTATATATTCTAAAAATTCTCAAAGTTCCAAAACTTCTCATAACACTAAAAATTCTCATTGTTTCTTAGCTTGATGAGTAGATGCAGTGAAAATGTGGTTGTAATGTTATGTTCTTGAAAAAAATAACATTAAAACACAACAAACTCAAAATAAGTAGGTACTTTGGAATCCGGATCGTGCTCGAGAACGTGCTGAAAATACTCAATATTCTCCGTTTTTATTCGCAGAAGCACAATGAGAATGTTTCTCCCTTCGCATCTCTAATTTTGATATTCCATATTTATCAGTTTGAAATCAGGATATTTCTATAACTATAGGAAGGTATATGGATATATCGATAATCCTGTGTGTACTATTCGGGCATTTCTGATGCCCGCTTTGGTATACCGAAGGGTGCACGGATATCGACGCATAATGTGCCCCTCTCTCGCATTATCGTCGCCCGTGTCCACATCGGGGAGAGAGAGGACGGGTCGAAAATTGATGGATCTCGACCCCGCGGGGAGGATACGGCCAATTTCCGCCAATTATCGCCCGGATCTCTTATGAAAGGTTTCGGATGTAACACGTCTCCCGTTCGACTTGTCGACTTTATCATCGTCACCGTCGTATATCATTGATTCTTGATATTATTGTTTCTCGCTTATGTGCGATTCGGAGTCCCCGCCGCCGCCGCCGGGGAGTCGGAGCACATTATACGTCATGTTTGCGCAAATGGAGCGTGCACTACACAACGTAGATCACCCCATTCGAGTCGTAATTGGGGTAGGTCGGCGACTCGCCCCCGAACGTGCCGCGCCACTCCGCACCGCCACCCACCGATAACGAAATCATCCCTAATGCGGTCTCGCCCTCTGTTTACGATCTCGCATATTATCCGAATATGAATTTACGTTTTAAAGTGGCCAATAAAGGGAATTCTGTTTTATCGTTATTGTGGTTATGTATATCGACGTTTTTAACAAGCGTTTAACGGGCTTTTATGGGGACCTTTTACGGTTCAAAGATCAAAGATGATTCTTTAGATTGATTACGTCACTTCTCGCAGCATCATTCACTGTTCGAAATTTAACTGAAAGACATAGGTCCACTTGAAATAATCAGTGAATTTTTCATTAAATATTAAAGTTGATCAAATGACTTATTTTTCCGCGAATTATTCACCAGATCTATAAAAGTGTGACAGTATTTCAACTCGTTCATTAGAAGAATAGTTTTCATGGAACAGACACAAAACCTGAAAGGACTCGTAATAAAAAAAAACTAAAAATTTATAAGGCGATTTCTCTTAATTTGCACATAGTTAATTTCTTATACATTTACATACATCGTGATTCAACATTTTTCGAAGGCTGACAACCACATTCGGGAAAAAGTTGCAGATGAAAGAGGAAGCTTTCAGAAAAGCATTTGCTGATCCTTGTATGTTCATCAATTCCCAGAGATTTTTGTACAGCTGATCAGAAAACAGGCAACTGAAATTTGAAAATTACAACAAAATTGCTCAGACAAAAAAGATAACTTAGAACAAGGGAAAAGCTTATGTTTTTATTTTTGCCTTGTTTCTAAAACTGCTTTTTCAAGTAGCGATAAACTTTGAAACAGTAAAACGAAAAACCTATTGAGACAACCAAAAGATCTCGATACAGTCTATCATTTTTATCCGGGACATTTTGTTACAACCTTTAAATTTTAATATTTTGACCTTTGATTAGCTGTACTAAAATCTCAATATCTCCGGAATGAATGAAGATACAAAAATCGCCAGAAGCTTTTCTGAAAGTCTACAGCATAGGTTTTCTTTTCGATTTGAAAGATTTCCTGCATGTGCATGCCTCTGAAAAATGTACTGGAAATTTTAAATATTACACCCTGTATCTATTAAGCGTTTTCGGACCATGCTTTATGCGACCTTTTTTCCTATTTTGACGAGAGGAATGGGCCTTCGAGATTTGGTACATCAATATTGGATAACGCTGTATTTTAAGTGTTCACTAAGAATTATGATGAAAAATGGGAAATTCATTAATTAGTTAAGAATTCACCATTTATTGGTTTTGTTAACCGAAATTTGGCAGTTTAATTCAGAGAAGTTGTATTCTTCAAATGTATTTTGTGAAAAAAACTCTGGCAATTTGATCTAGCTTGAATTTTGACTTCTTTTGGCGTTCTAAAATCGCAAACTTTCCCAGTAGTAACGTACGAAAATAAGATGAGAGCAAGAGGTGTTTTAAATTCGTAATTTTCAGGATATTTTGCGGTTTTGCTCTCCTCATATCGCATATCGGTATATCCGAGGGTATATCTTTAGAAATGAACGGGACATACGAGGATTTTTCCCGCAACGATGCATTACTAAGGTTTCACGTCCTGTACAGTCTCATCATAATCAACCATAAGCCGCGCTTTATAATACGTATAATACCAAAAAGACCGATAAAACATGTTCGTAGAGTTTTAATTGACTCGCACCATCCCGCATCATCATTGGCGCGATATTAAATTTTTCATCAGTTATTTTTACATTGAAAGCAAAAGCGATTCATCCGGTTAATTAAGAACGGCACCTCATACATAATACATGACTTTTTTCACGAATTCGTATAGTACTGCATACAAACCGTTGCGGTCAACACAAAAATCCGGGTTGGAAGAATTCGCGTTGCCCAGATGTCGGGAGATTACCGAAGAATGCCGGTGCATTTATTATGCGCATTTTAATTACGCCATGCCGGCTCCCATCGTTATATTTCACCTCTATATGGGACAATTTGTTGTTAACAAAGCCCTCGAGATAATAACAATGCGTCGGCTTAATTGACGGGTCTGCGCGATTAAAACGGGGCTTTTCGAGCCTTCGAGAGTTTCGCACCCATCTCAAGATCTGTGCCGCCTCTGGAAGCCGCAGCTGGTGATGGCGATGCTGTCGAGGAAGTGATAAGCTCTCGGGTGCATCGGCCTGATGTTTATTCAGCCGACACCTCGCCGTCCTTAATTGTCTTATAATCTAAGCCGGTTAGACACACACGCTTTATAAGTTATTACATGTTTCGCAACAACACACATTGCGATAACTCGAGCAACGAGGCTGCCGAAGGAGCTCATTCTTTCCCATTCGAATAATCCGGCGATTCGTCCAGGAGATATTATACATGGTGTCCCGTAATAACGTGTGCAACAGTCTACCACAAGTTGCCGAAATCACAATACAACGGTTTAACCGAAATTACCTCAGTTCAAAAGTTGATAAGTTAGATGAGGTTTTTATTTATTTTTTGAAATAATTTGTTAAGTTTTGGGAATTTCGATTCAAAAATTGGTACTTGGTGGTTTTTTGATGTGAGGAATGATAACCGGGGCTCAATTTTACTGTATTTCCTAGAGGGCGCCACATACTCTACCAGAATTGACAAATAATCGTCTTAACTTTTTCAAGAAGGGTACCTTGCAGGAGAATTAGGGTGTACAACAAGCTCCAGAAATTAGATGAGAATTAGAAATTAGAGGAATAGTATAGAAATTAGTGGGAATTAGTAGAAATTATGAGAGGAATTTGTAGAAATTATTAGGGGAATTTGTAGAAATTATTGTGTAATTAGTAGAAATTAGTATGAAATTCCACAAATACGGGAATTAATGTACAACATATTTTTTAGCAATATACCCCTCTCGCTTTTTCAAAAATTACCAACGCTTCAATGATAATTTTACGCGAAAAAAGATCACTTGTTTCGTGTGATGAACCATTTTAGAACTATATCCTACTAAACTGTCAATTTTAGTCGAAAATCGCATTATTTTTTGGCGGAATTTTTATAAAACACCTGGCAAAGAGGCATATTTAATTTTTGTTCAAAATCGTCAATAACTAAACTTTTTGCCAGGCTCATTATTGGTTTTCATGATAAATTTCGCCAGAAATTAGTGTGATTTTTGAGTGGAACCAAGTAAATAGTTTTTTTGAATAAAATTATCAGGCAGTCGATTACATTTATTGGAACTCCGGTGATTTGAAGGGTGAAAAAGTTAAGACTATTTTTTGCAAATTCTTGTAGCTCATGTGGCACCCTCTAGGAAATACAGTGAAATTGAGCCCTCTTAAACCAATTTTTGAATACGTATTTCCAAAACTTGATAATTATTTGAAAAATTTAAATACAAAGTTTCCTTTCAACACCCTGTAACTTTTTTATTATCAACTTTTGGATCATTTCAGTTGAATCATTCTATTTTGACTTCAACAATTTGTGGTGGAGCGTTGTGCCCGGGGTTGTGCCTGTTATTACGGGACACCTTGTATAGGGTGTCCTGCTTCCAGCCGAAGAAATCTCTCGAAGAATAAGGAATGCAAATGCGGCGAGAACAAACGACGTGTGACTTATCGCGATAGCGTCCGAAATTACACGTCCGAGGGCGGCTTTAATGGCCGTCTACTCGGCGCGGGGCGTTATTTCGATTCGCGTCATAATAAAGTGCGGTAATAATGTGGTAAAGTCGGGCCGCGGTCGATCGCTCGTAGATGACTTACTCGCTTCTTCTGGACTGCTGCCATTGCGTTGCAGGATTTGGTTTATTTCGCGTTTGTTAAGTCGCCTGGTTTTTTGGTTGCAGGAAACCCGTCGCCCCAATACAGGTGGCTCAAAGATTGGGTGCCGATCACGGATTTCTCACCAGATGCCTATTACAAAATTATCTCGCCTAGTCAATCGGATGCGGGCAGTTACAGGTGTGTGGCCTCGAATAAGGTCGGATCGATCCTGAGGGAGGAGATGAAATACACTGTCGCTTGTAAGTATTCCATTAAGTTGGTACCTAACCTATATTAGGCGTACGTGACCGAGTTAGAGGAAAACTAGAAGAAGAAAAGTCATCCGGGACGAAAGTAAAATTTCTCTTTGGGTGAGGTGAAAAATAAGTCCCCCAACATTCTCAAGATATTTTTTACCCATTGGAAAAATCTGGACATTGTAGTGAAATTTGTATAGTGCGGATGTGTAATTTTTCCAAGTTACGGTAGATACCTAAATGAGTGATTTGGTGAGCAATATGACCGAAGTTTATGGCTCCCATTTCCTTAGTTTAATAAACCATATACCAAAAGGCGGACTGGCTGACTTACTCGTACTCAACCCGACTAACATACTTTTTTGTCGCAAACATCACACAGGATATGCGTGAAAACTGCACAAAATCAAGCCGTTTTACAGTCAAAAATGTAGACACCAGCAAACTCGGAGAATAGTTTTAGTGTGTAAATTTACTTACCGATTTGAGAATCAGGTTACTCACATAATATGATGAAAGCTAATTTAGATAATTTCATAAAAATTAGACGGCCATTTCAACATATCAGGGACCATTTGAATATGCGCTTTAAATGCTTGAAATACAGTATGTCCCTGGATTGAGTTACAAAAAGAGGAAATTTTTGGCATCAAAAATCGGCAATTGATGTAGACTTTCCACCTAGACAACGGAATCTCGGTCGGCTTGTTTCCGTACAATGAATTTTGTATAATGCCAAGTTTGAATAAATCAGAGACGGACGGTACGCGGTTCGTGTCTCGTTTTCGTCAATATTCCAGGTTGACCTGTCTTCGTATCTCAAATTGTACGATTTATTGCAAAAATGTTCAGTTTTCCAGTTTTAACACTTGTAATGTTTTTCTAAATAAATTGTTATCTAAGTCGGCAGTCGTGTGACGAGACAAAAATAGCAAAACGAAGCTATTTATAAACATTCAGGAGAGTCTTCGGAATAATACCTAATCAATAAATGAATGAATCAATTTCATTTAATCGAAATATCGAGAAATTCTATTAATGACTTTTCAAGCCACCAAAATAAAATCGCGATTTCAATTTCATTGACATAGATTACGCAACTCACCACGAGTCACCCCGAAGCCGATCTCTTCTTGGTTTGCGGGAGAGATCGGCACATCAAATGTCAAACACGGACGGCTCGTTACATTACGACACGCGAGTAATTTTTCAAAATTCTCATGAGACCAACCTATCCGTTTTCTAATGTAATAATAATGCTAACCAGTAGGTATTTATGTACTTACATTGAAGTAATCTCTCGAGTAATCTTCACAACAATAACATGCCGATTTTACAAATTTATCGCTTTTTACTGCAGTTAACCGTAATTTGAGTTAAATTTCCGAGTTGAGGTATTAATCACTGTCACTCGGACTCCCTGGAAAAAACCTCAATTCTTTCCAACCTTTTGAGACATTTTTACTTGAAATCCAGTTTAAAATACATGATTCGAATTCTGAAGTAAACCAAGGCAAGTAATTTCGGCGCCACTGCGTGTGACATTTTGAAAGTCATTTGAAAGTGACATAGTGGCAGGTGACAGTTTATTTTTGAAACGAGACCATGAAGACCATGCAAAGATTGAAAATTTGCAAGCGAGGGGGTAACCCATATCCGGGGAAACGCGATGGGAATGTTGTGTTGAAATTTTTGAGAATGCAGGAATGTTGGAAGTGTGTGGGAATGTCAGGGATATGTTCTTGGAATGTTTGAGAATTCGGGAATGTGGGAATTTTCGGGAATGTTTGAGAATATGTGAGAATGTCTGAGAATTTCTGAATCGAGAATGTCTAGGCATGTGTGAGGATTCTCGGGAATGTTTGAGAATGTCTGGAAATTTGTGGGAATGGGAATGTAGTGTCTAGAATTCACTGTCTCGTTAATCAGTAATGATACAACTTGTAGCCTTTTCCCTTTCAACCCATTTAAACCTACTGTCCAATGTCATTAGTATTGGAAATTATTATAATGTCCGGATTAAAAGGGGTAAGAATTCTAGGACCTAATTCTGTCACGTGAGCCCAAGGGCCCGAATCCGCCCTAAGCCCATCACATTATCCAACCTGAAAAAGTAACTTTCAATTTTCTTTCTAGACATGAAACCGTTCAAAAGCCAGTCCGAGCAGACGGTGACGGTGGAGGAGGGCCAAGCGGCCATCCTCGACCTCCCCGAGATCGAATCCTCTCCACCACCCGAGGTGTCCTGGTACAGCGACGACGGCCTCGTCCCCCCGTACGACATAAAATACGCCAAATCGAAAACGAACCAACTGCTCATCCTGGCCGCCGACAAGAACGACGAGCGCCCCTATCGGGCGCGCGCCATCAACACCCAGGGCGCCCACGAAGAGAACAGTCCCTTCATCCGCCTCGAGGTGACGCCGGCCAGGGACGACGAGCCCCAGGCCGAGCCGCAGATCGTCGTCGCCCCCGAGGATCTTCGCGTGGTCAAGGAGACGCCGCAGTCGCGCCTGGACTGCGTCGCCAACGCCCGGAATTTGGGGGAGGTGCAGACGTTGTGGTACAAAGACGGCATCCTCGTGGAGGACGGCGGCGCCTACTCTCTAAATGACGTCTGGAACAGGAGTTTGACGTTGGTGAAGGTGGGAGCGGAGCACAGTGGGGCGTACGAGTGCAGGGTCAGTCTGAGGACGGATAATCTGGCGGCCGTCTCGGCCGGCGCCTCCGTTACGGTCCTGGAGAGGCCGAGGTTTGTTAGTGGTGCCAAGGCGGAGACTCTAGGGGAGTACGCGACGGCGATGACGCTCCCTTGTGACGTGGTGGGGATCCCGAAGCCGAATGTCACGTGGTACAAGGACGCCGAAGAGGTCGATCCGGATGATAAGAGGTTTTTTTTTTGGTTTTGATTTGGGGGGTTCGGGTTTTTTCTTATAGGGTTGGTTTTTTTTTTGTAGGTTGATTGTGCAGGAGGATAATTCGCTTTTGATCAAGAAGTTGTTGACGACGGATAACGGGATGTTCCAGTGTTTGGCCAGGAATGAGGCTGGGGAAAGTTCCAGTTCTACTTGGTTGCGAGTTAAAAGTGAGTTTTTTTGTGGATTTTGGTTGTTTTTTTTTCGTACAGAACTTTAACTGGAATTCGGTGACTCGAAAGACTCGAAAGTGAAGAAGGTTTCTAAAAAGAGGGCTAGTTAGTTTCATTTTAAACCGGAGATTTTTTCCACTTCCAGATTGATTATTTTGATTAAAAGGGTACCAATTTTCATAGACAGTAAGGTATCCCCTAATAACGTGTACGTACATACCATAAATGCCTGGGGTTAAAATAGGACGATCTATCCTAAATTACCTCAGTCCAAAAGTTATAATAAAACAGTTACAGGCATAGGTTACAGGGTATTATTTTTTAAATAAGCTTTGCGAATATCATTTCAAAAAATGGTAAGCGGGGTTTTTCAGAGGGAAAAATGGTTCAGGGTCAATTTTACTGTATTTCCTACGCTAAATTAATTTCCAATACATGTATTTTACTACTATTGTTGATTTCACTCAAAAATTACTTGTTTGATGTAGCTACGAGGGACCTTTTCGGAACTATTAACTCTAGATAAATTGATTCTGTCATAAAGTCGCACTAATTCTGGGGTTATTTTTCATGAAACACAAACGAGCATGGTATGAAGTTAATTTGATTACTGTTTTGCTAAAAATAAATGACCTGACAAAAAAATTAATTACCTTTTTGCGAGGCTCGTATATTTTTCGTGAAAAATTACGCTAGAAATTAGTGCGATTTTGGGAGGAATCGATTTTTCAAAAGTAAAAAGTTTCCAAACGGTCCATCGTAGAGACATCAAACGAATAATCTTTTTTGAATAAACTTGTTGGGCTGTAATTATTGAAACCGTATTGTAATTCGAAGGGTGAAAATATTAAAGCAGTTATTTCCCAATAATTGAAGCGCACGAGGCATCTAAAAAATACAGTAAAATTAAGTTCGGATTATTCCTCGGATTGTTCTTGACAAATGGCAAAAAAAAACCAAAAAAATTTAATTTTCATTACAATATCCTGTAACTTTTTCATTATTAACTTTTCGACTTAGGTTATTTCAGTTAAATCATCCTATTTTCACCTCAGGATTTATGGAATAGCGTTGTACACGTTATTACGGGACATGTTTTTAATGAAAAAACAATTCTCGAATATTATCATCTTTTATCAATTTTTTGTTGTAACTTTTGAGATTCTAATCAGGTAATGAAAAGCAATCTGCATCTGAAGTTTTTAATAAAATGGAAAGAGAAATAAAGAAAAAATAGAAGTATAAGCGAAGGTATAAGGTCCGCCGTGAAAATTATGGGATTGATCTCGTGCCTGATCTAGGGGTTTCCTTTTTAGATTTTTCTTCATTTTCGAGTTCACTCCAGCTACAGTTTCCATTCTGTATTTATTGAAATAAAACATAAAACTAAGACATTTTGATACATGCAGAACAGAGGATAGCGAGAAGTTTATCCGATCGATTTATCAGGTTGAGAGGTACCGGCGAGAGGCATAGCAAAAAGAACGTAGTCTATGTCTCGACATGTAAGACAAAAACATTTTCATATACGGAATGCGTTTTTTTCCTAATTTTTTCCAAGTTTGTTTCTGAATCACACTGCACTTTTATTGGCGATGTCGTAACGAGAAAAAAATGTGTGCGCACTCGTAATTTGCAATGGATAACGAAACGTACGTGTCAGAAATGATCCGCGCGTTTTTTTATTTTCAATTATGTACATACATAGAAATACTGAGCTTTTGGAGTTTTTGACATTTTCCGCATGTTGTTGAAATGCACCCGATCCTCCGAGTTTCCGTTCCTGATTTATTCGTTTTTCGTAATTATTCCGCACAGCTTCGACCCCAGTGATGGAGTACCCACCCAAAAATCTCACGGTCCTCGATGGAAAAGACGCCACTTTGACTTGCCGAGCCGTGGGCGCGCCCACTCCCAACATCACTTGGATTTATAACGGTAAGCGATTTGCGGCGAACGCCGCATTATTCGAATTATTGTGGATTCGCGTGCGTCGGAGATTAAAAGCACTTAATCGCGAAATTAACCGCGTGCTTTCTCCAGTGTGTGGCTTGGCATGATCGCGTGTGCTTTACTAATTTTCCAGACGGTCAAGAGGTCGAAACGTCGAGCAGGGTGCAAATCTTGGACACCGGCGATCTCCTCATAGCCGCGGTCAAGGAGTCGGACGCGGGAGAGTACACTTGCATTAGGGCGAACGAGGCCGGGAAGGCGCAGGGCTCGGCCCATTTGACAGTCTTGGGTCAGTCGTCGCTTTCGATGTTTCATTCTCACATTCTCGCGATTACAGGGAACTGTAATTTTTACTAATTCGAGCGTGTCTTGGTCATTTAGTGAGGACTCAGATCATCCAGCCTCCGGTCGACACCAGGGTGCTTTTGGGCCACACGGCGACTCTGCAATGCAAGATCTCGTCCGATCCTGCGGTTCCTTTCCAATTGAGCTGGTACAAGAACAAGCAGTAAGTCCGCTTCATTTCTATACCTAGTTGGCGTTGACGATTTCCCATGATTCGAACCCAGATGGCGCCACTACTGGAATTACTAAGTTTTTGCATTTTGACAGAAACGTTGAAAAGAAGAGTAGAAAAACTCCTAAAAACTGAAAAAAAATTAATTGACGTATGTACGTTTTGACAGTAACCTCAAGCAGGGATACCAACAGAATTTTAGTTCGTAGGGAAAGAAACCATAATAGGGGCCGGCGTGCTTCAGATTTAGCGTAGGTTTTTGTAAGTTCCCGCAGGATTTTTAACAGATTTAGAATTTTTATATTCCCAAAATAAACGCTTACTGAAGGTGTCCTGCAGATAAATGGTGGCGCTGGGTTAAAATTCACACAATCCCTATAGGCCGAAGTGCGAACACATTTGACTGTTATAAAGTCGTAATTTTTTTTACAAGATAAATTTTTCGTAAATTTTCGTTTTGATGTGAGTTATGTTGTTCACATTTTACCCCAATAACAAAAACCAATAACCAAATTTTAAAATAGCGTTTTTAGTTTTTGGCAATTAGAATCTCTAAATGTATCCCAAAAAGAGTATTTTTAGAATAAAATAAGTAAGTAAAGAGGGATAAACCACTTTCGGCAATACGAGTACAAAAGTTGGGCAACAGAGGTAAACATTATGTGGACAGTACTGCTACTGGAAATACTGGGCAATAATAGGAAATATTAGTCAAGTTTGGCCAATATTTCGGCAATATGAGGCAATAACAGGCATTTTCGGCAATATGTCGGTAAACTACATTCCTGTTTTATCTTTAACCTTAGGGGATAACTGGCAATAAATCGGATTTTTTGCCAATAAAGGCAATATGAGTACAAATTTTCACGGAATGGTTTACTCCTCGGTAATTCTGAAAATATTTTAAAATATTGTTGGACCGAAGCGCGATTTTCGACATGATTCATAAGGTTTGCTTGTGAACTTCAAATACGGACCGCTTGCAAACGGTTTGCAAACTGTCACTAACTGGTTTCGTATATTTTAATGCGCAGAATCGAGTTTAGACCCGGTGAGGAAGTAGAATTGCTAAAAAGCGTTTTTGGAAGATATAATCAGATTATTATCTGCGCTTGTGACAAATACTAATCCGCACAAAGAAGAGTCCAGAATACTTGGACAGTTTGCAAACAGTTAGAAATTGATCACAAATTTTCTGCCAGAACACCGGACCATCAATCAGAAAGTGATCAGAAAACAATCCGTGCCTCTTCTAGAACTGCTCCAAGTTTGTGCGCATGCGTCGTTCTTCAGAAACCGGTCACAACCTCAAATTTTACTCAGTTGGAAACTGTTCGCAAACTGTCACTACCTGGTTTCGCATATTTTAGTGCGCAAAATCGACTTTGGATAAGTTTGGGATTGGTCAGAAAGTGGTCAGGGCTGCAAGAACGCGTTTTGGAAGCTTATCTGGTCATGTCCAAACCACTAACTGTGAAGTTCTGACCACAGTTTGCGAACAATTCAATCAGAAACTAATCAGACGGTTCCAGTCCAAAACTATTGCATGAACAAACTGTATGAACAAACCTATAATCTGATAACTTATTGTCACGCCATCTCTTGTTAGATTCACGAAATATTGAGATCATGGCCATCTGGGAATCGACAAGCATTTGAATGTCCGCAAAACAGAATTGCCATGGGTGGAAATTTTAAAGATGCGTATCGTTTTCAGGATAATCAATCCGAAGATCAGCCAGCGGATCAACATCCTGAAGGACGGCACGCTGGAGATCCAGGCGGTGCGGGCCGCCGACGTCGGTCATTACACGTGCGCGATCAAATCGGTCGGCGGCAACGACACCCGCTCGGCCAAGCTGAGCGTGATCGAGCTGCCCTACGCGCCGACCAACGTTAAGGCCGAGCGGCTGGACACGGCCACGCAGAGGGCGGTCAACGTCAGCTGGATCCCCGGCTTCGACGGCAACAGCCCCGTCAAGCAGTTCATCATCCAGAAGCAGGAGATGCTCGAACTGGGTACGTGCTTTCTGGCCGGGGACGCGGCGGGCTAAACTTTGTTTTTGTGTTCGATTATCTCGTTGCTCCGCTCTGTGCTCTCTGGATTTATGTCGTGTATAGTGAATGCTACTTCCTGTCGTTATTTTCTGACAATTTTTAATTTATAAAGTTGGTGCATGGGTCCTAGAAATAAAATATCTACACTTATTGTCATGAAGACATAATAATAACTTATTCATAAATACTACTACAACTTACTCACAACTTATACATACTTCATACTTGGAAATAGAACTTTGATGTTCGTTCACGCCATACTAACTATATGAAGACTATCATTAGGATAATTGCAATTGGGGTAATGATAACAAACTATTAATTAACAATATTAACATACGCACGTTTATACACTGTAATTATATGTTACAGAATTCTGCTTTACCTGCCTTTGGGTTTAATCACAGTTTAGGACCATACAGTTGAAACATCCTTATGGGTTTTGTGTACTCCAGGCCCCCCTTCCCTACTAATAAAGTGGTGACATCTAGCAATTGCAATTTGTATTTTTGTGGAACTAAAAATAGAATAACATCCAGAAATTACATCCATTTTGGTTAAACTTTTTCGCACGTGCATGACTCAACTACCTCTACCTAAACTGTGGTTAAATAGAATAACGCTATAATAACTGGACAGCGCCCCCTAACGGTCATGACATTTCGTTTTAAAACATTGCTAAAAAATTTACTTTATACAGGGTGGCATGGAATTATGTTAACAAAATTTTATTTTGAGAATATATTGAATCTCGAGATGCTCAGTTTACCTATTAATATGTGTACATTTTTTTTTGTAATTAGAAAGAAAAAACTATTACATTTTACCAGTAATTACTGAAGTTCAAGACTGATAATAATGAAAAATTGGCAAATGTGAAAAATTTTGGAAAATTATTAAAAATTATTTCACTAAAATAGTAAAATATTCTAATTTTGTAGTGAAAACTACCAAATTTACTTATTAAGAAGTAAGAATCCATCCATATGAATTATTAACCAAGGATACATTTATTACAAATCTTGTAAATACTGATGCGTGCACCTAACCAATTTTCCATCGAGTTGCCATGATTTGTATTTCTGTCTCTGTTTATCTAATGGTTATTATATGAAACAGAGAGATATGCCAACTCTACAGAAAATCCGTTTGTACACACGGTATCTGCAAACCTTAAAATTTCGTGAACATAATTTTCTAACGCTCTCTTATTTTCGAAATGATGTCTATGCTTTTTGGATAGTCTTGATTTATTGGCATGGTTTATTACGTGTTCATTGTTCTTGCAGCATTTAAATGTCTCCTATTCTATCTCATGCCTAGAGCCCAGGCCCACCAACTGTACCCCCCGTAAACACAAAAACATCGTTTATGCATGAGCATGTGGTTACTATATGTACAGGTGGTTACAGTAAACAATTTGTAAATATTCCGTACACGATGCCCGTGTACAATGAGTAATTGGTGTTAATGTAAAAAAAAAAAACAATATCGATGTGCTCTTGTGCCGAAAAAGTGCATGCTCATCGACGAGTCCCGCTGACATTCCCGCGCGCCCTCTTGCAGGAGAACAGGGTTTAGCATCTATCGCTCCATCAGTGCCTCCGATTTTAGGCCCGATACCGGACCTCCTGCACAACTGGGTGACCGAACTGAGCAACGTGTCGGCCGACCAGCGATGGGTGCTGCTCACTAATCTGAAGGCGGCCGCCGCCTACCGGTTTCGGGTGCTGGCCGTCAACGGCGTGGGAGAGGGCAGCCCCTCGGAGCCCAGCAACCAGGTCATGCTGCCCCAAGAAGGTTTGTTAAACACACGACCCGCATAACGACCCCATAAACGATCATCGATCTCATAATGTTCAAATGAAGTTACTGTCGATGAAAAAATTAGCATCGTTTGAATTTGAACGGTATTTTGTCTGTATTTTATTTTCTGTCACGCAGGCAGCTCATACGAATTTCTGTTTAAAGGTGGGATTATACGACGCTCTGTGACGTGTTGTTATTATTATTGTGTTTTGAATACAGGGTGTCCTAAAAATCGCGCACCCGAAATATAAGGGCCGATTCCTCTCGTCAATATAAGAGAAAAAGTTCCTATAAAGTATCGGGTGCAAACGCTTAATATATTTATACAAATTTCAGGGCATTTTTCGGATCCATGACGACAATATTCGCCACAAAGTTTCAGATAAGAAATGAAGATTTTATCTTACAAGCTTCCGGGAAAGCTTTTGTTGATTCTTTTGGGATTTTAGTGCAGTCAACCGAAAAACAGACATACGAAATTTGAAAATTACAACAAAATTCTCTAATTCTCTTATTTTAACTAGACCATGAAAGCGTTAAATCATAGTTATTGCTGCTGTTCGAAATATAGCGCCCGCAGCATCATCGAAATCGCCCAAAACTTCAGGCCAACATATGCAACCAAAAATTCATTCACCACGGGCACGGTGCTCGATTTCACCGATCGATAATGAGGCGAAAGTTCACATTTTTGTTGACATGGACATGATTTTTTCCAAGAAGGATGAGAGGAATCGGCGTTCTTAAGTGGGAGTGCCATTTTCAGGACAGGATGTATAGCAACGATTGCATGTTCACTCCTCATTAAAGGTTTTGCAAACTGTCAGCAGACTCGGCAAATGAACCTATAATAACTGTTTGTGTCGTCTTTTTATATTCATTTCGTTATTATTATTAGACTGTTATTAGTGGAATCCCTTGAAAATAAACGATCACTTATTTGCGAATGATGATGTTATCCCGAATGTTCAAAATTCTGTCGTCTACTCTTTTTCTATCGTCTTCATTAATGTTAACGTTATTTCCCCACGAAAATTGCTTGATATCGTCCGTTCTGTGCCATTTTAGCGCCATCCGGACCACCGGTCGGTTTCGTCGGTTCGGCCAGGAGCTCGTCGGAGATAATAACGCAATGGCAACCGCCTTTAGAGGAGCACCGGAATGGGCAAATTCTCGGCTATATTATTCGGTACAAATTGTACGGATATAAAAGTCCCTGGACATCGCAAAACATCACAAATGAGGTTTGTATCTGTTATCTTCCAAACATCTGTTCTCCTTCAGATTTGCAATATAGGTTTTTTTTTTATGGAAGACTATTTTTTCATCCTGAAGTTGAAGTAATTGATATTTTTTGTATGAGTAGGGAAGAAAATGTACAATTTCCTCCCGCAGCAGGTGAAAATTTTAATCACCGAAGGAGAGGGCGGTAATCATTTTCATAAATGTTTTCCATTTAAAAACGCTTAGCCATCGCAACCTAGATAGACACATAACTATTTTTCATAATTTAATTATTCATTGACAATTTTGATGAAAATTCAAATAGAGAAAATTTCTCCACCGGAAATGATCCTATATGTAATTTTTTTGAGTCACTGCCAATCCATCTTATTCATACAGAGAAGTGCATTCTAAAGAGGGGGTCCGACAACAGATATGTTGAGAAAGTAAAAATTCCGGCTGCTCATTTGCCGAAAACTGTTGAGAAATACTTTTCTACATAGGTTGAAAAAAGTTGAATTCCCTTAATCAAAAACTATTGGGATATAATGGTCAGTTTATTTAATATTATTGGAAAAAAAGTTTTTTCTATAAGCTAATTACTCAGAGTCAAACCTTATTTTGTAAAAAAATTAAATTTGGAAAAAATTTTTACGGGAAATGAGCGAATTTAATTTTTTTGCGTCTCTTCCAAATAATCTTATGAATCTGAAGGAAATAAGTTGTAGATAGAAGTCTTCCCAAAAACGAATACGTCACATGGTTAAATATCATTTTCATGAAGAGTAATCGAGTTGTTCGGGTGTTTTTCTGGAAATTTTTGAATTGCCGAGTTATCGAACTCATTTCACTTCAATTAAGGTTTCTGTTTTACCTTTTTACCTAGTTGTACCTAACGTTCATAAAATTTTCTTCCAGGCACAGCGCAACTACCTGATAACCGACCTGATAACGTGGAAGGACTACGTCGTCCAGATCGCCGCCTACAACAACAAAGGCGTCGGCGTCTTCACCGACGGCGCCAAGATCAAAACCAAAGAGGGCGTCCCGGAGGCGCCGCCCGTCATCCAGAAAGTCGAGGCGATCAACTCGACCGCAGTGCAACTGTGGTGGATCCCGCCCGACCCCCAGAAAATCAACGGCATCAACCAGGGCTACAAGATCCAGGCGTGGCGCTACGACCCCGAACTCGACCGCAACGCCGAGGCCAAGATGATGACCGTCCACCCCAACCTGCTCAACCCCTACGCCGAGCAGACGGCCGTCATCGCCGACCTCGAGAAATTCACCGAGTACAACGTGACAGTGCTCTGCTTTACCGACCCCGGCGACGGCGAAACCAGCGAATTCTTCCGAATCAAAACCAGAGAGGACGTTCCTGATGAAATCACCAACTTACAATTCGACGACATTAGTGATAGAGCTGTCAAGGTGATCTGGCAACCCCCGAAGAGAGTGAACGGTATTTTGATTGGTTACCGAGTTATCTACCAAGTCAAGGACGATCCGGCAACGTTGCATGTCATGAATTTGACAGCTGACACTTTGAGTGTCATGGTGACGGAACTGCAGGCGACCACTCATTACAGGTTCGAAATTGGGGCCTTGACTGCGACAGGTGCGGGGCCTGCGAAAGTCGCGATAATTCAGAGCGGGGTCGAGCCGGTCCTGCCTCAGCCCCCGTCGAAGTTGGCGCTGTCAAATATCGAGGCGTTTTCGGTCGTGCTGCAGTTCACGCCCGGTTTCGATGGTAACTCGTCCATCACCAAGTGGACGGTGCAGGCGCAGACGGCGAGGAACACCACGTGGTTCGTGGCGTACGAGATCAGCGATCCGGATGCGATCACGATCACCGTGCCCGGATTGGTGCCTTTCACGCTGTACAAGTTGCGATTGGTCGCGAATAACGTGGTGGGGGCTTCGGTGCCGTCAGAGCCTACTAAGGAGTTTCAGACTATACAGGCGCCGCCGGCTCATCCGCCCAGGAATGTTACTGTGAGGGCGATGAGCGCGACCGAGTTGAGGGTGAGGTGGATCCCGCTGCAGCAGATCGAGTGGTTCGGTAGGTTGCTCTGTTATTTATTTATAGGAAAATCGTGGTGGAATAATTATTTATGATACAAATAAATAGTCAAATACACAATGTAGGACATTATTGAACAGCTAGTCTAAGCTAGTCCATGTTTATGGCAGAGCGAGCATGCATAATGTCACATTATGTTTGAGTTTCATACAAGATTTTATGGTAAATTGCCTTGTCTACTTGAATAACATCATTCATTTCGAATATTCCGAATACAGATTCCGAACATAGATTCCAAAATATATCCTTTGATCTGTTTAATTCTGACATTACTCGATATCAGAAACTTTTTTGACGTCAAATTAAAATTATAAGGGATTTTTCGCGACATAACCCACATACGCGTGTATGTTAGTTAACCTACATATGTATGTCCGCACTACACCACCAATTATTTGGCGCATTCTTCTCGCGAAAATGAACGATGTATGTCGGTTTAAATTTTCAGCCCTATTCTTTGAAAAAAAATCAAAAACTCTCCACGAAATAGTGAAATTTGTCATAATTCACATGCGCCAGTCTAATATAACCGCTACAGAATCTTTAATTTATTTTGTTATTCAGTTCCTTTTCTACCTAACCTAATTTATCTAACATACCCCCACAAGATACACCACATACCCAGGTGCCGACCAGGGTATGTGGTGTATGTCGTTTGACAGGCAACTCGTGACGTCTCATCTACGTCATCACATTTTCCCTCACATACATTTTTGCGTGAAAACGTATACAATGATCACATACACCACATACCCGTGTATGAGTTTATCCCTCGCGAAAAATCCCTTTTTGATTTGAAAAGTCCAAAAATTACAATCATTCTTGTACTAGTAAAATAATCTGATAGTTTACAGACGTCAAATGATATTTGATATCGGGTTGTAAAAGAAGCGGAAATTTGTATTTTCTAAGCAACTTATTTTTCCTATAAGATTTTCAATTTCTTGAAAATTTTGACAAACTTTTGAGTAAGTTGAAACTGTCAACTACGAAAAATAGCGGAAACGCTTTGAGAAACGTCTTCTTAGGAGGTTGCGGAATGCGCATTTCGTGACCGTTGAAGACCTTGGCAACGGTTGGAAAATGCGCATTTCGCAAAATTTACCAACCAGATACAAATTATTATTTTCATTATTTTTTATTTAAATAACTAACTTCTAGACATACGAAATGATTCTTTAGAACCCATCACCTTGACGAAGAAATTTAGGTATGAAAAACTCCAAAAGTAACAAATACAAGGTAATTAGGTATTAGGATAATATTGTCTCTCATTTATTCATATGAAGGCGGGTAGCTCATGCCAGTAACTTAGCCGTTAATTCAGTTTTAGCAGTATTTCCTGAGCTCTGGTTCACAATATCGACACGAATTATATTGTTCTATTTCACATTGAAATCCTATACAAATAGAACACGATCATTTTGAGAAGACGATATAGAAACTGTACACAATATCTCATAGACTTTGTCTTTCCAATTCTGTCGTTCTTTTCACACCATTTAAAAAAGATTTGATACTTTTTAGCTATTCATTTTAGCGGTTACATCATAAGTATAAATTACATTACATTTGATGACTTATTCTTTAAAATATCAATCGCTGTACACTCCTAAAAATGCTGATTAAGATTAGCCATCTATTCAATTATCGACCTGTAATTTTAATTTGCCTAGGGAGTTCTCTGAGGTGCCGTATGTACACCGATAGAGCTGATTAAAAACCACAAATAGATATAATGTGACTTACTGTTAATTAGCCTTTTCGACGAACTCAAGCAATCGATAACCGATCTAGAAAAAAGATGACTACAAACTAAAAATTGTTCCTTTTTATGGAAATGACTAGATTTTTTTTGCACCTTACAGGCAATCCGAAGGGCTACAACATCACCTACATAGAACTGAGCACCGGCGCGGCCCAGAGCGCCACCATCGACGACCACACGGCCAACTCGCACGTCATCATCGGCCTCGAGGAGTTCGCCCTGTACGAGATCTCGATGCGCGCCTGCAACGACGTCGGCTGCTCCCTGTCCGGCCCGAAGGCGCTCGAACGCACCCGAGAAGCGGTACCATCGTTCGGCCCCATGAACGTCATGGCGAACGCCACCTCCTCGACCACCATCGTCGTCAAGTGGGGCGACGTCCCAAAAGAGCACCAGAACGGCCTCATAGAGGGCTTCAAGGTCTACTACGCTGCAGAAACCAAACCGATCGTCCAGTACAAACTCATAGCCAGCAACTCCACTTTCACCACGACTTTGACAGAACTACGCAAATTTGTTCTTTACCGAATCCAAGTCTTGGCTTATACGAGATTGGGTGATGGCGAACCCAGCAAACCTGCAGCTAGCGCCTTGACTTTTGAAGACGTTCCTGGCTCTCCTTCGAACGTCTCTTTCCCGGATGTGTCGTTCACGTCTGCGCGCGTTATTTGGGACGTGCCGGATGAACCGAATGGCGAAATTTTGGCGTATAAAGTTACCTACCATATCGACCAAGCCAACGTCAATAACAAGTACTCGAAAGAGTTCCCGCCTTCAGATCGTACTTTCCGGTTTACTCAGCTGGAGCCGGAGCGGTACTACATGTTTTCGATAACCGCGCAGACGCGATTGGGTTGGGGCAAAACCGCGCACGCGCTCGTCTACACGACCAATAACCGCGACGCGCCTCAAGCGCCCTCTATGCCCCAAATAAGCAAGAGCCAAATCCAGAGTAAGCAGATAACGTTTAGCTGGACACCCGGTAGGGACGGGTTCGCCCCTTTACGGTACTACACCGTGCAGAAGAAGGAAAGTAACGGGTCGTGGATGTCGCTACCCGAAAGGGTCGACCCCCAATTAACTTCCTACACGGTTTCCGATCTAAAGCCCTTCACTTGGTACCAATTTCGAATCCAGGCGACCAACGATATAGGGCCGAGTCCCTTCAGCCCCGAATCGGTGGAAGTTCGTACTTTTCCGGCCGCCCCGAGCAGGGGAATCGCCAATTTAAGGGTGGTTCCCATAACGACGACCAGTGTTGAGGTCTATTGGGTTCCGGTGGAGGAGGCCTATTGGAGTGGCGATGTCAAATCCGGGGGTTATCGCGTGGTTTTCCAACCGGTTTCCGATTATCCCACAGCCTTGCAGGCCACTCCGAAAGAGGAAATCAAAGGGATTAGGGCTTCTAAGGTGATTTTGAGCGATCTGATCCAGGATAGGATTTATGAGATCGTGGTGATAGCGTTCAATTCGCAAGGGGAGGGACCGGCGAGCGCGCCCGTCACAGTCTACGTGGGAGAGGCGGTGCCCACGGGCGAGCCGCGGGATTTAGACGGTGAGGCCGTGTCTTCGACGGAGGTGCGGTTGAAGTGGAAGCCGCCCAAGTTGACTCAGCAGAACGGGGAGCTCTTGGGTTACAAGATTTTCTATCTGGTGACCAATTCGCCACAAGAGTTGGAACCGGACCGGAAATACGAGGAGGAGATCGAGGTGATCGCCGCCACCATGACGTCTCACAGTTTGGTTTTCCTCGACAAGTACACGGAGTACAGGATTCAGATTTTGGCGTTCAATCCGGCCGGGGACGGGCCGAGGTCGAAACCGATCATAGTGAAGACGCTTCAGGGTTTGCCGGGGGCGCCGATGAATTTGCGCTTTTCCGATATCACTATGAACAGTTTGGTGGTGTCTTGGGATCCTCCTAAGAAGCGTAACGGCGATATCGTCGGATATATCGTCACTTACGAAACGACCGAAGAAAACGAAAGTGAGTAGTTGAATTAGTACATTACACAACCCTGTCGGGAAATTAAATAAAAAGTTGTGCAGACTATTTTTCCGACGTCCAGATCATTTCAACACCAATATTAGGTCTGTTCGAGTAACAGTTGTGGACCGGTCCACAGAGTATGTAAGACGCATGCGCACAGGTTTGGCGTAGTTCGATCAAGTGCGCCGACTGGTTTCTAACCAGTTTCTGACTGTAAGTCCGGTGTTCGGGCAGGAACCTTCGAAGTAGTTTCTGACTGTTTGCAAACCGTCAAAGTGGTCAGAACTTCTCGGCGTGGACTAGTGGTTTGTGACATGCGCAGAAAATAGCCCGACTAGCTTCCAAAGCGTGTTTTTGCAACCCTGACTACTTTCTGATTGATCACAAACTTAGCCACGGTCGATTCTGCGTACTAAAGTATCTTAAAGAAGTTAGTGACAGGTTGTAAACCGGTCCACATTTGAGTTGCACGAACAAAATTATTACTTGCCAAATCCCATAGATACGGAGCAAACGAATAAATTTTACATAAATGGAGGCCATGACCATCGTTCTGTCTTTATCCATTTAGTAGTTTTTAGGTGAGACAGAATGATAGTCGTAGCCTCCCCTTATAAAAAATTCATTCGATCGCTCCGTTCAAAAGAAAAAAATGACAACTGTCATAACCAATTTTAAAGTTTGCAATTGCCAACCTAAATTTTCATAAAGAAAAAAATCCCTAAATTGTTAAAATTGCTAAATCACACAATATTTAACGATTTGAATTGAATCAACTGATGAAATAACATGAATGAATTAACAATAAGAATGACAACTGTTTTCATGCTTAGTTGAAATTTCAAATTATGATGGATTTGTGTGATAATGAAATTAGTGAAACTACCAAGTTGCATAATGAAATCACCAGATTCGTTATGTAACAGTTTGAAAATTAGTGACTTTTCAGCCACCTCGATTGCTATGAAAGGTGACACTTTACAATGTGGGCGCCGGAAAACGGTAATAATCACACTTCGATTCTAACTAAACCGAAATTTCAGAATTCAGTAAACAAGTCAAGCAGAAAGTGTCGACGACGTTCCTCCAAGTGCAATCCCTAGAAGAGGAGATCACTTACACTTTCACAGTGCGGGCGCAAACCATCGATTACGGCCCGCCGATCTCCAATAACGTCACGACGGGTCCGCAAGAGGGTTCGCCCGCAACACCGAAAGAACTGACACTCGTCAAGACGAAGACCAACGTGGAGCTGCATTGGCTCAACGGTCCCACCGGTAAAGGACCGATTTTGGGTTACCACATCGAATCGCGTAGAGAAGGTTCGTATCTCGGCCGAACCAGCGAGTGTCGGTATTACAGGTTCCCGTTTTTCAGATGACAGCAGGTGGCAGAGTGTCGCGAAATCCAGTAACGGGCCATTACTGGAGTACTCGGTCAGTTTCCAGACGTTATTGCCGTCGACTTTGTACCATTTCCGGGTCATTCCGTACAATAAATACGGAATAAGTTACCCGGCCTTTTCGGGGGAGTCCATAATGACCCCTTCGAAACTTTTCATGGAGTACGGCTACTTGCAGCACAAATCTTTCTATAGGCAGACGTGGTTTATGGTGGCTTTGGCAGCGATTTCCATCATCATCATTATAATGATCATCGCGATTTTATGCGTGAAGAGTAAAAGTTATAAATATAAACGTAATATTACTCGAATTTTTCTCGAAATTGAGTAATAACCGAGGTTCATTTTGTAGAGGAGGCACAGAAAACGCTGGAAGAATCGATGGCGATGTCTATGGGAGATCAGACGGAGTTGCCCATGGATTATTACCGTTCGCGCAACGGTAACGGCAACATCAACTCCTTGGGCACGATGTCTAAACGCAGTACGCTTTCGAGAAAAGCGGCCCACCCACAGCCGCCCCCCGCATTAGGAAAATCGCCCCCCAGACCGTCGCCGGCTTCAGTTCCTTACAATTCCGACGAGGAAAGTCTCAAGGGCTACGACGAAAACCCGGATGACAGCAGCGTGACCGAAAAACCCTCGGAAATGAGTTCTTCAGAGTCACAGGTACCTGCTTTACCGACATTCCGATTTCCGGCTTGACGCTTCGTTTTTTGCGGTTTTCAGGGTTCCGAAAGCGAGAACGAGAGCGTGCGTTCGGATCCGCACTCCTTCGTCAATCATTACGCCAACGTCAACGACACTTTGAGGCAGTCGTGGAAACGTCAAAAGCCGGTCCGTAACTACTCGAGTTACACCGATTCGGAACCGGAGGGCAGTGCGGTGGTGAGCTTGAACGGAGGGCAGATTATCATGAATAATATGGCGCGGTCTCGTGCGCCCCTTCCCGGATTCTCATCGTTTGTATAAATTAATAAAATTAAAAAATAATTTTAAATTAATAAACTCACGGAAAATTTGATAATATCGCTGTGAATGCCGCTATACTTATTCTGATTTGTATTATATGTAGATCGTTTTAATTTCATTAATCAATAATCGTATCTACTTATTAATTATTATAAGTGATTTAATTAATTAAGATTCAGCTATTTTGGACCAAATATTGTTAGGCCGCCGTAACGTCGTTTCGGTATTGTTTAGATCTCGTAATTTCTTTAGTACTATTATCAAATTTTCTCGGCTAAAGACTTGAAGTTGTTAAATTTAAGGATATGTAAATATTATCGAACCCCTTGATTTCTCAAACTGACTTTGAACGTTTACCAAGTTTTGTATATAAAACCTCGGTTTAAATATCTTTATTAGGTGAGACGATCGTTGGATTGTATTTTTCTAACTATCTATTTAGAAAATTTCCTCATTTTCTTCACTACCGGTATTACAGTAATTTATTTCTTTGCTTTTGATGTTTTATTTACATCATGACTGTTTGATGTTCGATGCGATGCAATATTCAACTTTTTTACTTCCTTCATATTTCTCATTTTCTGTAGGAAGCTCTACTCTTTATAAGAATAGCATTCTAAAATGGACCTTTAGCAATGTACTGATTGATAGTGTTTACACTGCCTATGTTTATCATCGTAATTTATTATTATTGTGACATAAACTGTAAAATAAATCTGTGATTCTACAATAATTCCTAACAAGGTGTTAATTCCAAACATATCCCCATAGAATTATTTCAATTATTTATAATAAAGTTTATTCAATTAACTCTTTACAATGCATCGATCAAGCCATTTACTTAAATTAGCATTAATTTCGTTTGTCGTAACCACTTGTTTGATGGCAGAGTAGGCAGCGAGATCTGCCACACCGATTTCGCTCGATCCGGCTAAAAATTGCGCCTTTCCTAGCGACTTATTGATAGTCTGTAATAATTTCGTTCGATCGGTCTTGGTTTTCGTGCTGACTAATCTGTGACTCGCATCTAATAAGCTGTCGATTTCGTAGACCTTCGTAGCGTTTGATTCGTACTTCAAAAAATCCGGAAATAGTCTTGACAGGTATCTCAGAATGTTGACTTCTCCTATGATCGGGGTGTGTGAAACCACCAATTCCGTCAAGTTGGCACCCACAGTCTTCTTCCAAATGAATCTTACATTGATTTTCGTCAAACCGGTTTTTGCCGGGGTAAAGTTTTCGAGATCTGCTTGCAGTTTCGAAGCTTTATCATCTAAACTCGGCACAGTGGAGTGCAGATAACACTTGACCGATAAATGGAGGTAATTCTGCCACAACGTCTGGACGAGATGTAGAGAGTACGGAGGATGGGTCGGACTTGCATTCACAACGATTTCCGGGATGTCATTGCTATCCAACTGGAACCAACGAAAGTTTGAATTGAAGAAAATGATGTAATGTCATTCATAATTACTTGAGGTCTTGGACAAGTCGAAAGAGGTTTTCCAATCAAAGGTTCGACTTTCAGGTGCCCTCGGATCTTGTCCATCTGTTTCTTCAGTTCGGCTAATTGTTGAAGGATCTGTTCCTGTCTCGCCTCTAACTCGGCCATCCCTGGTAGATTTTGGTTATTCTGCAAACGGGGCCTTCAAAAATCAATTCATTTTACCCCAGAAAAGAGCGACTTTGAGCAAATGATCAAAAATTTTCAGGCACGTTTAAAAATACAAATATCACTAGAGGTAGAGACCTCCTTCATTTTAGTTTTAACTACGCGATTTCATTATTTGACAGTTGTAGGTGAAAAAGTGATAAACGTGGTGTCATGCGAGGAGGGCTGCTAGAGATTGCGGTGAGTTTTGGGGCCTCAGCGGCCGCCGGCAAGCGTAAATCACACGGGAATCGCCAAAATCATAATAAAGGATGATGGTAAACCTTTAAAAACTGCTTAACCTGCTGGATAATGTCCTTTTTCGGGGTCGGTTGGGCTGGTGCACTGTCCACCACGCCGTTTCTTGAACTTTGGTGGATATTCTTCAATTTGTACATGCAATCGGGGAGGACCACGGGGAGGTCGTGCTGCACCACCTGTCGAGCTCGGTACATCCGAATTGGGCCGTTCATTAGGAAAACTCGACGGAAAACCAGATGGTTGAGGAAAATTTCGGCAAAGCCGTTTACCAAATCGGGTCGTAAAGACTTGATTATGCACTACCCAGGTGTCAAACCAGCGGCGTTCGTCGCTGTCAAAAATCAATAAACAGATTGGAACAAAACAAGCCAAAATCTTCTCAAAAATCGGATACGAATCGACAAACTACGGCAAAATATTGCTTAAACGTCTAGTTACAGAAACTTCCCCGATATCGTTTTTGATCGATATTCTTTAGAAATAATGACAGCATTGACGAGCCGCTAATGAGTTGTGGAGGTGGATCCGCCATCTTGTTTTTCCTGCGCGAAAATGTCAGAAAAAAGCCCAGGGGCGTTGGTGTGCTTCAAAATCATATTTTCGCTCTTTTCTTTCCTATAATCTTTACGGCGTTATCGTAATGTTAATTTTACATAAATAATTAAGCTATTCAAAAGGAAAATGAGTAATGATAAGTCGAATAAAGACCCATTTTGATAAATAAAAACTCGGAATTTCGTGACGCACGCCGCTGGCTAATTGTCGTGAAGTGCGCGCGCAAACGTCTTTGCGCACTGCGCGCACTAATCGCGATCGATCCCGATCGTAACCGAACGGCCAACTCGAGGCCACTTCTCTCTTTCCGGTGCAGCGGAAATACTGCCCGATATTCCGAAATAGACAAAAACACGAAATCCGGTGAAAAATCAAAACAAACATCGCCCAATGGTCTTATAAAATCCAGTGACGATTTAACGTGGTGCAATTAGTGGTGTTTTCAAAGTCGGTAGGCCGTTTGTGAAACGCGGAACGATTGCGCCATCTGGTGTACGAATGTGGCAAACCCGCAAGCGCTTGGATTGGACGCGATGTCCGCTCGGGAAAATCAATTTTCCTGATAATCAAGTGCCCGCGTCCGTTATCCGGGTGAAAACCGCCGTTTCAAAGTTCGCCGGCGGTCCGGTCGCATCCGAAAAGTGCGTTTTGGTCGGTCCGGCCGAAATTTATTTGCAAGTTGTCATGGCGGCCGCGGCGTCGGCCAATGGGAACGCCGCTAGCGTCGGTTGTTAGGTGTTCTTTTTCGCTTGCGGGATCCGCGTCACTCGAGCATTTTCCGCGTCCCCCTTGTTGTGATGAGTGATATCGCGCCCCGAGCGCCCGAAATCGCGTGAGCAAGGCCCCCGGACGAGGGCGCGCGGCCCCGCGACCGGACGGACGCCCGCCCGGAGCATGTTTTCCGTGTTGGTCACGTGACGCGTTGTTCGTGTGATGGCGAAGAGAGGATCGACTGGGACGACCGCGGACCGCTCCGTACCGCACTTTTGACATTCGCGTTTGTGTACAAGTTTGTTTTGAGCGTCCCACCACGTGCACGGCTCGCGACTGACAGCGCCGACTTTCGACATGTCGACGAGGGGCCCGAAGAAGCGGGGACGCCCACCCAAGGTCCAGGTGGCCGAGAGGACCAAGAAATTCCAGTACCACCTCTTGAAAAAGCCCAAATACCTCCTGAACCTGAGCAAAGGCTCCGACTCCCCGGCCAGCACCCCGAACGCCTCGAGGACATCCTCCCCTTTAGGCAGCGAGGCGGGCCGAAGGAGCAGCAACAGGATACGAGGGAAAGACGGGCATAACAGCAGAGCCGGGCGTAAACCCGGGTACGCGGGGACCTCCTACCAAAGACGGGGCTACAACGCCCACGCCTCCGAGTACCACGAGTCAGAGTACCACTACGGTTCGGATTTCGGGGACGACTCGAGCGACAACAAGAGCGAGATCGAGGACGAGCTCGGCTTGAGTGACAGTGACTCGAACGATTCGGTCGGCGACCCGAGCAGTGACAGTGACTTTTCCCTGAGCAGTTACAGTACTTTGGGGGGTACGCCCAGACGTGGGGGCGCCGCCCAGTCCAGGCCTGCCACCCCGGAACCGCTCTGGCTGCAGAACCGAGAATTGCCCCCGCTGGTTCTTCCGAAGTCTTCGGACGACCTGCTAGTGCCCGCCGAGAGCGCCATGGCGGTGCTCAGCATATACGAGGTGCTCCGGCACTTCCGGAACCTCGTGCGGCTCTCCCCTTTCCGGTTCGAGGACTTCTGCGCCGCCATTGTGTGCGAAGAGCAGAGCAGCCTGCTGGCCGAGGTGCACATAATGCTGCTGAAGGCGCTCCTGAGGGAGGAGGACTCGCAGCAGACGCACTTCGGGCCGCTCGACCAAAAAGACAGTGTCAACATTTCGCTCTACCTTATCGACTACGTCACGTATCCGGAAGTGCTGCGGGCCTACGTGGAGAGCGACAAGAACTTCGACCAGAAGGTCCTGAACGTTCTGACCAACTGCGATTATCCTTTCTCCAGTCTGGAGGAGAGGATCGCGGTGTTGCAATTTCTGACAGATCAGTTCCTCACCACCAACCCGGTGCGGGAGGATCTGTTGAGCGAAGGTAACGCATTTTTCTTCTCGTGGCGCCAAGGTTGCGCTGTTTTATCGGCGGTACGGCGGTGATGCAATGTTGCAGGCGATATACGTGACTTCATTCGGTTTCACCACATGCACGGTGCTCTCATCTGTTGCTCTCTGTCGGCGATTTTTCGTTTCCAGTAGGAACGCTGATGGCGGGAATGGTTTTTGAAGTAGCGCGTGCACCAAGGGAATTTCACGATTTCACATTTTTTTAATTGGGGTTTTTTATTGGTTCACGAGCTTTGGGTTACGAGGGGTTTACACATTTAAAACAGGAATCGCTCCGAATTTTTTCATAAAAGTTCATGAGTTCTCGGAGGGTTGACCAATTAGTAATTTTAGTGTGCATCGAGGTGTGCATCCTCTGGTGATTTTTTTGTAATTTCAATTCTTTTAGTAATATTAGTAATTTTTTACGCCCGGTATATCCACCTCTGGTTAACCCGCAGATTAGCTGACTGTAACTTTGAATGTGACCCTTTATTATTCATTTTAACCGGAATTGTTACAGTCTAAGGCCCAAAATTTCCACCTATGGTTAACCTCCAGTTAGCTAACTGAAACCTTAGACTGTGACTATTCCGGTCAAAATGAATGATAAAGGCTCACATTCAAAGATACAGTTAGCTAATCTGGAGGTTAAGCACAAGTGGAAATACTGGGCATAAGGTTCCAGTTAGCTAACTGGAGGTTAGGTTATGCTTAATTAATTAGGTTAGGTTATGCTTAATTAAGCATAGGTGGAAAAACTGGGTCTTAGTAAGTTTGGTAGATTTTAGTTATTTTAGACGGGGTTTATCAATGCTCAGTTAACGTTTAACTTGAGGTTAAATTCCTAGGTTACCCTTGTTGCAACAATCAAAATCAACAAATTTAACTGTCAGCTAAAAGATTACTGAGCATTGATAAACCGGCCCTTAAGGTCCGGTATTTTCACCTCCGGTTAGCTAACTGGAACTTTGAATGTGACCCTCTATTATTCATTTTATCCAGAGTTGCCACAGTCTAACGCCCGGTACTTCCACCTCTGGTTAACCCCCAGATTAGCTAACTGTAACTATGAATGTGAGCCTTTATTATTCATTTTACCCGGAATTGTTACAGTCTAAGGTTCCAGTTAGCTAACTGGAGGTTAACCATAGGTGGAAATACTGCTCCTAAGGTTCCAGTTAGCTAACAGGAGGATAACCAGAGGTGAAGACTGGCCCTTAGTAACTTTTCTAGTTATTTCATCATCTGTTTGAATAGTTTATTTGTAGTTTTTTTTGTAATTTCAGTAAATTTTTCAGCCGTTTTGGTAATTCTTTTGTAATTCCAGTAAATTTTTCAGTAATTTTCTTGGTAATTTTTGTAAACTTTGGTTAGCTGGCTTGACACTCGAAATTACATGTTAATATGAAATCCCAGAACCAACGTGTTATCGAATATCCACCCCTCGGAATACTCTGATACAGCCGTGATAACTGTTGAAGTTCCGAATGGGCATGTGACCTAATTGGACGCGACGTCGCCACTAGGATATCCGAAACGTGAGAATTAACAAGTCCAACGAAAAAGTTCAAACTGTCGGTTTGAACGTTCGAAATCAGATTCGTTCGGCGCATTACGGTTTCCTCGCCAGCCTCGTCACTGAATTACGTTCGGGATTTTTCTAGATTTCAGGAGATCATTAGCGCGTCCTCTCCGGTAATAATCAGGCGGTTGCCGGCGTTATCGATTCGGTCACAAACCGCGGGGGAAGTTTAGGATAATGCGCTCCTCTTTAACGGCACGTAATTACGTGACGAGAACGTGTTGCGTTTCGGGGCCGAATTGTGATCGAAATCGTCCGATTTTTTTGCAGTGCCGATGCACTACGATGACCACTGTCGAGTGTGCCACAAACTCGGCGACCTGCTCTGCTGCGAGACTTGCCCGGCCGTCTACCACCTGGAATGCGTCGACCCCCCGCTCGGCAACGTCCCCGAGGAAGACTGGCAATGCGGCATCTGCCGATCCCACAAAGTTTCGGGCGTCGTCGATTGCGTCCTGGACGTCGAGAAGCAGGGACAACTTTCCAGACAGGAGCAGCTCGGCTACGACCGGCACGGACGGAAGTACTTCTTCCTCTGTCGCAGGCTTTTCGTGTAAGTCAACACAGCAACGTTAATTTCGTGGATTAATTTCGGTTTCTTCTGGATAACAGGGAAAACGACAACGGTGAAATCTACTATTATTCGACGCGGGCCCAATTCGAGGAGCTGCTCAAGGCGCTCGACAAGGACGACATGGAGTCGGCCCTGGCGCGCGAACTCGAAGAGTGCAAGGACGAGATCTGCCGACAGATGGACCTGACCGAGAAGCTGACCAATCAGCTCAAAGGCAACAAGAAGACCTATCTAGACGCGGAAAACGCCCTCATCCTCAAGGCGAAGAAAGACGTCGAAGATAAGATAGAAGAGGAGCGCAAGGAGAGAGTCAGGCAAAATGCGGAAGACATGGTGGCGAAGATGCACGAGGAACCGCCCGAGCAACAAGACGCGGCCGGTAAAGAAGGTGACGTTGTCGATGACGGATCGCAATCGAAGACTTCGTTGATTTCCGACAGCGCCTCTACAGACGAAAACGGGAAAAACGGCGACGAAGTCGTGACCCGTTCGAAAACTGGCTCTTTAACGCCCAAGAGCCTAAACATCGAAGAGTTGCGTAAACGCACTTGCGCCGTCCTCAACCGTAGTGACGATTTAGACCGGATGACTCGGCTGAAATCCAATCAGATCGCGAGCGGGACGTACCTGTATAAACTGGGGATGGAGAATACGTTCAAATCGTACGTGAACCAATTCACGACTAACGTGATAGCGTTGAACAAGCCGCAGAGGAACGAAGAACGCGATAAAAAGCGACACTTGTCCCATAAGTTCTCTCTGACGCCTGCGTCAGAATTCAAGTGGACTGGGGCTTTAAGCGGCAGTCGTTCGGTTTTGTTTAATACGCTAAGGCAGACGTTTTTGGCGTTGGAGCTGTCGATCCAGTCGCCTTTCATGCATCCGAACTGGCAGCTGGTCAGGAAGCAGTGGCTGTCGATCGTGACCAATTGCCAGCAGCCGAGGGATTTCGCCAAGGCGCTTATAGTGCTGCAGGCCTGCATCAAGCCGGTCGTGTTCGCGAACGTGTGGCACGAGCAGCTCGGCCACGTGAAGCTGGTGCGGATCACCGCGCTGGACCGCGAGGAGCGGAAGAAGCTGGAGAAGCGCGAGAAAAAGGATCGGGAAGAGGAGGAGGAAAGGAATAGGATGTTGATTAGTGGTTACGTCAAGTACACGATGGGTTTCAAGCATCAGCTGTGGAAGCAGAAAGGGGAAGAGTACCGGATTCACGGGAGGTGGGGTTGGTTGTGGCTCTCGACCGCCAGGAGCTTGAAGCACGTCAGTTCCAAAGAGATGGGGTTGGCTGGCGAGCCTAAACGATACATGACGCAAATTAGAGATTCTACTGGATTGAAAGTAGTCGCTTTAGAACCGAAGTTATTCAAGTATGTTACTGATAATTTCGAGAAGGAGAAATTTAAAGCCTGTGAGGACTCGGAAGAAGCTATGGAGGTCGATGAGCCTCCGAAAGAACCAGACGAATGTAAGTATCTAAAAAATCTATCCATCACTTATCGCATAATTTTTCCTGACTTAACGGTAAAAGTTATGGTTTTTGAGAATGGGGAATCCGTCTGGTATAATAACAGCTGTACAGACGGTAAAGGTACCGTTTTGGTTTTATTGACACCATTGAATTGAGAAAAAAAATCTGGATTTTTGAAATATTAATTGTTAAGCTGGTAATTATTAAATAAATCATTTCTAGATATCAAATCAGGCCAGGTGAATAAATGATATTTAAAAAATACCTACAATTTCATTATTCCATTGAGAAAATTTTTCTGCATCCAATGGTATCAACAAAATGGTACCATTGTTTTGAAATTAAGTAAATTTTTCAGACACAGAACTTGTTATACCAGACTGATTCCCAATTTGTTAAAACGATAGCTTTGAGCGTTTAGTCAGGAAAAATGATGTCATAAGTGTAGGGTTGTGCTTTTGACCGGTCAAAATCTTTTTTGGTCAATTGACAGGTATTTGACCTGTCAATTGACAGCAATTGACCAGGTGTTCGATCAAATTTTATTCTCATTTTGTCTAAAATTGGGATATTCAAAACAGCTAAAGAAATGTCTTACATACTCATTTGTTCAACAAAAACGAACAAAACGTAAAAAAATGAAATGTGTAACATTATTGATGATAATAATAAGCTAATAACTAATAAACATTAAACACAACATAAACTCTTTTAAAACTAATGAATAATTCTTGAAATTAGCAACAAAAAGGAAAATTGTAAATAAAATATTTAAATCAGTGATTGGCTAGAAAGCCCGCGCGCTCTCGGTATTGGCCGTCGATAAGCGCGAATTTCAAAGATTTTGACCGAAAATAAATGGTCAAAATCTTTTCGGTCAATTGCTGTCAATTGACCCGGTCAAATGTCCCGGTCAATTGACCAGGCACAACCCTACATAAGTGGCGTACCATCCTGTATATAGAAACATGCTTATTCCTCTTTGTTTTAGCAGTGGCAGCCTTGAAAAATGTGAAGATCGTCCCAGTGCCGAAACTGTTTGAAGAAATCGACGTATCGAAAGCCCTCCAATCGCGCGACCGTCTTTTATACCCGAAAGTGGCGAACAAATCGCGGCTAGACTCGCTCCTCCATAGGCGTACCCTTTTAAAAACGCAAGAGGAGCACAAAATCGCCCAAACCAAAGGCGAAGACGTGAAAGACGAGGAGGTCGACATAGAAGGCGACGACGATACCGACAACAATGGCGGCGTCGATAAACAGTTGGCCAACATGATGGCGGGCAAAGTGAGCACCCCCAACAGCGCGGCGACGCCGCAGACGTCCGCGAATCGGGAAATCCTCACGTCAATCGCGAAGAAAATCCACTCGTTGAGGGTGCAGTACACCTCGATATCGAAACTGGCGAAGGATTTCCAGTGCTACTCGAAAGGCTGCAATTCCAGCGGTTCCAATAACATCGAGACGAACTGCTACTCGCCGATGTGCATGCAGAGGATCAAGGTGCGCCGCGAATTGCTGGCGCTCTTGAGGAAGGCCAATCTGGCGACCAATACGGGAGCGCTGAAATTGGGCGCGAATTCGCCGTCGCTATTGGCGACTCCGACTAAAAAATCGCAGACTTCTATATTGGAACAGACCCTGAAATCGGCGACGCAGGCGCCCTCTAGTGATGACAAGGAAGAGGAGGAGCCCAGCGAAGAGGCGATGCGCAAAGATTTAGTCGATCTAATGGCGGCAGCGACGAAATTCACCAAAGAAGAGCTGACCGAAGTCTGCGTTCCCAGTTCGAAGGAACCGCCGCCTTCTCCCGTCAGAAAAGTGAAGAAAGAGCCGTCCCCGCCCCAAGATGGCAGCGTCGATATAGTGACGGCCCCCGAAGTGGAGAGTCCTCCACGTAAAAAACTCAAATCTGAGGACGACATGTCGCCGGACGAAATTAAAGAAATGATTTTAGGTGGCGGCGCCACTCTGGCCAAACAGAACGTCACGATAACCGACGAGCTAACCACTACTACTACGGTTACGGCTACGACTACCGTTACGACTACGGTTACGACCAGCGAAACCGTCGACGGGGTCAAATCGGCAAGCGAGAGCAGCGTTACGGATGCGATTACGGTTACGTCTAGTGTGAACGGGACAGGTCGGACGATCCAGACGCTCAATGCGAAATCTACGACGTACAGCGCGCAGCAGAATCGGCGGTTTTGCGCTTTCAAGACTTTGGTGAAGAGGGAGGAAAAGGCGATTAAAACGGAAAGAGCCGAAGACGGAACCGAACGGGTCTATTCGAGCAGCTCCACTGAAGGGAAGATTTACTTGAAGAAAGTCGCGACAAATGCGGTGCATTTAGATCCCGGGAAGAAGGCGAAGAAAAGGACGGTCGTTAAGTATCCGCTCTGTTCGAGTTACCGAACGAAAAGGGGGACCAGTTCACTGCTGGTCTTGCCCAGGCACGAAGTGAGGAAGTTGGCGAGGCATGCAGGGCGGATTCACATTAACGGTTACCACGCGCTGGCTAAGCCGAATAATCTGGTTTGGCCTTATCCGTGTTCGAGGCCGCTTTTCAAGACCGGTTGGGTTTATCGTTCGGGTATTTTGAAGTCGCTGGCCGCCGTGGCGCTGCAGTTGCGCATTTTGTGGTCGTGTCTGCGGTGGGACGACATGCAGACGAAGCCGCCGAATTCTGAAGGGAAGCACCAGGTGACCACCGAAACCGAGATTCTGTCACTGGAGTTGTTGAAGCATAAACACGTGGGGCAGTTTCTGGAGAAGACGTTGTATTTGAGACGGAAAGTCGTGATCCCTCTCGAATTGCCGAAAACTATGAGAGGTAAAGATTAGTCGGTAATACTGTTTTCTGTTTTTCACTGCTTGTTTTTTTCTGTAGAGGTCACGTCGATTAGGAGCGGTTTGCGTAAACGCAAAAGGCCAGAGTCGCCTCAAAGTACCGATCCGCAAGTGTCGGAGGAATGGGTCGATGAGGAGAAACTCGAATTGTGGGAAATTAAGCAGTACGGAGAAAGGTTCGCATTTTCATCGTCCTTACGAGAATGGTTCTGACGCTTTATTTTTGTGTGTTTTGCAGGCTCGAAAAGGTCAATGCACAGGTTATAACCAGGAGTCGTACCGGTAATCTCCCACCTGCCAAGACCGTAATAGATGCCTCCGAATTGACCAAAGTCACGGTTTCTGGTAAAGCCAGCGTCGAAGAGATCAAGGAGAAAATGGAGCAGCAGTTGCGACTACAGCGGGCCGCCCACCAGCAAAAACGCGCCTTGGAGATCAAGAATTCGCCGGCGCAGCTGATGAAAATGGTCGGCAGTACCGCTTCGGGTAAATATTTCATTTCTGTTTTATTTTATGATGATGATGCGCAGTCTGAACTTGTGACTCATGATTACTTGATATTGTGTGTTGTAAAGCTGCCGTGGCTGCAACTACAAAACCGATAAGCACGACAAATAATAACACACCAATACAACCGAAAGGTAGGCTCGAATTATTGGAGGTGATCGAGTGCTTTATGTGTGACTTTTTGTCTATTTGATCTTGGCGATTTTTTTGGGTGGTTTTTTGATTTTTTCTGTGATTTCCAGTGACCACTACGCCGGACGGGCAGGTGAAAATCGTTAAAAACCTGTCCAATCAAGGGGTGGTCGGTGGCAAGACCACGTTGACGTCATTGTTGACATCGAACAGTACGAAATTGGTCGGCAGGCGGTTGCTGATGACGAAAGCACCGGATGGTACTACCAGAGTGGTCGCTAATCCGAACATTTTGCCGAAAAATCAACAGCAGTCTCTGATAAAAGTGCAAACGACCGGTGGGCAAACCATCCAGACGCTACAAATCCAACAGCCAGGTAAACTATTTCGTTTCATTTTTCATATGGTAGTACCAATGAAGTCTACAACTGGAAGTGAAACTTGCCCGTTTTCGATGTAAAACGTGAAGCTGTATTTTGACCAGCTGTCACTTTGACAGTTCGTAATACACTTTCTGTCACAGGCGGTGGTCTTTATGTCGTTTTTTGGTGAATATTTAGTTTTAAAACACTGCGATCTCATTGGGTGTGGGACGACTTTTTTAAACCGCGGTTTCAACACTAAATGTTCGCCAAAAGCAAAAAGTAACTTTAATAAAAATGTTGAAAATTGAACAAAGATGAAGTGCTCGGTTTTGAGTGATTCCTGATGACGTTTGCTTGAAGTACTCTTTTAAATAGTCCTAATTTTTGCCTACTATACAGTACTGTACACTGAAACACGTTTCTGGCATTCTGTAAGAGGAAAACTGAGTGAAACTTTCTTGGAGAAATATCGGAAATCGCCGTGAATGTCTGTTGATCGGTTATGAAAACGAAAATTATAAAATTTCGAAAATCAACAATAAAAACAAAATTGTTACCATAACAACCAAATGACAATCCGGGAGCTGTCAGCTGTCAGATCCCGGCTTCAGGTTTTTGATGAAGTTTTACTCCCAGTTGTAGTACAGAGTTCCTTGGGTAGTACTAGTCTGGTAGTGAAGTAGCTTTAAGAATGAATCTGTGGTTGCGGTGTCGGTTTTATCGTGAAGTTGTGATGTCGCAGTTTCGACAACAGCCTCCCCGACGACGACAACGATGGGCGTTGTCAAGCAACAGCAACAACAACAGTCCGCCGAAAATCCCCAGAGGGTGCAAATAATGCGCACCCCTGACGGTCGCATCACCGTAAAAGGCCTCCTCCCCGGCCAGCAGCTGGTCCAATTTCCCGACGGCAAACTGCAGGTCATGACCAACGCGCAGCTGCAATCGTCCGGCCTGACCACGGTGAAAACGCCGACCACGGCCGCCACAACCGCCACACCCAACACCAGTACCAAATCCTCCGTTAAATCCAATCCGGTTAATACTCCCGTAGGTGGCAAAGTCGTCCTCCAGCAGCAGACCACCAACCAGATGAAGGCGGCCAATCAGCAGACCACTCCGGTCAAGACCCAACAGGTTTTGGTCAAACAGCAACAGCAGACTACTCCGATGGTGCAAAAGGTCGCTTCGAATCCTGTGGGTCAAACTGTAGTGGTTAGTGGAGGTCAAGTGATCCAGCAGCAAGTCGTGATCAGCGGCAACCAAGTGATCGGGACGCCCGGAGGGCAACAGGTGGGTCCTATTTCGAGTCGGTAAAACAGCGCTCTTTATAACTAGAAACTGGAAAATAGGCATTTTGCGGTTTTGTGCATATTTCGGGTATTTTTTTTTAAATGCATTGTGCATATTTTGGAGAAAACTGCATATTTCGTGCATATTTCATACAATTTTTTGAGTTTTCATGAAACTCAAAATAGATGAGAATATATTTAGCATAGACCGATATAATCCCTTCCTTTTGGTAATAATTTACGGATTTTTTCGTGAATAGTTTCCCCATTTTTCGTGTATATTTTCGTATTTTCCAAGCATATTTCGGGGTTCTCAGCGACGTGGAAAACCGAGATAACCTGCTGGGCCTCTAGTTTTGGGACATGGGAATCATTCACATCACACATTTCTACCAATAAGAAAGTGAACAGTTGCTAAGCAGCCAATCTAAAGCTACCCGTTAATGATTTCCTTGTTAAAAATACAGCTTTTGGAATAGTCAGGGAAATCGAAAATGTGAGGAAAAGTCAGGGAATTCATGTAAATTTTCTAAAACACAGGGAATTTCTGTAAATTATCTGGAGTTTCCCAATTTTTATTATTTTATATTCGATTTTGAAGGCATTCAGAACGTGGCGATTCGAGTTTTTATAAACTACCGTTAGTTGTGAGTCTTTTTTAGCATATTTTGGTACTTTTTCGTGCATATTGGAGCATATTCCAACTCTTTTTTCCTACGATTGACATCAAAAGCTGACTTTTTGATGTGTCAAACTGTATCCGGAAGATGACGTTTTCCGGGGAGCAAGCGGTTTTCATCAGAGAGTTCTACACCATACCTAGAGATGAAACTAGCCGTGTTTTGACAAGACGGTTGGAATATCTGTCAAAAATGCATTCATTTCATTCCAGGAAAATAAAAATATGACGTTTAGGGTATCAGCAACGTCTCATTTTTAACGAAGTTTTATGTCTACGTTATTACAGGTTGACATGTCTCTGGTTTTCATATTTCGCCGCTTTAAATTTTTGATCATTTACATTCATTTTCCCTGGAAACAATATGCATGACTAACTCTGCCAAATATGAAAGAACGAAACCGCCTATGTTTTTCAAATCTTTTTTCGAAAAATCAGCTTTGAATATCAAAATATTTATAACCTTTCAAATTCGCAGATGATCACGAACCAGATCGTCGTGAACAATCAAAGTCTGGCCCAGCAGATCGCCACCGGCAAAGTGCAAATGGCGACGATCAACGGGCAGCAGGTGCTGATCAGGCCGACCGGGAACAACCAGGCGCAAGTGGTGGCGCAACTGACGCCCGGCAATTTGACGCAGATCAGTTCGCCTCAGGCCACTTCGACGCCGCTCAAGCAGCAGCAGGTCGTCGAGACCAAAGTGGCGGCACCTACGACACCCGTCAAACAGCAACAACAACAAGTGCAACAGATCGATCAGGCGACGATGGAACAGTTGTTGATCGGTCAACCGGTCGGTACCGTCATCAAGTGCGTGACCGCCCAAGTGATACAGACGGCGCAAGGCCCGCGGATCGTTTTGCAGGGGCTGCAGGGTGCCGATTTTACGCCGCAACAGTTGGCGGCCGTGCAGCAACAAGTGAAACAACAACTTTTGAAAGGTAATTGTAGTGGCGTCTTGGAGAGAGAGCATCTCCGCCATCTTGGAGACTAATTTTATATTGTTGCCATTACGAGCATGGTAACCGTTGCGATGTCGTTATTTATGTTAATTGTTTAGTTACTATTGGGAAGTTCATATCCCATATATCCCATATTGAGGGATATCTGCTAAAAGCGGATTAACTTTGTAGTGAGGAACTAACTAGGAATTGGAAGGTTGTCAGGTTTTGTCAGGGTTTTGTTACTCAATTTATTTATCAAAATAAAATGGCCGTTGCCAAGTATAAAACCTCAGAAAATTTTAGATTTCGATATGAACTGTCCAGAGACATGTCAACCTATAAATAACCATAGACGTTAAACTTCGTTGTCAATGTGACATTGCTGATACCCTAAGCGCCATAATTTTCATTCTCCACGAATGAAATGAATGCATTTTTGACAGTTATTCATTCCAACGGTCTTGTCAAAACACGGCTAGTTTCATCTCTAGGTATAGTGTCAAACTCTTTGGAACTGTCACTTAAATCCTTGCCAAAACTAACTAATTCGTAATTTCTACATAGTTCTATACAATTGAGATAAAACTAGCCGTGTTTTGACAATGCCGTTGGCATAACTCATAACTGTCAAAAATGCATTTCATTTTGCGCTGTTCCAGACTGAACAAACAAATACTTTCGAGGATGTAAAGTTCATCTCCATCAAAGAGAACCATTCAAACATTCAACAAGGAAAATAAAAATTATGACGGTTATGGTATCAGTAATGTCGTTTTGTGTGCCACATGTTAAACGAAGTTCTATGTCTATGGTTTTTATAGGGTACCATGTCTCTGGTAATTTGAATTTTTAATAATTTTCAATAAAACAACTAACAAGGTAAAACTACACAGGAAAGTAGAAAATAAATAAAATAATGGAAACATTTAATTACGGGCACTTGTGGCAGTTTTTCCGGAAAATGTAACGAAATTTGAATTTTAATAAAGCGGAAAATATATAGATGAAGCTATTTCACGGAACAAAGGATTGGATACTTTCGAATAAGTGAAAATCCAAAGTTATTCAATCATGACAGATAAAATAGTTAACCCAACTTTTAAAAGCCAAACTCACAGCAAACTTCAGGGTACAAAAGCCACTGTTACAACTCAAAAGTCACTAAAGCTACAAAATCTCGTTCCTCACTACAAAAGGTTTGTTTGGGCAACAGTTGTGAACCGGTCCACAAAGTACGACATTTGCGCACACGCTAGGCGCAGTTCGTGCAAGAGCAGGTACTGGCTTCTAGCCGGTTTCTGACTGAAAGTCCCGTGTTCGGGCAAAAACCTTCGGAGTACATTCTGACTGTTTTCAAACCGTCAATGTAATCAGAACTTCCAGGCGTGGACTAGATAATGCACAGATGATAGCCCGATTTGCTTCCAAACCACAGTCGATTTTGCGTACTAAAACATCCGAAAAGAGTTCGTGACAGGTTGCAAACCGGTCCACATTTGACGTACCCGGACAAACCTAAAGTTACGACTACTTCTGACTTCATTTGCTACAAAGTTTTTAGTTTTCTGATGTTTCTGTGTTTTCCAGCTCAAGCTTCGACGGGCAAACAGGGTGTGCTGGGTCCGACCAAGATTTACTTGGCGGTGCAGCCGAGCAGCGCGGACCAGCAGCAACAGCAACAGGTTGCCGAGGCAACGCAGTCTCAACCCCCTCCACTGGCGCCCGTGCAACAAGCGACCCCCACAAAAGCGCCTTTACAACAGCAAGTAGTGAAACAAGCGGTTTCTACTATACAACAGGTATGCAACGGTGCAAAGGTGGTTGTGCAACCCGCGAATCAAGCCTTTTTTACTTACTATTATTAATTAATTATTTAATTAAAATATTAAACTGCATGGGTCGCTATTCTTTTAAATGGTTGATTGTAATCTGGGTTGGTGTGCTTGTTTTTTCTCTTATTTTTATCACTTTTTCTTGTTTCGTTTCGTTGTTTCGCTTTGTATTTTGTATCTACTATACTAAACTAACTAGGAGGAATAAAATTTGTGGCTTTAATTTTGTGACGTTTTTTTTTGCGTAAATGTGTGTCGGGGTGATTTTGGGTTCGCTCGTGATTGCAGACGAACGAGGCGGGTACGGGTCGTCAAATTTTGGTCAACGGGCAGCAGTCGCAGACGTCCGCGCTCCTCCAGGCGATGAAGGCCAACATGGGGACGAATCAGCAGCAGCAACAGCAGCAACAGGTGCAGTCGCAGCCCCAGCAACAGCAAACGACGACAGTGACTGTGAGCGAGGCCAATAAGCAGTTCGTGGTGACGCCCGACTACATCCAGCAAAGTATGTTGTTATATCAACCATCTGTAATCGTGTACAACCCGAACTGTACCACCTACCCATTGCAAAACGACTTCAATAACCGTTTCTAAATTCGATTCATTGATTATTTTATATTGATAATAATAATTAATAATAATAAGATCGGAGAGAGAAAGATTGCTCGATTATACTTTTCTTTTTATATTGATTGATTGATAGAAGGCAAGAAGGGTTCCTATTTTATCGGCACTCGAAAGTTTCTGAATCTCGTCATCATTCCTTGTTTCTGTGATATTTTTGAATCTTTTTACTTCAAATTAAGAGTATTAACTTGACGGCACGTGTCTTTTTTTTGTGTTTTCTCTTGAAGACGACTGATTTTTAGAGATTTTCGTGCGTTCAGAAACTTTTCGCCCTCGTTTTTTTTTTAAATATCGTTTTCTCGTCTTTTTTTGTAAGGATATGTTGTAAAAACTGTACTGACCTGAATGATAATGTAATCGATTGTAATAAAAACGCTTGAAATCCGATTATGGTTTTCTTTCGATACACTCCTCTCGCCACTTGGTTTATATTTTTGAGTCGTTTTGCTTTGGGTCTCTGAATTTTTTTTCTATTTTGATTTTGTTCATTTATGCGCGCAGCCATTAAAACCGCCCTAAGACAGGAGAATTTGAATCCGGAAATTGAGGAGAAACTGCTCCAGCTGCAGCGCTATCAGGAGAAACAGATGAAACAGGAACCTGATTTACCGGCATCGGTCGGGATCGGTAGTAGTAGGACGCCGGCGCAGGCGAGCCCGGCCAACGTCACGCGGTTCGGTGGCGCCGGCGGCAATAACGGCGGCGGCGCCACCGGTGGGGGTGGCGGGGGTGGGGTCTCCAGGAAACGCACCCCCAGTGCCGGGCGGAACGACGACTCCGATTGGGTGATGGAGACGCCGAAAAGGCCTCGGACCGGTCGAGGCAACGAAATCAAAAGGGCCGTGGTGACCCCCACGATTCCCGACGACGTCGTAACGCAGTAAGTTTATTGGATGGGTGTGTCGGTAAGGCAGTTTTCTTAAATCGGGGATCTGTGATTTGTCAGTGAGGCGAGGGAGAAGATCGTCTCGCCGAGGTCCAGGGTGAAACTGAAAGAGGTGACGACGGAACAGGACAGGAGGGTCACCTTGAGGACGAAAATTCTGGTGACTTTGTACAGGCAAAAGGAGTTTCTCAAAAAGGACATTTTGAGGAAACGCGCCCTTTTGGAGAAGGAGCTACAATATGAAATTCAGGTAAGATTCTGTTGAAAATAATAACTGACCGGATTGTAAAGCAGAAATCAAATTTAAAAAAATACAACAGTAAAAAAAAAAACACTTTGAAACGAGGGGTTAATCACCGAGCTTTGATAGGCTCGCTGTTTGGTCGTATTATGGAGGATTTTGAGCCAAACTTGAGAATAATGAAAAATCCGGCTTACTTTACTACTTGCACCAGGATGTGATGTGATTTTTGGTTTTGTTATGCATATAAAAAAATTCATACACCTACTTTTTCTACAGATTCGATTAACGTTTTTTTATTAATGATTTCCGGTAGAATAATATTCTTTTTTTCTTTACAAATTCCATTAAATTAGTGATTCTGATGATAATGGATAAACAAATTGAATTGTTGATACTATACTTATCGAAATATCATCAAGAAAAAATGCTCATGTTGGTTTTTTGAATTTCTACTAAGGCCCAGTATTTCCACCTATGGTTAACCTCCAGTTAGCTAACCGTAACCTTAGACTGTGACAATTCCGGTCAAAATGAATGATAAAGGCTCACATTCAAAGTTACAGTTAGGTAATCTGCAGGTTAACCATAGGTGGAAATACTGAGCTTTATTGATATTGTCACCACTTCCGGTGAAAAGTTATTAGGCTTATTAGGTTTGTTCGTGCAACAGTTTTAGACCGGTCCACAAAGTACGACAAATGCACACAAGCTTTTGGCAATTCTACCAGAGACATGGACTGTTTTCTGACCACTTTCTGACCGACTCCGAACTTATCCACGGTCGATTCTGCGCACTAAAATATCCGAGAAACTAGTCAGTGACAGGTTGCACACCGATCCACATGTGTGCTGCACGAACAAAGCTTCTATTTAAAAAATTAGACATTACGAATTTGAAGAAAAACTGATAAACCTAAAAAAGAAAAAACTTTTTAAAATCTTGAATTATTTAACTGTCAGATGAACTCAACTAGAAGGGGAAATACCGATCCGAAGCATTTCACAAATTTTATAAATGAAATATACGTTTGTTCGGGCACGTCAAATGTGTACCGCTTTGCAACCTGTCACCAACTCTTTTTGGACATTTTAGTACGCAGAATCGACCGTGACTAACTTTGTGATCGGTTAGAAACTGATCAGAATTGCAAAAATGCGTTTTAGGAGCTAATCGAGCTATGATCTACGCATGTCACCAACTACTAATCCACGCCGAGAAGTGCTGTCCACTTTGACCATAGCAAATAGTCAGAAAATACCTACTCCGAAGGTTTTCGCCTGAACACTCAGAATTTGGCTAGAAAGCAGTGCGTGCACTCGCCCGAACAGACGCGAAGCTTGTGCGCATGCGTCGTACTTTGTGGATCGGTTTCTAACTGTCGCCCGAACGAACGTTATGTAACTTTTCTACAGAATACTGTATTATCGGCCGATTTTCATGTAAATCTCTTGTTGCTTCTGCAGAAGGAAGTGGCCGAAGAGTTGGCCGCCCGTACTAAGTTGGAGCGCAACAAGCAGGACGAGGTGCGCACCGGCAGCAGCAAGCGCAAGTCGGCGGCCGGGGCGACGACGACCGTGACGCCGGCCGTGCCGAAGTCGGCGCGCCACCGGAAGGGCCACGGCAAGTCGCAGCCGTCGCCCTCGCAACGGGGCGGCCTCAAGAAGGAGAAACTCTACTGCCTGTGCCGGACGCCCTACGACGAGACCAAATTCTACGTCGGTTGCGACCTCTGCAACAATTGGTTCCACGGCGACTGCGTCGGCATCACCGAGGAGAGCAGTCGATCGCTCAACGAGTTCGTCTGCGACGAGTGCAAGCAGGCGAAGGACACGGAGAAGTTGTACTGTCTCTGCCAACAACCTTACGACGATTCACAGTGAGTACGGGTTTTACAGTTTTCTGTAATTTTCTAAAAACGGTTTTTTTCGTCGGACAGATTTTACATTTGTTGCGACCGATGCCAGGATTGGTTCCACGGTAGGTGCGTCGGTATCCTCCAATCGGAAGCCGACAATATCGACGAGTACATTTGTCCGAGGTGTCAGAGGAACTCTTCTGTCAATTTCGTCAACATGAAGGATCTCGCGCATAAAGATTTCGAGGCTTTGAAGAAACTTATAAAGCAATTACAGGTACCATTTTGCCGACATGTCATAAATTACAGTTTCCTATAAAATTGCCCTTTCCAGACCCACAAAAGTGCGTGGCCCTTCATGGAGCCGGTGGATCCCACAGAGGCCCCCGATTATTACAAAGTGATAAAGGAGCCCATGGGTGAGTCGAATCCTCAAAATTGGCTTGTACGTTGAACTAATACTTTGTTTTGTTGTGTAGATTTGCAGAAGATCGAAACGAAAATCAACGAGCAGAATTACACAAAACTGAGCGAGTTTATCGGCGACATGACGAAAATCTTCGACAATTGTCGCTATTACAACCCCAAGGAGTCGCCCTTCTTCAAATGTGCCGAGTCCCTGGAGGCGTATTTCGTAAACAAAATCAAATGCCTGCGGGATAAGTTGATGGAGCCCGCGAACAAATGATCAAAGTGAACGGTTTAAATTTTTATTAACAAAAACTTTTTTAGAATTTTAAGTCGGTACCACCATGAGAGCGTCTAAACTGAACGATCTCAAATTGTATCGAATCCTTGTGAAGTTTGGATTCTCTCTATCTCTCTTAGTTATTGATTATTTTTGTTTTGATTCAACACCATTTTTGAATGTAAATAAGTTGTGAATATGTGTAATGAGGTTTCCCTCCCCTTTTTTTAGTTAATTGAACTTTAAATAAATGAAGCGATGCATATTTATATAATTTTACATTAAATAAAGTCGTTTTTTTTTTAGGTTTTTAAATTATTTCTTCAAAGTTCAAATTGTAGTGTATTTATAATGAATGATGATAATATTTTGAAACTATTATTATATAGATTAGTGCCATTTTTTGTAGATAATTATTATTACAGATAAAAATAACGATTGTGTTGTTTGGACAGTCTCCTTAAGTTTGCACATAATTAAGAAGAATTTTTATATTTGGTCGGTAGCAAATCGACTGTTCTATCAGTGAAGTAAAAAATAAAAATTTACATTAATAAGTCCCCCGTTCATTTCTAGAGACAATCTATTTTAAAAATATCCAAATTCATACAAGAGGAAGAGGTGAAAACATAGTATTTACAATGACTAAAATTAAAATCCAACCGAAACGCCTACAATAAATTTAATCCAAGTAAATAAGAAACTCGCGGACGAACAATAATAATATAAAGAACGGTAAACCAATCTGCGACAAACTCATACGATAACGTACATAATGAATGATGATAACTACGATTAATTTAATTCAAGATTGATGCAATCTTCTTTCGACATGTGAGTGACCATGACTTCACCCGAAGGAAGCATGACCATAACTTTCCTGGTACCGCCCGGACTCGGGGGCTCCGCACTTAGAACTTGAGCGTGCACCGTGTCTTCCGGCACTTCCACCGCTTCCTCCTCCTCCTGTTCGACCACACTTTCCTGCTTCATGACCACCTCTTGTTGCTCCGGCTGTTCGGGCGCCTCCTCCTGCACCGGCTCGCTGGTCACCAGCAGACACTGCTGCTGCCCGTTCCCGTCCTCCGTCACCAAGATGGTCTGCCCGTCCTCGTTCTGCCCGGCAACCCTGTAAATTGTCCCGTCGTCACCGGTAATGTAAACCGGATTATCGTCATCAGAGGCCGTCAGACTGCTCAGAGCGGACGGCATGACCACGTCCGCGGAGGCAGCGCCACCTGGCTCGTCGTCTGTCAAAGACGGCATACTCTTGATCGGCGGTTTCGACTTATTGATGATGGCCGGCCTGGTCGGCGAAGGTCTCGCTTTAACGTGAACCGAGGGCGAACCCGACCCGCTCGATTTGACCACCGCCCTCGGGGTCACCGAGATTATCGTATTCCCGATTCTCCTAGGGGCGCCAACCACCGGTCGCCTAGGCACCGGAGTGGGCGAGATATTGAATTTCGGCTTGGAAGTCGACGGCACTCTCGACCGGATAATCTGCGGTTTCGGACTCGGCGAGGGCCTGACGATCCCACCCGAACTCCTCGATTTCGTGATCGTCTGATTCAAAATCCTCGGCTTTTTCACCGTCTTACTCGCGGCGGCCGCGGGGCTCATCAGGGTTTTCTGCAGGATGTTGGAGTTGGCGATGGCCGTGCTCAGGATCGACGAGTTCGACGCTTTCGTCGCGGAATCTGCATTACCGACTTTCGCCTTGGTCTCGACGAACTTAATGGGCGTCGCTTGGGGGATGGTGACCGACGGCGTCGTCGCCAAGGGGTCTTCAGCTTTTAGATCCTCCTCGGTTATGTCGGCCGCCGCCATTTGCACGATGCTGTCGATGGTCTCTATATTATCGGCCTTCATCGAGGGAATCTCGTGGATCACCACTTCCGGTTCGGGACTCGGATAGCTCTGCCCCGCGATTTTCCCGGTCAGAGGGTCGAGCACGAAATCCCCCGGAGGGCTTTCGGGCAGCGGAAGAGGCAAATCCGTCGGGAATTCGAGCGGTTCTATCCCGTCGTCGCTCTCCTCTTCCAGTCTAGAGTCGGACAACTTCTTCGAGTCTTGGCTCTTCCTGACGTCCGCTTTTTTCACCTCTTGCGTCTTTTTCGCCGGCTGCATTTTCCTCCCTGGCGTCGACTTCTTCTCGTCTTTCTTCACCATAGTGGCGACTATCTTCGGCGTGGTCGAGCCCATGCTGGTCAAAGGCGGAATGGCGACTTTCCCCGACAGAGTTTTGGGCAAAATCGGGATCTCCCTTTTCTGATCGTCCTTCTTTATGATCCTGATCTGGGTTTGGCCGGCTTTCGGGCCGACCTTGACGATGGCTTGGCCCCCGCTCGTGGCGATTTTCGAGGCGGCCGGGTCGAGCTTTATGATGCCGGACGACCGCGACATTATGTAGACGCCGGAACTCAGCGAGGGCAGCTGCTTCTGGCTGATGCGGACGACCCCTTTGGCGTCCGGGATCAGCACGTTGTCCGGGAGGCCCTTTTTGCCGATGCCGTTGTTGTAGGTGATGATTTTCGTGACCTTTTTCGGGGGCGGTTGGGGCTCGTCGTCCGATTCGTCCGAATCCACGTCCAGCTTTATCTTCTTTTCCACGGAATCGTCGCTGTCGCCGTCGTAGCTGCGTTTTTGTGTGCCCCCCTCTTCGTCCGAAATGTTGCCGCACCATTGCTTCACCTGGCTCAGCGCTTTCTGCTTGCTGGACCTCTGCGGGCGCCTAATTCACGAAATGTTTCAAAAAATTGATTATCAAGAAAGCAACCCTAAATTTTAGTTAATTTGGCGTTATCGGATTGGTAACATTGAGTTTTAGTAGCGTCAGTTGTCAAAACCATGGTAACCTCGATTTTTTATTACCCGAAACCATGGCAACGATTTTAAATAATCAACAAAAATGGCTACCAAAATCAATTTTTAGTATTTCTCAGCCATTTCGACGTTGCTAAATATGCTAAAATAAAGATATGGTGTGATTTTTATTACCCTCCATCTGGAGTAGAAGGCAGGACATTCATGACTGGTGAATCCGGCTTTTTGACGACTTTCACAGGGCTGGCGCCGATGGCGTTAATGCGAGGACGTCCTCTTCCCCGAGGGCTCGGGATCGGTTTGTCCTTCGCCTTTTGCTCCTTCAATTTCAGTTCGAATTCGTCTACCAAATCGCGACAGTTGCCCAGATTAGTGAGCGGTTCCCAGGTTTGTCTGAAACAACTTTCATTCCAGTCGGTGACATAAAAAATTGGACTTTACGTACTCTTTGTAGTTCTCCCATTTCACGTGATACTCCCAGAAGCGTTTCCTCGGATTGAAGCGCTTTCCGACGATTTTCTCCACGTTGAATTCTTCCTTAACCCCTGAACGGATTCCTTTATTAGGTTCCTTCACAGGAAAAAAATTGCAAAATTTCAAAATTAGTTGTAAAAATAACATTATTGATTTGGTTTACCCCTAAAAGTAATTTACAGCGTGGCGTAGGATTCCCCTCATTCTCAATGGTGGATTTTTCGTCATCGTCCAGTCCCAAAGGATCCTTCTCGACTTTAATTTCTTGGATTTTTGCCGAGGCGATTCGATTGCACGATTGCAGAGCGGCTCCGGCAGTCACCCACGCGGCCTTTTCTTCAGTCGATAGTTTCACCCATTTCTGGTACATTTCCCAGGAAGAAAGGGCTTCTCCCCCTTTCTCTTTCAGGATACGCACCTGCTTCACTTTCCACAGAGTGAACGCCCAAATTTGCGGTTTTTCTTCATTCTCGCAACGCACTCCGGGAACCTTTGGGCACTTTCCATCAGTTTTATGCTCTTTGAAATCCTCGATGAAGTATGAGACTTCGTGGCATTCTCCGCATACCAAAATATCGGTGTTTGATAGCTCATCTTGGGCTTCTGTAAAATATCAAACGTTTGAAACATTTTGGAGTGTATTTGAAATAACATTTGCTCACCTTCGCAAACTTCAGGCTCTTTAGAAAGATCCACGTTCGGGGCTGTGTCTGTGGCCAAGGGATCTACAGCAGTTTCTTCCATGATAATCAAGTCGCCTCTACGATAAACAGGAACTGGATTTATTGATACGGCTTATGCGATCAAATTGGCTGCATTTTCCGAGGCATTTTCGTATTTATTTTGTGCGATTTTTATATTTAGCGCCAGAAAAAATAGATTGCGAGCAATTTATGACAATCGCGTTTGTTGGAAGATGGCTGGCTACCATCGAGTTTCGGAAAGGGTTGCATATTTACCACCGAAATGAAAATTCAACAAACAAATATTATCCAGCCGCTGAGAATATTTTGGGGGTCTATTTAGAACGTTTTTGGGCTTTTTACGAACTGAACTTACCTCGTTTTAGTCAGTTTTACGTTTGTTTGGACGCGAGCGTTCTAAACATGGCGAATTAACTGCCCTCTGTCGAGTTGCAATAGAAAACCGAAAGCGGGAAATGTACTCAAAGCCCTAAAATTACATAAACAGTATCTAAAATTCATCAAAACTGGTATAAAATATATTTAGAATTATTTGTTTACATGACCGACATGTTATTTTATTTAAAAAGTGACTAAATTCCGAAATAGTAACATTTTGAGATAAATAAAATTTATGTTGGCAGCAGGTTGAAAGGTTGTAAGCAATGACATTTTATACGGATACTAGACGGCCAGCTTCGAGAAAAAAGTGGGTCCACTTGACGTCTAAACTGGGGGGCAAACCGTCACTGTCAAAATTGATTTAGGTTATGTTTCTAAAACTCCCGTGTTTGATAGTTTTTATAATTACAAGGAGTTTTTCTGATATTTATCATAAAGGAAATACTTGTTTTATGTTTACGACAACACGGGCGGTTTGAAAGTAGGACGGGTAGCAAAAATTACAGATCGTAAAATTTATTCAGATTTATGCTTATAATTACATACCGAAAGTAATGTACCTTTTCTCGTTTAGGGTGTGATAACGGTTATCATAACCGGGAATAACCGATATTTTCCCCATTTTTACAGCTTGCATCCAGAAAATAGTAAAATACCGAAGAGAATTCAAAGTCTCAACTAATTCTAGAACTATAACGGATTAACGGAACAAAACGAACGAAAACTAGAAACAGCACAAATTAAACAAGAAACGCGAAGCACAATTAACAATAAATAACGAAAACCCTGCGGAAATCACAAGAAAAACTGGAAATAAGAAATTAGAAACTCGAACTTTTTTTAAATTGACGATTTAAATATTCGATTGTCATGGTTACCACCTGACGTTTTGCCCCCCAGTTCAGTTGTCACCAGGGACCGCGATTTTATGTCAAAACGGGGCTTGTTGAGTATCTACTATAAGTGTGACAAATCGCTGGTTGTAAGTTGCATGCGACGCCATCCTTTAGTAAAAGAAAAATCATTATTTTCCTAGATTAGAGAAGAATTAATTAATATAAGCATCCTCTTCACTCAACTGAAGTTGAATAAGGTTTTGAATGTTCAATCTGCCCCCTTTATTGGCATATTTAAGAAAATAGAACGAATCATGAAAGTTGGCAGCAATGCACGGTTGCATAGACATCGGGCGGGAACTTTAAATAAGCTATCGTTTACGAGGCTCTATTATGTGAACAATCATTTCACGAACCCTGATTCCTTCGAATCAACAATGGACCGTTTTGGAGTAGAATTTTTTTTTACCGAACTAAGTAGTTCTTTTAAATTAATCATTAGATCTACTGTCAAACAAGTGTCAAAATAAGATGTTTGTGACAGCTGTCAAAAATAAAAATAAACAAGGGGGTTTTGGTTGATTTTGTGTAATTTTTAAGGTTTATCTGCAATATTAATTAATTAACACAACAATGTTATCTTCTATGGTAAAAGAGCATCAAGCTAGACAGTCAGTCAAGAAAGAAAACCAAGGTATGTAAACTTTCCACCCTCAACAAGAATGTAGGGGTAATTTTTTCTGAAATTTATAGAATCTAAACGAAAAGAGGCCTGTTCTGCAGCCAGCGATTTAACGCAAGCCCTAGTGGACCATTTAAACGTTGGGTAATCCTCAAAATATAAAAATGACTTGTTAACAATGTTTACTATTTCGTCTCATACAGGGTGGCTCAGGCCTACCTAAATCAGAAGAAATTGGATGCGGAAGCTAAACAGTTACATACCAGTGCGACTGCCTTTTCTAAACAAACTCAACAATGGCTCAACTTAGTCGAATCGTTCAGTAGCGCATTGAAAGAAATCGGAGATGTCGAGAATTGGGCCAAATCGATTGAAGGGGATGTTAGGACCATTTCTACGGCCCTAGAAATAGTTTATAAGGATTCACAGGAAAATCCACAGACGACACAATAATCATGTACCTGTATTTTATAAATATTCCTTAATTTTATGATTAAAATTCCATTTTATTACCAATTGGTTGAACTTATTTTTTGACCCCCAAAAGGATAAACATGCAATTCACTCATTCTGCTCATTCATCATACTTGCATGTAATACATAAAAACCGTTAAGAAGGCCTTATTATCTAATGGACATGACATGGCCATGAAATTTATTTATTTTGAGAAAGAATCGTGTACAAAAGGTGAAAACAAACTAAAAATGGCAATGAAACTTGTTATAAAATAATTCGAAATGGTATCATTGAATTTAGTTCTAGTCTGATTAAAGATGATGAAAGTGCGGTGGTTCCTAGGGCTAATCGCCCTTATTTCTGCTAGTTCAGTTTCAAGTTACAACATCAACCGAAGCAGTCAAAATTGCGATTATTACGAAAATCCCATATTCAAAATGGCCCTACCAGTCGGTGAAACTATCGATAACCGATTCGGAGACGAATCTGTCTACATCAATCAACCCATCAGCAATTCCGCGGCTTTATTACCAAATACTTTGACCAAAGACGGGCGATATTACGAGGGATTCAACACCTATCACCCGATTTTGGGCACCGTAATCAACGGGAAATACCAACCGAAAATCGCATACGATTTGGTCAAAAGCCGCGAAGAATTCGACGACGAAGATTATCTGAAACGTTACGATAGCGACAAATTGTGGAGGGTTGACGAAATCCCGGTGATCGCGGATTTCCAGGCGCTCCCCGACGTTTTCGTGGGTGGAGGAGAAGTGATGAATGCGCCCAGAGACGAAGCACCCCCGATCGTCGATATAATGAGCGTGGAAAAATCCGAATTGACCGAAGAAACCCACGACATGGAAAATGTGGAAATCGAGGAAACTTCTCTGAAGGATCCTGGAGCGCAACCGATCGAAGTAATTTTCGAAACTATCGATAAAAGGCCCGAACCACCGGTAACCGATAATCCTGCGGTTAAATTGTTCAAGGAAATTTTGGTCGATGAGAAAAGTGTCGAGAAGAAAATGATTCCGACTAAAGAGAAGGATTTGAAAAAAGTCGAATATCCTAAAGATAAAGTGATTCCGGAGAAAATTGTAGAAATTGAGACTACGACCGAAGAAGAAAGTCGGCGATTTGTTATTCCTCCAGACTCTTTCGCAGAGGAAGAAGAAGTCCTTGCTGCAGAAGCTCTCGCTGAAACTGATGCACCATCAACTACCACATCATCTGCATCTGAAACGGTCAAAAGAGAAACTGCCCTTCGAGGATTATTGGAAGCTGTGTGAATAAATTACGCTCTTTAATTAGAGTTGTAATCTTAAACGATGGTGCCATAATTTTTTTTCCTTGAGGAAACCCACCCTTTATTTAAAATAGTTTTAAATAATGTCGTGAGGTTTTTACTTAAAAATTGTAAATTTTAATCGAATTATTATTTATTCAATAAATTATTATTAGGTATTTATTGTCGCTCAATTACGAAATGCTAGAGCATCGTTTTATTCCGTTGTGTAACTAGGACAAAAACCTCACCGGGTTCAAAGTAAAATTGCAGTCCGCAAATTCCACTGTGACGTCCTTTCTTATTTGTTTCGAAATTTCGGACAAAGAAAATGCTACGTTTTCAAAAAGCGTACAGGAAGGTATTGGCCCTCGTAAAATTATGAATTCCAGTGCCCGTTTACGCTATTTTTGAAATCTGAATTTCTCCAAAAATTGCCTTTTTATTACTTGAATGAAAAAGTTAAATTTATTTCCATTAATTATGTCGCCTCAAATTGATAATAATTAGAGATGGGTTTTGGCCCGGAACGTTTCATTTGTTCCGTTCCTTCCCGGAATGATTCGGAAATATTCCCGGAATTTTGAATTCTCAAATTTTGAAAACTGTTTTTTGCGATATTTCGATCCGTCGGATCAAGAGCTTCAATTTAATACCAAACACCCTATACAAATATAGAATCGGGGGCACTAGAAATGAAAAATATATAAAATCGCGGAAAATTCGAAATAGTACAAATTTGAGTCTGTATATCTCAAAATGATAAACTATAAGCACACCAATTCAATAATTTAATGATCATTTCTTCGGTTAAAAGAAAACTTTGTTGAAAACCACTTAAATGAAGGGAAAAAAGAGCAAATAATTGTCTTAATTTTTTTTTGTTAATCACGTTTTTGATTTTGAGTACCTACTATATGACTTTAAGCCCCTTTTCCCTAAAATAGGTCTCGTACTCGGTCTCATATTTGAGTTCGTACTCGGTCCTACGGTCAAGCTCGTACTTGGTCTCATACATATTTTCATTATTTTCAGTAATTATCCTGTTTCCAGTCAAAACTTGAGACCATAACGCACATAAGTACAATAAGAACAGTTGTTTCCACTGATATTTACAAGAAAATACAAGTTCACACACAGTTTTATAATGACGTTTGTGAATATTCCCGGCAATTTATGAAAATTCCCGGGAATTTGGGAATATTTCCGGAATGTTTCGAATGATTCCGATTAATGATTCTTCGGCCCAATCATTCCTCCCGGGTTTATTCCCAAATTCGGAATATTTCCGAACTGGGAATAAACCCGGCGACCCATCTCTAATAATAATTGATAACAGTTCTGTTAAAATATAATACTACTCTTTTGAATAAGATAAATTTATCTGGAAATTTTTATTATTCATGTGTGGTATGTGCATGATCTAATTACAAATTAATTGAAAATAAAAAATCTACCAGCGAAACATTCCAGATTTTTCCGAGCCTTTATTCTCTTTTTAGGTAATAAATCATAAAATTAAATAATTTTAAATAAATCTGTGGGGAGATTTGAATATTTGGGATTTTCCTACTGTCTGATTTTATATTTAAATTCTGTCCCTCGATGAAAATTTATTAAACAAAAATCTTTAAAAACCATTAAATTCTTGAGTCTTAACGAAAATGCTTAGAATCCTTCAATCGACGAAAATTGATTCTTTTATTATCCCGCCTTTACAAAAACTGTGAAACGATAAAAAATTACGGGCTTTCTGGCTTTATATTTGCACACTATTTTTCCTAATTTCCCTGAAATTTGTATTTACATAAATCTGTAACGAAGTAAAAAATGAATTTTCTTTAATTGTTACTGAAAATACCTAATCGAACAAAAATTATACTGGAAAAATAATTCAATAACTTCTCGAATTATTTACTCCCCTGCAAATTTTTTTAGATTTTTTCAAATGAGGAAATCAATTTTCTGTCCTTTTCACATTTTTTTAAATAAAAACAATCTGAATAATACCACGGGAAGGTTCAAATTGCGTTATGGACTTTACTTTATCTTTGGGCTATTTCCATCCGTTCTCTATAATTTCCTAAATGAAAGCCGGCCCTGGATTATCCGCTTCTACAAATAAATCGCGCATAATTAATTTTCTCCGACTCTCCTGAAATTCATCACGAAAAAATCAAATTTTCGACAGGGAAATAGTACGTATAAGGGCCTAAGCGATTGATTTCCAATAAAAATTCCTAAAAAAAAACTGTAAAAACCATTAAATTAAGGCAATTGACCCCACATTCGTCGATATTTGCTGACCACGGAAAAAATTAAACTATAAATTGACACACATTTCCATCGAAAATTAGAACAGTTGCGTCTCCAACCGAAGAAACATGAAGGTGTTCAGTGCAGTAGTGTTAGTCCTCTCGATCGCCGCCCTTAGGGCCGAAGAGAAGACCATCAAATCCACACCGTCCATAATCAGAGCCGCAACCAAAGACTCGGTCGCATCGCTCGTAAGTAAAGACACCCCGACCCTCCAATCTGCACCGCCCTCCAAGACGCTCCAAGAGGCCTCGACCGCCCTGGAACCGTCAAACGCCAAACCGGCCAAGGAGGACGACAAGGACGTCCAGAGGAAGAAGAAGTCGGCGACCACCACTTTTTGCGTGGAGATCCGCCCCAGCAACCCCTACCAGAAGCCGTTCCAGGTGTGCGAGCCGGAGTCCAAGGGCTACGCCGCCCCCGCGCAGCCCTACGCCGCCCCCCAGCAGCCCTACGCCCCCGCCTCGGCCCCCTCGGCCTCCTATGCCGCGCCGTCGTACGAGGAATCGCCAAAACCGTCGGGCTACTCGTCCCAAAAACCCGGCGCCGCCTACTCCGCCCCCGCCAAAACTTACTCGGCCCCCGCGGCCAAGCCCGCCGCTTCTTACGCCGCCCCCAGCGCCGGCAAACCCTACGCCGCCGCCTCGCACAACCCCGGCTACAGCTCGGTCTCCTACCGCGCAGAAGATGGCATGATGGAGGAGGGCGATCACCAGTTCGAGGCCGAAGAGGACATGGAGCACGAGATGATGGCCGAGCACGAGATGCGCACCGCCTACGGTGGCGATAGCTACGGCGGCGGCTACGGCGGCGGCGGCTACGGCCTCCCCATCTCCTACGTCAAACCCAAGGGTAAGCTGCTGAAGAAAGAGGGCGCTCACGCTGGAGTAGTCATCACCTGTCAACCGTCCCTGGCCGGGTACGCCTCTGCCGTCCCCAGCTACGGCGGCCACGGCGGCGGCGGCTACGGCGGCGGACACAGCGGCGGAGGATACGGCGGCGGTTACGGCGGCGGCCACGGTAGCGGAGGATACGGCGGCGGATACCGCGCCTCCACCCCCAGGTCCTACGGATACGGACATCAGGCCCCCAGCTACGGCGGCGGTTACAAGGCGCCCTCTTACGGGGGTGGCTCGTACAAGCCCTCCTACGGAGCCCCCAAACCGTACTCGGCCCCGTCCTACGGCGCCCCGTCTTACAGCGCCCCTTCGTACAGCGCCCCCAAGCCGAGCTACGGCGCCCCATCGTACAGCGCCCCGGCTCCGTCTTACAGCGGCCCCAAGCCGAGCTACAGCGCCCCGTCGTACAGCGCGCCTTCATACAGCGCCCCCAAGCCGAGTTACAGCGCTCCGTCTTACAGCGCCCCGTCTTACAGCGCTCCCAAGCCGGGCTACAGCGCCCCATCGTACAGCGCCCCCTCGTACAGCGCTCCTTCCTACAGCGCCCCCAAGCCGAGCTACAGCGCTCCATCTTACAGCGCTCCTTCATACAGCGCCCCCAAGCCCAGTTACAGCGCTCCGTCTTACAGCGCCCCTAAACCGAGTTACAGCGCTCCAGCTTACAGCGCCCCCAAGCCCAGCTACAGCGCTCCAGCGTACAGCGCTCCTGCTCCGTCTTACAGCGCCCCGGCTCCGTCTTACAGCGCCCCCAAGCCGAGTTACAGCGCCCCCGCTCCAGCTTACAGCGCTCCTGCCCCAGCTTACAGCGCCCCCGCTCCAGCTTACAGCGCCCCGAAGCCGAGCTACAGCGCCCCCGCTCCGGCTTACAGCGCCCCCGCTCCGGCTTACAGCGCCCCCGCTCCGGCTTACAGCGCACCTGCCCCGGCCTACAGCGCCCCCGCTCCGGCCTACAGCGCCCCCAAGCCGAGTTACAACGCTCCTGCTTACTCTCCTCCCGCTACTTACCGAGCGGCTGGCGAGATGGAGGCGATGGAAAACGGCCTAGAGCACCACGAGGACAAGGAGCACCACACGATCGAGACCATGAAGAAGGTCACCGAGATGAGGACCGCCGATCTGATGCACGCCGAACACAAGGAGCACCACGTCGACGATAAGGCCGTCAAGGAGAGCGTGGCCGGGACCTGGTCCGGTGCCGAGAAGGACCACAAGGCGCCCCAGATGAAGGATGAGCACCACGAGGAGGCCGTCGTCGTCGGCATGGAAGAGGGTGAATGGAAGGGCGAAGCTAGGGAAGAAGATGGTGGATGGAAGGGTGAAGCCAGGGAAGAAGGTGGGTGGAAGGGCGAAGCCAGGGAAGAGGGTGGATGGAAGGGCGAAGCCAGGGAAGAAGGTGGATGGAAGGGCAAAGCCATGGAAGAGGGTGGATGGAAGGGCAAAGCCAGAGCAGAAGACGGTGGATGGAAGGGCGAAGCCAGGGAAGAAGATGGTGGATGGAAGGGTGAAGCTCGCGAAGAGGACGGAGGTTGGAAGGGTGAAGCCAGGGCCGAAGATGGTGGATGGAAAAGTAAAGTCAGGGAAGAAGAGGAACCGGCCGAGAACATCCTCTGATTTGAGAATTTGACCTACTGACACTGTTTTATACTGAATTGTTTGTACATTTTCATATTATTATACCATATTTAATTATAAAAATAATGAACGTTATGGACGAAACATAATAAAGATGTTTTAAAAATAGTTTTCCTCATTCATTTCTCAAAAAAAAGAACCGAAACGAGCAAATAAAAAGTAATAAAATAAGAATAGAATTAGAAAAAAGCAGAAAAAAGTATCTCACCCTGTGAAATATTGACATTTGACGCCATTTTCTTCAGTGTCACCAAAGTTAGGGAAATAAAGTCACTAAATAGTTAAGCTGGCACAACTTGCATTTTGACAGACCGTTCACAAAAATTCCCGCTTCCTTTGCATGTTGACGCTAAACTGTCAAAATGTGTTCTTTTTAATCATCTCATGTGTTTGTACCCAAATAATTAAGCGATAAATCATGGAAAGTGATAGATTTTCTCTCGATCCAATCCTCGGTGTTCTGAACATCAAACAGCGTTGTAGTTTTTACGATAATCTGAGCAATTTTATAAAGAGAAAAAGTCCGGTGGTCAGCACTTTGGAATTTAAGGGAGAAGTGGCCATAAATCTTGCTGCTGCAATCAAAAAAGACATCTTGGCCAGCAACGATAAAGTGAAAACAGCATCGACCAACCTTTTATACACCATAGTACTTAATCTGGAATGGATGCATAGTTCATCTTGGGGTTTCACAAATTCCCTGTTGACGAATGATCCCTTCAGTAAATCATGTGAGCTCACAAAAGCTGCAATGTTGACAAATATTTGTAATGGAACTTTCCACCTGAACCCAGTTGTTTTAACGGACAAAGTGGCATCCCATCAGGTGAGCTTTTAGCATTCCTAAAGAATCCATTTTAATGCTCTACATATGTATTTTGATAACGATTGTAGATAAAAGAAGCGATAATCTTCATAAGCCACAAAATTCCGAACGAAAAATGCATGAGCTTGCTCCAAAGCGAGATTATTCCGGCAATGTTTGATAAAAATACAAATCATGATGCTCGGGATGAGTTCATCGAACTGGGAATGCATCTAGCTAAATCAGTGGACATTTTCAGTTTCGGTTCCTTAGAACAGAACGAATTGCTAACACAGATCATCGATAAGTAAGAGTTTTCAATTATCCCCCCAAAAGTATGCGACAATCACAAATCTGACCTATTTCAGATATTTAAAATCAGTGGGGGAGTTCCGAGACGCCCAATACGAGAACTGGTACAAACTGTGGATTTTCCTGATCCGAATATGCACCCGAAAACTGCACACCAACAGTCAACTCGCCAACAGATCTTTGCGAGTGGTCGAGGTCGCGTTCCGTAACTCCACCTCGACCTCGCAAAGGCTCCAAGCGTACGACTGCTGGAAGCAGCTCATCGATAACTGCAGTCTCGACATGGAGTTCATGTGCAGTCCCAAACAGATCAGACTGCTGGTGACGCCGTTGAAGGCGAAATTCTCCCGGATGGCCAGCGTGGTCGAAAAGAGATTCGACACTTTCGTCTATTTGTTGGAGAAACTGCGGGACAAATCGACGCTCTGTCTGCAGGACTTTCTGGAGTTTTGTTTCGGGCCCTTTTCGGATGCACCCAAAACGCAGAAGGTGCAAACTCATGGATTGAAGACCGTGCACTGCGCCAAAGCGCTGATAGCCATCATCGGGCACGGACATTTGTATGGAGACTGCGTCCCCTGTGAGGACGTGATAGATTTGAGTCGACCTGTGATAGATGATACCAATTATCCAAAGTATTCGCAAATTTTATTCCTTTCGGCGGTCGAATGTTGCTTCTCTTTAACCGATTCGCATGGGGGAGAGTGTCGAAGTATTTTACAGTGCATCTGGGGCACTCTACTCAATTTTACACAGAAAAGTGACAACGTTACTAAGAGGAATTTCGCTGTAAATCTCGGAAAAACCTTTGAGACCACCATCAATGTAAGTCTTACTATACCACAAATAACTTTTTCATAAGGAAAGCCCATGGCATGGACACAAAATGGCGTCGTTATTATGGCAACCCCAATTTAAAGTAATCAGCAATCAACAAGTAATATTCAATATTATTATTAGCCATTTATGACATACTGGTGATAATTTATGTATATTTTATAATTATTTTTAGAGATGGGTTTTGGCCCGGAACGTTTCATTTGTTCCGTTCCTTCCCGGAATGATTCGGAAATATTCCCGGAATTTTTAATTCTCAAATTTCGAAAACTGTTTTTTGCTATATTTCGATCCGTCGGATCAAGAGCTTCAATTTAATACCAAACACCCTATACAAATATAGAATCGGGGGCACTAGAAATGAAAAATATATAAAATCGCGGAAAATTCGAAATAGTACAAATTTGAGTCTGTATATCTCAAAATGATAAACTATAAGCACACCAATTCAATAATTTAATGATCATTTCTTCGATTAAAAGAGAACTTTGTTGAAAACCACTTAAATGAAGGGAAAAAAGAGCAAATTCACTTAATTTTTTTTGTTAATTACGTTTTTGATTTTGAGTAGCTACTATATGACTTTAAGCCCCTTTTCCCTAAAATAGGTCTCGTACTCGGTCTCATATTTGAGTTCGTACTCGGTCCTACGGTCAAGCTCGTACTTGGTCTCATACATATTTTCATTATTTTCAGTAATTATCCTGTTTCCAGTCAAAACTTGAGACCATAACGCATATAAGTACAATAGGAACAGTTGTTTCCACTGATATTTACAAGAAAATACAAGTTCACACACAGTTTTATAATGACGTTTGTGAATATTCCCGGCAATTTATGAAAATTCCCGGGAATTTGGGAATATTTCCGGAATGTTTGGAATGATTCCGATTAATGATTCTTCGGCCCAATCATTCCTCCCGGGTTTATTCCCAAATTCGGAATATTTCCGAACTGGGAATAAACCCGGCGACCCATCTCTAATTATTTTAATTTTCAGGGCTCGATAATTTCAGAATGGCAGAAAAGTGTTCTTTATCATTATTATTATTTTATCTTTTAGTGTTGTTGCTATGGTTTCTATTTACAAAGAACTTTAGGGTGAAATAAGGCGTTGCCAACCTGACAACGCTAAATCAACTATTGGAATGAGCAATCATTTTTCTACCATGCCTTCATTGTTCATGAAATGTAACTTTTGGGTTATCTTTCAGAAAGCTGAGCCAACTGATGAGCTGTCTTGGACGTTTTTGGGTTGCGTCTGCGAAGTGATTTTGATGAAGAAACTCGAAGATGTACTCAACCTAAAAGAAAATATTTTCACCATTGGCGTTGCTCTGTTGGGACAAAATCTTCAAAATTGGTAAAGCGATAATTATTAATAACCGCGACAAATTCAAATTGTTGATAATTTTCAGCAATTTCAACAGAAATCCTATTGAAAACTTCGTGTTTGATTGCTTAGAAAAAGAAAGTGGTGAGGGGGTGAATTATCACAAAATTGCGTCTCAATGTTTCATTGACAATAACTCGAAATGGGTAAACAACTCGCAATTGTGTAAAATTTGGATGAAGTGCACTTATTACAATGATTTGTGTTATCTCATCTGGCCTTGTAACAATAATTTAGATCATTTCGAAAATTTAGAAGTGAGTTTTTTGTTTTTTAATAATGTTCATAGATTTGTACTACCTTATTTTTTCAAGGAATTCAATTCCAAGTGGACGAGTGTTTATAAGGTAAATGTGAAAGGAGAGTCGGCGAAGTCGCAACTGTTGACTGAAATCGATAAATTATTCGCAAACAATCCGCTGATGTCCAGTTCGAAAATTGTGAAAATCCTCGAATTAATTTCAACGGTAGAAAACCAAGCCTCCAAAGAGTTCAGTAAGTCTCAAATCGCCCCAATTTAAATCCAGTTTTCCTTGATTTGTTAATCGATTACAGTCGGACGATTCATCAAGACTGTGGAAGGGATCATCTCCTATCCGAACCTTCCGAAAGACGTTCTCCGAAAACTGGTCACCATAGTGACAAAATACTTGGACTACATCTGTTTGTTATGTCAATCGGATCGCTATGACGACGCACTGAAAGAACTCTGCGATTGCATCCAACAAATCACGTTGATCCACAAAAACTACACGCTTTTGTTGAAACTCGAGCTGACCCTGAAAATCGTCGAGAAGCGAACTCTCGAGAAATTCTCGACGTATCTCACGCCGTTTTTGACCGATCTGGTGAAATCCCACGAAGCCGACGCGCTGAAACCGGCCCAAAAAATCCTGAGACTCTTGGAGCACAAAGACGAAATGACAGATGCGATGTTGCCGCCGATCAACACGCCTCGCTCCTTGAGGATAATAAATTTGGCCTCCCATGTCTCCAATAACAACAATAACGCAAAAAGAAAGGATTCGCCGTCTCCAGTTCCGAATTTGAGGGGGAGCCAAATGAAAAATCTCCCTGTCACTACGAGGACGGGACGAATTCTCGCCCAATCTTCGACCAAGAGTAAAAAACCATCCTTGGGTTTCCTGAACGAAGATTCGTCTTCTTCCGATTACGTCAAAGTCGACACGAAAGTCGAGATCAACCTGGACAAGTTGAGCGAACATCAAATCGATATCATGAAGAAGAGGCGTGAAGACATTCCCGCCCTCTATCAAGATTTGAGTCGTAGTGTCGATTTTACTGATTCGAACAGTCTGACAGTCGAAAATGCTAGTAAAAAAGAAGAAACTCCTACCAACGGGACGGTGTTGAGGCGGTCCAGTCCCAGACTGTCAAGTCCTGTCAAAAAGGCGGAATCGCCGAAAACTTCGCCGCCCATGCTGTGCAAAGTTTTCGTCGAGAAAATCGAAAAGACTCTGTCGCCGGAATTGGCGAAAAATCTTTCGTTATCGCCCATGAATAGAAGCCATGGTAGAACTACTCCATCGATCGAAAGCTACCAATTGAAGAAGAAATTATTCGAAGATACGCCGAATAGTGATAACGTTACGAGTACCGGGACCAACGGGAACCATTCCGATTGCTCCGTCGGAGAGAGCGAGAACTCCACTTCGTTTTCGATGCTCCGAAGATCTTCCAGGAAGAGAACTAACAGACGAACGATGACGTTGGGTCTGTCGAACAAGACTACGCCTCGAGAGCCCGAAAAGAAGACTGAAAATGCGACTGAGAATTTGACGGACGATAAACCGGTCGAAAAAACGATTATACCGACTAATATAGTGGAAACCCCGAAAGCGCCTTTTGAACGTAAATCGAGAACCAATCGGAATAGAGTGGCGAAAATCGTCCCGACGATTGTCGAAAAACCTAGCGAAATTGCCGAAAAACCGAGCAAAATTGCCGAAAAACCGAGCAAAACTGTCGAAAAATTGAGCAAAATTGTCGAAAAATCGAGCAAAATTGTCGAAGCTAAATCTGATGAAAAGCTCCCTTTGAATGACGAGAAAGAAGCCGGCGAACCCGAAGTCAAACAAGCCGAATTGGAGGGAGCCGGTAAAGACGAAATCACCGATGTCGGTAAAGAAGAAACCGTCGATGTCGGTAAAGAAGAAACCGCTAAAGTCGTCGCAACGGATGACGGGGAAGTCGGTGCTGCCGATAAAGAAGAAACTGACCATAAGGACGAGGGTATCAAGACTAGGCCTAAGCGGAATAAGGTGGCTCGCGAGCCGGTCGATTTCATCTGGGACATTTACTCTTTGGATACGTCGCAGTCTTGCGGGAAAAAGCGCCGGAGAAGCGACCCGATTGCTGCCCCGAAAGCCAAGAAACCTAACAAAGAATCGACCCCCACCACCGGGTCTGGTAATGAGAAGAAAACCACGAAAAAGAGTAGGAAATCCGGTCGAAGCCTCCCCAAAACCGAAGAGGTAGTAACGCCACTGGCTCCCGAAGCAAAAACGACCTCTGACGAATCGAGCAAAATGGCGGACGACACTTACGACTTCGAGCCGTCGAAAGATGACGCCACTTTCGACTGGCAACCGCTCAAGCACAACATAAAAGTCGCAATCCCAACGGTGGTAGAACAGAAATCTGCCGAAGAAGTCGAGACTCAAACCACCGCCGATTTGACGAACGTCGACGGTTTCGACTCGTTCGATTCCGTCAAAGCGGTCCACGACTCTTCAAGCCCGGTTTCGCAAAAAACCGCCATTTCGCCATCGACAGAAAACGACAAATCCTCGACAAAAATCGACGAGACTTTCGGCGACATGGTCGAGTCTACCCAGGAGGCGCCGGTGACTCGGCGAAAAACTCGATCTCTTAGTTTCGCCCCAGTCCAAGCGGATAAGAAAGAGGGCAGCAAATCGGCCGAGTCCTCCCCTTCGACTAAATCGACCGCCATGAAAGACCTGACCTCTTGGTTAATCCCGCGAGAGCCGGTCAAAGAGAGTCAGCTTTTCTCGAACTCGACCAAAGATTCGTCGGTCGCGACTACGGCGACCCTCAATAGCCACTGCAAAAGTTTGACACCTCTCGAATGTCTCAACGTGCAATCTAAAGCCGATTTAGGGGATTTAGTGACTTTGGAAGACACTCAAAGTTACCGGACGGATTCGTCAACCATCAGCGCACTAGCGCCATCTCCTGAAAAAGATCTGCCCGCTTCGCCGATAACTTGCGATACGCCCGAACGCAACGTCGAGTTTTTGACAGACACTCTGAACATTTCGCCGATCGATTTCAACCAGCTGCAAAACTCGGAAGAGCCGGCCGAACAAGATGGCGGCTCCGGAAGCGAGGACGTGACGTTAGTTCCGGGCGCGAGGTCCTCGAAGTTGCTGCAAATGGTCAACGCGCCCTCTCCGATTGCGAAGTTGAACAAGTGGAAGATGGCGCCACGTTCGCCGTCTATTTCGCGTATCCGGTTGTCGAGGAGGAGGAAGGGCGACATGCGCCGTTTGGACGTTTTGACGTTTTCGCGCGAGATTCCGAGCCCGCTGACTCAGCCCGGCACTAGTATCTTGAAGAGGAAGAGTTGCAGTACGGGCGATATCGGGTCGCCCGCGCCCAAGAGGAAGAGGGTGAATTTTTCGGATCCGGCCATCACGGAGCAGAAGATCTTCCTGAAGGATCAGAACGAGTTCGATAAGTTTACGCCGCCCGCTACGATCGCGGATTTGAGTCAGGATGGGGATGATGACGTTTTCGGGGATGATGCCGAAAGTTTGGAGATCAGCCCGATTCCTGCGCAGAGTAATCTGTTGTCGCTCGATAATTTCATAGATAAAGACAAGGCGTTGCGGATTGTGCGTCATCTGTTTGAAGATGGGGCTGATTTGGATGAATTGCGGCCGAAATTGCAGAGAATTGCCAGCGATTTGGCGGATAATTTGCCGGTTGTTAACGTGGTTGATGATTTTTTGCACGAACCGGATTCGGATTTGTCGATTTTCGTCGTGAAGTTGATCACCGTCGTCGAGAATTTGCCGCATTCTGATTTGGGTAGTTTCGTTAATAAGTTAGTAGACGTTTTCGGGCGTGATCAAGTATTAAAATGTTTGACTGTCGATATGAAGATTGACGATTTTAAAGATACGTTTAAGAGTTTTTTGGAGAAATTGGACGGTGACGAATGTCGTAACGGGTTTCTTTTGTGGACTATGCAATTTGTAGGCGCGAAACTTCCGGCGAATATGACTTCGTTGAAGGCGCAATTCGAGGTGTTGCATGACCAGTTTAACAAAATTACTGAATAATATGATTTGTTTCTATTTTATTATTACCCATTCAATGAATATAATACCAATTAATCATTGCTTTTTAATCACATTGTATCTTTCCCAAATCTGACCCTCATGGTAAGAAAATATACTGAGGGACGCTGATTTTGTAATTTTCCTGACATCATCATGGCGCCATTAACGAACGGCAGAAATAATTTTCGACTTTTTTCTTTAATTTTCATGCCATTTATACATCACTTTTCTCGATGGCCGTTCTTGCATTTACTCACGGGGTTTCTAACATACATAATAATTTCTCTTTTATTTCGTATTTTTACTCATCCATATCAGAGAAAGTCTACCTGCCTTATTGTCCATATCTTGCGCCCTTTTTCTCTACATATGAAGTGGTATTTAGTAATTGCAATGCGGATGTCTGTGGAACTAAATATTTCATCTCGAAATTACATCCTCAATTGTATGAACTTTTTTTCACGTTCATGATTATACTGTCTCTGACCGAAATTTGTACACTTGGTAGATGATTTTCGGCTAATTTGCCCTCCTAAGTTCAGACCTGACGAGCCACTGATTTTTTGGTCACGGGAGGCCACCCGTGTGATTTTGTGTGATTTTGTGTGATTTGTGAGTCTTGAGGTCCATAATTTAAAAATCCGCATTCAAGCATCCATCAAATTTAAGTCGGACTTTTAAAAAATGCAAAAAAAGTGGTGGACTCAAAATCATTTATGCATTGAGGTTTTTCAGATTTCCCGTTTCTTTTTTTTTGTAAAAGTGCAATTTGAAGATTTATGAACATGATGTGTTCAAGTCCATTATACCAACGATAATACTAATGTTTTCTAACATTTAGTCAACTCATAACATAATTTCCATTTGAATTTTGAGCAAAAAAGTTGTAAAATTTAATGAAGTTTACTCATGTAATACCATGTGTACTAACGCTTTCTCTGCCGAGGTAGCCCATCGTGACCATCCTTCTGTAATATTAAATATTACCATTAGAAAAACAGAGGCAGAGATAATTCATGGGAACTCTACAGAAAAAGCGTTTGTACACTTTGTACACAGGGTATTTGGATTTCAAATGGTACCAAACACCTAGGATCAGGGATAATCATGATTAACGATTTTATAGGTCAGCCGTTAACAACAGTTCTAACCAATCAGCATAAGCTGCGCATCTTTCATTCTTTTTTAGCTTCGAAACGAGACAGGTCAATTAAAAAAAAATGAGGGCTTAGAATTTATTGATCATTCAGATGCAAAAATATCTCTTATAAAATAAAATAGTCGTATATACAAACTTATACGATAGGCACCTATAATTAGAAAAAAAAAACTATCCGCTATAATATTAATAATAAATTGAGCAGGCGCTGTGATTATACAGCAGTCTTACGGAAACATAGGTCGAAAAAGTATCACACAACGCACAAAACAAAAAAAAAAAAAAACGAAAATCTCAAAGTCTCATCAGTGACAGAATAAAAGCGCACTGGTTTTAAGGAAACCGCAACTCCTGCACGTATCTCGGATGCACGATGTTGTGGTACGAACTGGACCTGACTAGGGCGCCGCCGTGCTGCAGGTACCGCTGTTCCGGCGGCGAGTACCTCCTGCGGTGCTGCCTCTGGTTGTTGCGGTTGCTCTCGTACCGACCGTACACCGGACCGCCATCTTGGTTCCGCGGCATGTCGTAGAAGCGGCGCCGGTTCTCCTCGATCCGCTCCTTGGTCTTGCGGTCGTGGTACTCGCGCTCCGAGTCCGTACCGAAAATGTCCAACACTTGGGACGCGTGGAACTGGCTCTGGTCCGAATTGCGGCGCCAAGCCTCGCGGTACCGCCGCTCGATCATCTCGTCCTCGCGCATCTGCTTCTTCTGCGAGTGGTTCGACCCGGACTCGCTCGAATTCTCCTCGGAAGTGCCCAAACCCAAGTCCTTGTCCAAGTTGTCGTACCCGATTTTGAAACCGGGCTTGATAGGTTTCGGGTACTTTTCGAGGGTTGCTAAAGGCTGGTTCTTCAAGTTGAAGCCTATCACGTTGGTACTACCGTTCAGGGTGAAGTGAGGGTGCGGGATGCAGTAGGGGTGAGGCAGGGATTTCTCCACGCTGGACATCTTGATTTCGTCGAAATCGTCGTCTTTATCCCCGGAAGAAGTGCAAGATCCTGGTCCGAACAAGGATAAGAGTACCGGGAGTAGGAACAAGCCGTGCATCGCTCCACAAAACACGACCAAAAAGACCATCTTGAAGAAGACCGCGAAAATGTAGTTGTCGGCTAGTAAAAGCGCGATCATCCCTAAAATCGTGCTGACCGCGCCTTGGAAAATCGGCATCCCTAAAGCGTAAAGACTCTCACGCACCCTTTCATCGGGGGTTTTCGCGGTCGAAGACATGTAGGCGTAGCAAATGTGGGCGGTGAAATCCACGCTGAACCCTATGCACATTATCAGGTTGATCATAGAAATCGAGTCTAAATTGACGTGCCAAAGGGCCATGTAGCCGATCACCCCTAGTTCGATTGAGATTATACTGAAAGCAACCCAGACCGAGCAGAGGATGTTAGGGATGAAAATAAAGGAGACGCACATCATAATCCCTGCGCCTATTATCATGTTTTGTATCGATAGAGGGCGTACTAATTCGAATTGGTCGAAAAAGACGAAATAAGGGTGGAAAACGCTGGCATTTAAGGGCGATTCTCTGCATATTCGCCTCAAAGCCCTCACCATTTCTTTTTCGTGTTCAGTACCGGAAATGTTGACCGCCTGGATTAGGAACCTCATCCCTATTATCGATTCGCCCTTTTCGTCGAACTTCACATCCAGAGAAAAGGGACTAGAAGGTGCGAGCCAAAACTCTTTCAGGGCTTTAGTGAAGCCCGCTTTGTTCTTGATGGAGATGTTGAGGAAATCCTCGTTCCTTTCCGCGTACTGCACGAAACTCCTCAGCCACGACTCGGTGTACAAAGTGTTGGAGACGTAGGAGGTGTTCTCGAAGGTCTGGGTGAGGTTCTCGACTTGGCGCTGGATCTCCGGGTCGGAGTAGTCGTAGTCGCCGGAAACGACCACCTGGATGCGGTAGGGGAACTCGCGGTAGTAGTCGTCCTCGCGGTCGAAGAACTCGATGGCGTACGAGTCGTTCTTGGCGACTTTTCTGCGTTCCAGGCCCTCCTCGATCTGGGTGAGGCCGTAGCCGGCGCCCAGCAGGTACACGGCGAAGACGAGGATGACGAGGACCTTGACCAGGCTGTTGTTGAGGAAGACGGCGAAGTAGTCGCGGAAGAAGACCATCATGCCGTGCTCGCGGTTGTCGATCGGGTTGTCCGGGTCGGCCGGGTCCACGCCGCCGGAGCAGAAGACGCGGTACGGCCAGCAGCGGTGCGCTGCGGATCGAGAAACAAGGGAATCATTTCGGGTTCGGGGTTTCTATCGCATCGCGGAAATTTCATCGGCGTAGATTATAAATTTTCCTACTGAAATTATATTGAGTGGGTATAAACCGAATCCGATTAATCGGTGTGCGGTTTTGGATTGTTTATTGCGTTCGCTTTGGTGGTAGAGTTGCGTAATCGGCAACACCGGAAGACTCGAGTGATACGCTTAATCTCGAAAATACGCGATTAAAAGCTGGTCGTAGTGGGAAGAACACCATTGTCTCAAAATGACATGAAGGGATAAATTTTTTTAGGTATGCCCTACATTTTCAGAATCGAATTCTCAAAAATAAAATCACTCCCATTTCCAAGACTTTTTTTAAGCATTATCTGCAAGTTCACTATTCATTTAGTCGGTTCATGTTTTTTTTTTATTTTTTTTTTGGGCTCCTGAATTGAGACCCTAAACTCGAAATTGATGATGTCACAAGTATTTGTCAATATCGTCATTATCTCCGCTAATGATTGATGAAATTCTCAACGAAGTTCGTTTATGTGATCAGTGAGTCCTACTCTGAGACCCAAGATAGTTAGATTCGCTATACATAGAGGTTATAGTACACTTTGAAAGTATTAAAAATGCGTAATTGGCATATACCTATAAACTCTATACCAAACATTGCCTATCTTTCCAATGTGCGAATTTTGGGCTACAAAAAGAGAGCGCGAGGTATACCTCTATCTCATACTAGAACGGGAATCATGAGATGTCATCTGTCAGTTTACCTAACCTAACCCCAAAATAAAGCGTGGCGTGGATGTTGTTTGGTTTTGTTTCAGCGGTTTTTGTGTTGTAAAATGAGTAAAAGACGCTGAATTTAAAAGACAAAAATTCAACCGGTTAGTTTTATTTAGTCATGAATAATTTTTTTTGTATTTTAATATAACAATTATCATTATTATCATTAAGTCGTAATCTATGCATTAAGTATCTCTTTTCTCGCAAAATAAACTGATCTTTTTTTGAATTTATCAAATATCTCGTCACTCATTCAAATCAACCGCGTTCAAATTCAAATGTAAACTGGAAGCGACCAATCACGCGTGTCCCGATCTAAAGTGAGACGGATATATTGCGGTACTCTCATATCAGGCCCATTGTCATTTCATAATGTTTGGTATAGAGTTTATAGGTATATGGTAATTGGTGTCGAAAAAGTTAACAAAAAACAATGGCGTGTTACGTGGCGGTCTTTTGTGTACTGAAAATGACAGAAATTGATTTTTTCCCCGTGAAATTCCGTTCGAAGGTACACAAAATAGCCAAAATACTCAAAATAGTGAGAAAACTTCCTATAAAGGGGGGTCCGAAAGTGAAGAGAATTATTAGGTCTCAAAGTTTGCTGATGGACAATTTATTTTCGCTTATAGCTCAGTCATTTTATGGTTTACAAATTTTCAGGTTGAATCCACTGGTGACCATTGGATACCGTGGTAAATGATTAAACGGACACAAAAGAGGTCATAGGCTGGTAAAAATCACTATTATTTTGTCCGGTGTAGTATTTTGTCTATAATTCTAATAATTTCTTGGCATCACTGTGCTTTTTCGATTTAAAAAATGTAAGAGTTTTCGAGACATTCGTTATTTTATGAACTTCTGCATGAAGAGTGTCGGTAACAGTCGTTCCTAAATAAACTAATAAACACCGTTATTTAAATTTCGAGTACATGAAAAATTTTTGCTCATGGAGTCTTGGATTACTATAGTTAATAAACCAAGTCATGGAGGTTCAGTGAAAATTTCGCATCAAACAAATTATAATTGAAGTCAAAATTCCTTGAAAACTATTATAAAGGAACACACACACAAGCTGTTCACAATATTCCGACTTCAATTTTTGTTCGATCTTGTAATTTTCGTAATAAACTTCCCAAGGCAAAACTATCTCTAATACAGATAGAAAGTCCTTTTTCATGTAAAAAAGCGAACGACAAACCTCAATTCAGTTTAACTTAGGGCTCGTCTTTACATCTCTAGTTGAAAGTTTATTTGGCAGTTTTAAATTATTAGTTGAATTGCAATTATTTCAACAAATAAAATCGACGAAACAAATAACTTTTGTAAGTTGAAAAATCGAGCTTGAGTGCCAGAATAATGATCTTCTCGAGATTTAGGGTACCATCGCCCCACATTTAAAACTCGGTACTCACTCGACTTGGACCGGGGCTCGACTTTGACGCAGACGACCGAATGCAGATTCCTCTCCTCGCAGTAACCGGAAATGGCGACGCAAGCGGCGAAGAAGGTCAGATGCCAGATGAACAACAGACAGGTGGCCGCCCCCGAGTAGATGCAGAAGATCGTCACCGACGGGAACGGGCTGAAGATGCCGATCCAGAAGCTGAAGAAGTCCGTGACCGAGGTGATGGTGATCGAGACCGCGGCCTCGCGCAGCATCTGCGCCATCCGCTCGGGCACCGGCGTCTTGATGGAGGTGCGCCTCCAGGCGGCCAGCATGACGAAGGTGTCGTCGATGCCGATTCCTTCGCAAAAAGTGTCAGCCACGGCATTTATTTTGTTATTCCGAAGGTGTCTTACCGATCATGAGGAAGGGCGCGGCCAGGTTTATGCCGATGAAGTCTATTCCGGCGTACATGCACAGGCCGAAAGCGCACAAGGTCGCCATCGCGGCACTCAGGTTGCCCAAAAGGCCCAGCCAGGGTTTCGAACGGACCCAGTCGGTCATCATGCAAGTAACTGCAAAGTATCAATAAATTTAGCCACAATCTCCACAATCAAAACTCATAATAGGCCCTTTTTTGGCCTTTTCTATATTTTTTTTTCGTTTTTTCCATGAAAACTGAGCAAACAATCTTAAAATAACTTCAGCATTTGAGGTCTTGGGAAATTTCCTTACAAAATTTTTCTCGATTGGATGAAAATCTGAAGACGGAATATTGTGAAATTTTATATCAGGTTTTTACGATATTTTGTCTTCGGATAGATTCAAAATTTTTACTCAAATTTCAAGAGGCAAAAATATTTCGAGTGCCAAAGCAGTGTCTTTTTTCCAATTTTTTACTCATTGGATTTGAGCCCCAATACGTTTAATATGAGATATTTTATCCACAACGAACCGGGAAAGTACCATTTCTCGCGCTAGTGGGATTACGCTATAACCCACGAACCGGGACAAAAAACTTTTCTGTGAGTGGTATACTAAATACTATTTTTCCGGCGGTCAAAACAATTTAACACCATAAATATTCATAAAAAGAGAAGATAGAAAATGGTCTCAATTAATTTTGAACTAATAAGACCGCCACATTTTTTTTTAAATGCAAAATTTCATAGCGATTCAAATCATGCAAACGATCAAAACGAATGAATCGACAATAAAAATGATTATTGTAACAATTGAAATCGGTTTTCACGCCTAAGTGGTAAAATTCTTACATAAAAATAACACCGTGTGTAATATCATCAGATCCATTACGTAAAAACTGATTGATTTGGAAGACCATCTCAAAAAGTGTCACTTTTCACAGTGTGATTGCCGGGAATAGTATATTGTTCAACGATGTGAGGACGTTGGCCATTTCCATGAGGATGAAATATTGCGACACAAGCCGAATTCTCACGTTTTTTTAATAATCGTAGTAAATAAAAATAATATAATGGAAAAATATTGCAATTATCTATGCAGATGTGTCCAATTTTTAAAGGGAGAAAGTGACAATGCCGGCTTCTTATTGGTCGAAAAGTGGTGAGAAAGACTTGAAAAAAAGTTGACTTTTCTTTATGGAAAACTACCTATTGACTAATTGTCAATTTATTAGTCTGTTTGGAAAAAATAGTACAACGAATCACAGAAAAGTTTTCTTTCGCGGCTCATTCAATTCATGTTACTCGCATGAAAAATGACGTCACTTTCTTGATTCGTTCTGTCAGATTCTAAATTTTAGAGGGACAAAATTCTTACTTATCGAGAAAAGCGCCATAACGGCGAACGTCGACGTGAAGTACGGCATAACAGATCTCGTGTTCTTCTCCAATTCGTGGTCCAGAGTCCTCGAGGAAAACCTCGCGATCCTGATGTGTTTGAACAGACCATCGTCCTGAGCTTTACCGACCGCATCCAGGAAAGCGTCTTCCCAAGCCATCCCCCTGTAATATTGCCGTTATTAATCACTGTGTGGACATTTAAGCCATCACTTTATCACATTTTGTTCAATTTCTTCGAGTCGGCGTTTCCGAAATACACTAGTTGGACGGAGGGGACGCTTATGATGAGGCCGTCTTCGCTCACTTGCGTCCCGCCGAAGAACACGGGGAAAGCGTGCGCGTCCCAGGTGACCGGGTTGAACATCAGCGGGAAAGTCAGGTTCAGAGCGCCCGTTTCGACCTGCAAAAATTCATCCCAGTAAATCGTGGGCAGTTATGGGCTATTAAAAATACAGGCGCCGGACCGAAAGCGAAATTCGTTCTACTTTCACTCTCATAGGAGTATCGTAATTGCACGAGTGCGGCGTTTATTTATCATGATTATATGCTCGCAATACGTTCGCGAAGGAAGCACACGAATCGGTTTCGATCGCTGATTATCCAAGACGTTGCGAAATTCGCAAAAATGTACGACTTTCCACGAGATTCTTATTCGCCGGACTTTTCCACCAAAAGCTCGACCTTTGCCTCGGCCCCGGTTAGAAAGTCTAAAGACTTACGTCATCCATAACGTAGTCCAAATTCAGGATGTCGTTCTGAAAGCACTCGGACATCCATTTCGCGCAGATATCCTTGTAGGTGAAATACTCGTCCTCGGAAAAGACAGTCATGTTCTGGATGAGGCCGTCCAAAAGCCGCAACTCCTTCCAAACGTCCGCCCTTAAAATGTTCTTGTTGCCGTCTTTCGACGTGACGATGACCCGCCCAAAACGCCCTAAAAATTTATGATTATTAGGCGTCATTACTATAAAAAAGAGACGTCTTTATATGGGTAAGTGGTACACGTGTTTCCCACGTATCTCGCCCGATGGTTATTATTTATCTCGGTCTATTGTGATTTTAATTCGATGGAACACCTTCTCGTTCGCACATCGACGTACCACTTACCTACTCGACACGGTCTCGATTCGGATTCGGACGACTCAATTCGATGGTGTCGGTTTTTAGGGCTCACCTGCTCTCGTGATCCGCGCCACGTTGAATCGGCTCGTGTAGTTCACCTTGAAGAAGCCCTCGACCGTGGCCCTTTCGATTTTGCCCTCGCCATTGACCGGGCTGAAGAGGTACTCCGGGTCGATGTTGTTGTGGATTTTTTGGAAACCGGTCATCCCCAAAGCCGTCAGCAGAACCGGGACGATCAGGAAGTATCCCGGATACTTCCCGACCACCAGTCCCAGTTTGTAGAAGGACTTGTTCAGGATGTCGTCCACGATTTTCAGCCCGACCATCTGAAAACGAACAATTTCGCATATGAGTTTTTCCAAACACATAGTAGAGGTCATGGTGAATTCAGGAATAAAATAGCAAAATAGCAATAGAAAAATATCTTACCATAAAATTTTTGTGAAATGTCTATTATACAGTCTCAAAGAAGATATACAGGGTGTCCCAATATTCTATGCAGATATTTTAAGGGTGCATTCCTGGGTAAAAATGAATGTAGGTTCGCAGTGAACTTGCCAGATTTGCAGTTTTGTCATCGAAAAGCACAAATTTTGTCAATCGTCACGATCGAGGTCACGATGGTCAGTATTTACCACTTTCTGGTGGGCACATTTCATTTATATTTGAGACATGTGGGCACCCTAGCGAAAGGAAACTAAGTCCTGAATACCTATCATAATATTTGTTATAACTTTTTTTAAACAAACGCTAAAAACGAATAAAAAACCATACTTCCGCTACCGTGCAAAACTGATAAATTAGGTTTTGTCCAAGTTGTGTATGTCTCACTCATTTTTACCCAGGAGTGCACCCTTAAAATATCGAATATTGCGACACTCTGTACGTAGAAACACCATTTTAAACATTTTTCAATAATTCAGTCCAGAAAGGTAACTTAAAGTCGAGGGGTATTTCGCTGAAATATATCTTGTAGACTAATTCCCGTATTTGTGGAATTTCATACTAAATTTTACTAATTCCCAAAAAATGTCTACAGATTTCCCAAATATATTCTACTAATTCCCTTGATGATTCATACCAATTTATCACTAATTCCTACTAATTTCCTACTAATTCCCACTAATTCCCAATAATTTCCACTAATTCCTCACTAATTTCTACTATTTCCCTGCAAGATACCCCTCGCTGGGAATATTGAGTTCACATTGGGACGGTACGTGGAAATTATAATTTTCAACAAATACTTTATGGTGAGATAGTTGTCTATTATAATTATAACACTCTTGGTGGGTTTTCTTTAGTTTTGGGAATGGTTACCAAAGGCGGAAACAACTGTCAGCATTAATGGGTACTTTAATTTAAGTAAAGCTAAAGTTTCGTGAAGTTGGGTTTGATATTTTATTGTTGAATATTATTGTATTATTTCGGCGATCGTTTTTGGAAAGTTACCTATGCAAATCGAATGCATAGTGCAATCGTGAAAATTCCACTTTCACTGATGCTCGGCCGGTGAGGAATTTTCGGTATTTTGCCGTTCCGAATTCCCGTTCGAGGTCTATTAAGTATCAAATCTGAGACGTTTTATAATAAGCATATTGTTAATTATGCGAGTCACGCGAACCAACTCATCCGAATTGATGCTGAGATGCAATATTAATAACGGATTTCCTAGAGCCGTCCCACTTTTTCAACAAAGCTCATCGAGGGCCCATCTGCCACATGGCTTCGTCATCATAATTAATCCATTGAAAGAAACACGTAAACTGAACCGAGGACGAGTTTCAAAACGACTAGAATCAGGAATTCTCGAAACGTTCTTTCATTGACGAAATCAAACCACCAGCGATGTCTCTGGAATTTTGAAACACACATGATCGTATAGTCCTCCAAAGTCGGAAAAGCCCAGAGGCAGCACAACAACTCTCGAATGAGATGGAAATTTTCGGAAACACCCAGTATAGATATTACGGGTTTACGCAATAAGCGATTGATCCACTTTCGATGTAAATTGTTGTTTCCACTTTAAATAATATTTCACAAGAGCCGGAGAGGGGGAATTCCTTCGGGCGCTGAATTAAAAACGAATCAGAGCTTGGAATAATCGAACATTTAGTCCCATACGGATAAGTTCGTGTCTACGAGATCCACTTGAAAAGTCGTATGGGTCGAAGTTAACGCGGATTCGGCAGGGGGCTTTTCGTGGTCGGTTCGGCCAGGTAACCCATATCTCGGGGCGAGACAGGTTGATGCGATTCGTGTCCAAAAACCGAAGAAAAACGGGCGATTTTAACAGTACATCACGTCGGCAACCGCATAAATCGTGCGCAGAAATGCTCGCATTTTGTACAAATCAGAGCGGTTACCCGAAATAGTTATGTCATCTCGATCGTTCAAAATCTCCATTTGCTTTTGGTAACCAGAAGCAATGAGCTCTGGTACCGTTTTGTAGATATTTTTTTTTATTCCACTTATAATAATGAGTATGTCTTTCAATTTACATGATGGCCTGAAACCTTTTATAAACTACTTGAACAGATGAAATCACCTGTTAACTGTAACCACATACTTTATCATTAGGTACCGACTATGAAGATATTTACATAAAAAGTGGTGCGTAGGAGATTATTTTCAGATCTAATAACGGAATCTGATCCCACGGGGTACTTCGTTCGGATATGGGTAAACACTTATTGCGAATAACGTTATTATTGCATCAACCATTATTATAACAGTGAAAACTGTTTAATTATCGCTAAGATAACTAACTCTTAGCTGTTAATAAGTTGCGGTGACAGTACATAAAAGTGACCGTAAACTTGATGGATTGTGATTACAAAACCACCAATTCGTATTTCTCAAAATTGCAATTTTATTATTAGCGAAACGAGGACGTGCCGGTACTTCTTCTGGAAGGTTCACTTGGAGGCGATTCGAGTCACCTTCATTATATTAAATGCAAAATTAGTTTCGCAAATTAAATGTCTCTCGTTGCACAACGTGATAACCGGCACGTTATATGATAAGACACGTGCGTGCGCTTCACAATTGAAGGAACAATATTCAAATAACGCATGGAATTAGATAAAAGAACTTGAGGTGTCACTAAAAGGACCGGAATTTACAGTAAGAGAATTCGAGTGAGTCCCTTATTACTCACATTCGATAAAGCGCTCATTTACTCACTTCATGACCAGCGAACTTCGGAAATATCGGAATGGAAACTCGATATCCTTGATTTGCGATTTTTTCCGAATGAAAAGGAACAATCACTTTTAAAGGTGATCTAATTGTGAAAAGTGACCGATGCAGGTAAATGTAATTGCACCTAACTGCCGATACCATTGTAAGCGGAAATACCGCGGTTTGCAAAATATCCTTCAATTGGAGGTTTCAGAGGTAGATTTCTGATTTTACAACGGGGAGAACGCGATGCAATAATGGCATCGAGCTAAAATTAGAGACGACAGTCGAATTGAGCCGGAGAAAATTACGCTGACCGCCACTTGACATCGTAACGAGCGGACGACGACACAACAATTTTTTTATTTGAAAGTATTAAAACGGATGCAATTAGGTTAATAATACTTAATACCGGCGTGAAAGTTTAATTTAGGGAGATGTATGCATACTTACACTTGTCGTAATAAATAAGTAAGATGCATTCGAAGTATCGTAACCATTCATCAGGTTTTCGTACAGCGCATTATGCAAAAGTATGGAATTATACATAGATGGTGCTGAAGCGGCTTCACTTCAGCGATACGCTGTATAAGTTCTTATATTACAACAGAATTATTTAATTAACTCGCTAACGTTGGAATAGAATTGGAAATAATAGCAGTGGGCAATTGAAAATGCTTCCGCTTGAATTTATCAATTCCACTCGCAGAGATGAAGTTTATCAACCTCTCGTTCGTATCCACAATTTGCGTTTATTAAAATTACTTATAATGATTGCGTAAGATTTGTTGTAGGTGAATATTTTTCTAAATTGACTAATCCTTGACTTCTTTAATGCAATTAGTGACAGCGTGTAACCGTTTTGTACAATTTTATTAATAATTTTACGGCCAATTTCGTACATAAATTGTAATGTTTATGAGGAATATTTCGCCCTTTAATTCAATCCCAAAGAAAATGTCGAAATCTAATTCGAGTGTAGGCAGGAAAATTGTACGTGATTTTGTCACGAGAGTTTCGCAATTGAAGGGAAACTCTCTCGTGCAGCTTGCTGTTAGATAATAATAATGAAAATTTGGTGAATTCGTGAAGCGTAATCTAATAAACTTTCGTAAACTTATTCAATAATATGTTGTATTTTTTAGTAAATAAGCCATGGTCTGGTAATTTCGAAATATATGAATAACTTGTCCGTATGCACAGTTCGAGAACTCGTTCGCGAATTGTTAAATTCTGGCTTCTTTTAAGTGAAACATAACAATAATTACGAGTGGAAAAAGGAAAGTTCTTATTGTGTTATAAAGGTGACAACTCGTGATTTTGTTCCAGCATGGGCCGTGCTCAAGCGAGAATTTTCCTTTTCCTCTATTTACCTATCGATATATTTTCAAATCGGATTCGATCAAGCTAAAAGTCCGAGCGTTCGTCCTGTTTATTCAATAAGAAAATGAAATGTTTGATATGAAGACACGCTCCACGGTCTCCCGGAGGTACTTTTATTATTATTAGTGCAACTACCGACCGTCTGCAGCAATCGCGACTTTCCTTTATCGGTCCGGTACTGTTTTTACGAAACGTTCGGTGGAACGTGGCCCGAATGGAAATTTCGATCGAAGGCTACTGACCATTAAGCTCGTAATAGTTCCCCGCTAATTACAGACCGACGATAATCGAAGCCGCATTTTTCCAACGATACCAACGCGATAAGCTTCCGGGCTTCGGATGAACCAAAGCTCCAAATCATAAAGCCCTTTTAGATGTTCCGCAGAGACGAGGCCCTATTGGTCCGAACAGAAGCGAAGTACTTATCCATTTGCGGTACTTATAAATTTAAATCCCCCTGAACGATAATAAAATCCGAGCTATTTATGGCCGATGCGGTCGAAATCTGAAAGACGACCGTTTTTCCGAAGAAAAATCCTCGGGGGTAATAAATTCGAGCCGGCCTACGAGTACCCCAGGTAAGACTTCGAGGGTGGTCCCTTCAATCCCCAGAAAGGTGATTTTATATGACGATCCTTACCTTGTAAAATGTTATAATCCACGGGAATCTCCCCAAAAAATCACTTTTTCACCGATTTCATCCGGTCATAATTCTTGGAGTTTTCGCCAGGGCACTAGAGCAGCAAAAGGCGCGTTTTGTCGCACGGCGGTGCCGCATCGACTTCCGTGTCCGCGTTTATCGAGTCTTTCACTGCACGAGAGTCGATGGTGATGGAAACGCAGGTAAGTCTGTCGATGGAATCGCCCCCTTTCTACTCGAAGGCCCGAATTGGACTGACTGGGTCTTACTTTCTGCTTGTGCACCGGAGAGCAGTGCCAGTTTGTGCCCCACTTGTCCACTCTTGACGCTTGATACATCCTTCCTTATTACCGAGGGCATTTTCGGTGCCCATCACCTCCAGCACCGCGTATACGTAACGCATACACTCGATCCGTCTCTTCCAGAAAGGCCCCGATAAGAAGGTCGAGGAACTCGTTCAGAGGAAACCGGACTTAAGACTGACTTAAAATAGTCACCGGAAAAACCGAGCCCTAAACAGATTTCAGCCATTTATTGGGTTTATTGGCTTGTTCCAAATTGGTACCCTTACGAGCCCGATGGAATGAAGGCACGCATACAAATCGTCCGTATGACGTAGGTACTTACACGTCGTATAATCGGTGCCCGATGATAATGGGTTATTCAAACAGAATTTCGGCCGAAACTGAGAGCAGAAGAGTAATGGACCGACTAATCCATTTCCGTGTGTCGCACTAATGATGATATTTTTTTAATGCCTGTAGCTTCATTCACACGAATGGATTTTACGACGTGCCATTTCATAGTGCCAAGGTTGGTTCCAGGCAGGTACTGATGCAACGAATTATCCAATCGAGAATACAATAAAATGGGCATCTCAATTTCGGCAAAGTGTAACGATAATAATGCGACCAGCCCAGAACAATAGGAAGTACTTCTGGCTTCTTCTGAATCGTTAGCGATTCCACCATCGAGATCATGATTTCTAGAGGAAGGGCTTACGTAATGTGTGTAAACATATTGCCAATCTAGTTTATCGGTTATTTTTCTTCGATAGAAAGTACCTTTTGGGTTTTTCTAAAGGGGTGGTGTAAAGAGACCGGTTCGAAAAACGAAAATGTTTTCTTGAAATTCCATGACGTTGCAAGTAATTCACGTCTTATGCCACGGGCCAGTACTACTCGGTAAATAAACACGAAAATTCCGAGATCGGAATACGCGGAGAACGTTGTTATATCATCAGTGAAAGTTCTCGATTATATTATAACACGGCGGCGAGTGTCGTAGATACTTTGCCCTCTTCACCATATTACCTGGGCGCAATCGGAACGGAAATTCGGACCGTACACGGAGTAATTCGATCACGTAATCAAAACATTCTTGAACACGGAGAGGGGCTCGCAAGATTCCGAGAGTACTACTTTGTTAGAGGGATTCTGAGGTCGTTTTTACCTGGATCTTCTTCGAAAATGCTGATGGCTCGCCCTTTTGCCTCTAGAAATTCCAATCACCACCTGCTTAGTCACCGCCAATGAGACACCTCGATTTCGGTTGCGGTTACTCGACTAGATTTTGATCTGGTACTATCCGTACTTACCACAGTGATGATAATGGTAATGATCATTGTGTATTATGGATGGTATCTCAATGATTCATGGACGGTTATTAATTATAATTGTTGTTGTTACACTTATTGTTTGGTACGTATCGACGGTGAGCTCTGATTTTATCACCGCGGTAATGGTCATGTATCATTAGGAACGAACCATCATGGGCAAATCACACAACCGAAATAATTAGTTCGATTGTAATTAGGAAAATTCGAATGCGCACCTGTCATCGCCCGGAATTTCTATTAAGTGTAAAAAGCACTTTTCTGGGGTATATGAAGTACCTAAAGCACGCAAAGATTTTATAAAAGATTGAAAAATCGTGTGCAATACTTTGGACGTAATACTGGATAATTGCCGTGATCTAGGACAACAGAGATAATGGTGAAGTAATAAAAATGCCAACCGCACTGTAGATGCGTAAATGAAACCAAATTTTTACTCAATTAAATAATTTTATTAATTTAAATCTTTACGGTCTGAGTGAAACCGGGCGAAACATTCGGTGGAAATGCATCAGTTAGCTTTTCGGAAACTGAAAGCCGAATTACAAAGTAATTGTCTCCATTTTGAGAAGAGGTCAGTTATTATGTTGACAAAACAAACGCAATATCTTATAAATAAATACAATTGTAAACAGATCTATTAATAAAATTGTGAAATCTGTGACCTCTGCAGAAATATCTATAATCAAATAATCCTACGCCTTGGGTTTAAATTTGTGAAAAGTTCGGTGAATAATGACGAAATGCCCTCTAGACTGCACCAGAACCCATCCGGGTCTGTGTTACAAGGAAATTTACTTTCTCCATCGAGAGCGTCATCACCTCGCATCACCTTTTCATGCTTTTTTTTATTATGCTAAAGCCGTTGTATTATTATGTAAAATTAATAATAATTTGTAACAAGTGTCGCAATTATCAACTCTTTATGAATGCATTTTACGTCATGCACATCCGAGTGGAAATGGCTAGTACGAGTAGCCATATAATAATAGTACTACCTATGTGAATAATAATCTTCTCACGCTGATTTAAGAAAGCTGATGTTGGTATTTTTTCTTGAAAATTAGGAAAAACATACGTTGATTGACGGCGAAATTGCAAAGTGATATGCGCAGCCCATGTCCGTACTTACGTGGTTGTAAAACAATTTTCTAAACGGAAGTTCCACCTAATATTTACCGGAATTACCAGAGTCATTACGTTTACCTTAATTTAAATTGCGTGTTCCGCAGACTTTACTTTACTCATATCTCAGCAAAATGACTAGATAGTTATAATGCTAGGTGTTTAGTACCTATTTAGATCCTTCTGTATCACGAAATACGTTTACATGATTTTTATTAGGAAAATTTTAATCACTCTGAGAATTTGCTCGAGATTGCAATCAACTTTTTTCTGGATAATGTTCAGAGCCGATATTTTGTAAGAAATGAAACTTTCTAATGCGCAACTAAAGACTGGAGAGGTATCTTTCGCACTGCGATTTACCTCGATGTAACAAAATTGACACCACAGGTAATTTGAGTGAACATTGTCAACAGTTGCTCTATCTGGCGGATCCTGGCTTGAACTGAGATTGGTTTTCTACGTAACTTTCTAGTCTTCAGCAACAATTTCGAGAACTTACTGGAAGCGCCATCTTTTAAAACAACATTGCGTCAACTTTACAATAATAGTAATAAGTAATTCGGAAAACGGAGGCTCATTCACACAGTCTTACGAAATCAGCAAAAATCCCGACATACAGGATGAGAGTCTGAATTTGATTATTTGCAAAAAAATTCAGCAAGCGTTAACATTTTTTCCCCTAGAAAAACCTTGTACGTTGGCAATTTACTGATTCCAGTTACCGTAAAGTGGGAAAATATAATAATTGCTTCTAATTGTAAAACCGTTCACTTTTAATAATTAATAATCCATTGTATTATTTCAGGTGACACTATTTTTACCATGACTGGCACTACCCATTCTCATTAGATATCAAAAGCGATTTTCCGCAACCTTAAAGAGAAATAACGACGCAATTTGTAGTTTTCCCTTACAGAAAATATGCTCCACTGACACTTCATGCTAATTGGTGCGCGAAGCAAGTCTCCATCCAAAGATTATAAAGGACGATGAATAATTAGCAACAATCGCGAATTTAATTCAAAACCATTGTCTTCAATTCCGACAATCTTTTAGCATCCTATCAACGGAATCACCAAGAAAATTGGCCCACTTTTAGTCACAATCGACACGTTTCTTTTTTCGTTTTGGCCGTGAAAATTAGCCGCGAGGATATTCATAGCGGAATTTTGCGCAACTTCTTTTCAATAGTCTATACCCAGTAATCTCGGAAATTGGGGTACTTATTTCGCGAATTGGGGGATCTACGCTTGAGACATCACGGAAGGAGAAAGCATTTGTCGACCCATTGTGTTAAGGTTCACAGAGTATAGCAAAAATTCGACTTCAAACGAAGAGAAATTTACGTAAAACATTTCGTGCAACCATAAGCAAGTGAGGGAACTAAGTACGTAAATCCTTCTTCGTGTGAAGTTGTACGGAGCCTCGACGAAGACAATAAAAGATGCGTTCGTCAAAAGCACTCCAATTACGGAGATCTCCAGAGCACTTTCACTGAAAGTTCAAATTCACTCAAACATAACAGGCCGATATAAAAGAGACGTGTGGGATTTCGCAAGTTCAATTTGCGAAAATGTCTCAACGAGGCGGACGTTTTCCTCCCAGTGTTTTCGTGATCATCTCGATCTGCATCCAGTGCACGATGCCCCTTCAAACGGCACCGTCATCGTCATCGATCGAGGATTTGTTCAGGAATTGTCTAATGACGAAACTTCCCTCAACGACCGGCACTTTAGGGCACTGCCTCGGGGTAGGCGCTGTCAACAAACTCCAAAATCTGGACAACGACCCCCAATTCGATTTAGTGGACGGCCTGTCCTTGACCAAAGACCAGGAACTGAGGGAAGCTTACAATTTCGCCGACAGAGATCCGGCAGATTTCAGGTAAGCGATTACCTAAACTGAAATTTCCAGGATTCATCGCGTTTTTTCAGGACGCTTGTTGATTCCTTGAGCCACGTCTTTTCCCATAGGAGCATGCATTGGGACATGGGATTCCTCTATCCCGGGTTGGCCATGCGAGTGGCGCCATCTGGAAGCCCAGGCGGTATTCTAGAGTTCGTGTTAGACCCGCACAGAGAAACCGTGCAACCGCACTCTCTTAAAGAAATCGGCACAGGTAAGAAAGGTTCAACGCCTAGCTACTATTACAGAAATCTGTAGTAATTTGGAGCAAGTTTTTTTTTCTTAAAAAATGTTGTAGTTTTGTAATTGTGTTGATATTGTTTGATTGTGTTTACGAATCTCTAGGTCGGTCGTTGACTGAATCGATTGTTGATGAATTTCAATTCATGGTCGTTTCTTGAACTTGACTCGGCTGAATCGCTAATTTGCGCTAGTTCGGGCTTTCGCCACCCCGAAAAGCGCCAATACCGTGTTGAAAACTCTTCGGTAATGTTATAATTAGCATTTAACGTGATTATGAAGCTGTTGTACCGAAACTGCCTCAATTTAATACAAATTATCATGGAACCATGGAAGTAGCGGGTTCGTGTCTTGATCGCTCATCCGCGGATGGGAGACCTACTGCGACTTCGATTGTATTACTTTTTTCCGTGCGATATAATAAATAAACATTCACTAGATTACCATAAATTCCTCGGAACATCCCAATTTGACTTTACAATCTCGATCCGTGAATCATTCACCTCGAACGGCGGAGCCCGCGTTAAAAGGAAGAAGTTCTCGTGCCGATTTCATACGGCACGATCTAATCGCCCCGTAAATCTCTTTTAACGAGGCGACATCCTTCGACTCGAATAGAGAGTTTTCACGTTCGTCGATGGATCTTCCTGAAATTCGTTCTCCGAATTGCAGGTCGTTTATTGGCGCGCCAGTTCCTGCTGCCCTTCCTGCTGGGCTTCAAATTCAACGTGGCGACCATCATCCCAATTTTGTTCGGACTTTTGGCGATTTTGGCCAAAAAGGCGATAATCATCAGCAAGATCGCGCTGGTGATCAGCAGCGCCTACGGACTGGGCACCCTCTTGCTGGGCAGTGGCGGCGCGGGTGGGGCTCAGAACCCGACCGCTTCTTACGGGGGCTCGCACGGCGTCTCTTTCAACCCGGCGTTCGGAGGACACTACAATAGGTTCGAAATTTTATTATTCGCGTTTCGGTGTTACGGAGACGATGCCCATCCTTGAATTTTTCACAGTAATCGCCCCGAGGGCCCCGAATATTTTTTCAGAGCACGTAACAGATTTTTACATTTTGTATTCTTCGTCTAATTGGTGTCTGCATAAATCTGCTTCTATTACGCGGATTATTTCAGGTTTCCGGTGGAAGACGAATATCAGGAAATCTTATACCGCGGAATGAACGCCGACAACGCCCAAAAGCCCGTTTTGGACCAATTCAAGTTGTACACGAATCTCCAAGAGGCCTACGACAGGGATGATAAGGCCAAAGGCAGGAATTTCGCTTGGAGCGATGACGAGAAGAAAAACAAGACCCCTTGAGGGAGTTTTATTGTATTATTTTATATTTTCTTAAGACTAATAACGGACTCTGGGTATTATCACTTGCCGTAATGATCTCATAAAATAAACTAAGGCCAGTGACAAAATGCGTTTTCTCCGTCCTACAATAAAGTTATATGGTAGCCGGTAATGTTTTAAACAGTTGACATTGACCGAGGAAAGTTCAAACACGGATACAGAAAAGTAGAATTAATAGAAATTACATCTAAATAGCGAACACACCTGTTGAATATATTAAAGGCGAAGATATCGCAAACCGCCTAGGCTTAGCTTATAGGTATTTAGGCATTACTGAACTTACATACGCATCCACTTTGACTTTGTAGGTTACCGAACACCGCCAATGGAATTTTAAATCAGTAAAATTTTGATCCACCGATGATTAAAACTTACGGTGATGTAATCTGCCTGAGGTTCATGCCGAAAAACTATCAGAATATTCGATTTAGCGTTTTCCCATTTCGGTCTTTTGAATTCGTGTGCATTTCAGTGCATGACGCCGGGTAATGTTATAGGTCCTCGTTGACGAAAATGATGTGTTTTCTCACTAATAACACGCAATTACACGAAGATTCAGTTCGTAATACATAATTCGTGACGTTACCCGTTTTTTAATAGAAAAATAAAGATAGGTGTGCATCTTAAACCGATGAAAGTCGGGAAGTTCTGAAAAAACTTAACATGTCAGTGTGTCATATTCGTTATCATTATCGTGAACCGTTTTTTCTCGAAGCAAGGACGCTCGAATTTCACTTTTCGGATTTTTACCAAGTCATCGTGTTTCCTAAACGAGCCCAGACGAGTTTGCCGTTAGATCGGCGGACCGAAAGTGAGGTTTCGGTCATTATTTTTGGAAAATTTAACGATATCGCTCGAGAATGCAGGAAAAACAGTCATAGTGATGGGTTCCCATCGGAACAACCTGCGCGCACATGGAAAGTTAAACGAAACTGTGCTGAATCTGGCTTGGGGCCGAAGAATTCAGGTCGCATCTGTCCGTACCATACGCGGTACTCTTTAAACACATCTCTTCCCGTGTATCTTTCGCATCGACGTTATCGTAATCTTCCAGCTTCCAACTTTGAACCAATCGAAATACCAATTTGACACATCATTCATTCATCTTAAACGGAATTGAGTACCGCCATCATATCAGAGTTATTGCCTATTAATGGCCGTGACATTAATGAATTGATCTTGGAATGATATTCGCTTTTCAGCGATCTCATTAATGCCTCAATCCGGTCGTGGACGTAATTGTAATTGGTTGTTATGTTACGTTGTGTTTGGCATTAATAAGATTAGGTCTTGGGGAAAAGTGGTGCGTGTCTTTTTAACTCGCATGGTGCGTGCACACCGTGTTTTTAGATTAGCTAAATGAATATTTATAGTCCAGATGTGTTCTGCTTTGTGTTATTGAGGAAACATGAGATAACAGCAAATTAGCGAAATTTAACACACAAACCCACAAATCCAAACACCCTTTCAACCTATTCATCTTCCGTGCCTCATCGATCATCCAAGTATTCGGGAAAACCGATTTGCAAAAAGCAATCGACCGATTTTGACAAGAGTTTGTGCGCTGTCGAGGTGGCGAAAACGCGTTGTCCTGTTAAAGAGACCGCGAAATATCACATTAGGTGGCAAAAAGCCGGATCGCCGAAAAGGCATAAAATACCACCTAAATCATAAGGAGAGACGGATGCGCATCGCTCAAATTCGTGAGCAAATTGCACCGTACATCCTTCGATACGCTCCGCGAAGCTCGCCTTGATATAAAACAATTCGTCTCCTCTCTACCATATCAGTCTTGGTTTGGCAAAAAAGTCGCAAACAACATGTGTGGCAAGTTGGTCGCGTTCGCGGTCGGTATCGCCCTTTTGGCACGTTGCGGGGCGGACAAGACCGTGTTCAAGAGCATCTCGTCGTTCAGGAACTGCCTGGGGACGAAGCACGCGGGTGTCTGCATAAAGGAGCGCGCTTTGGAGGCCCTGAACGAGACGATTTTCAGTGAAAAACCTATCGTCTTCTACGACATGGTCAACATCGAGCGAAACCCCGAGTACCGCGTCAATATTACGGAAGGACGCGATCTTCCAGAAGATTTTTCCTCGAGGAGTTCGAAGTTGACCGGCATTTTGTACGACAAAGTTGAAGAGTTCTTCAAATCGCGGGTCGTCAAGTTCAACATGGCCCCAGCTTTCGACGAGGGTAAATGATAAATATCGTAAATTTCTGTTAAATATGCATAGGGACACTCAGAGAAAAGATCGTTTGACTCAAAAAAGGTTCTTTTGGATACGAGCTATTGCATGAATATTTGATTGTGTCAAGACTAAATTTCTTAACATTGTAAATATTTGGTTGAACCGAAAATATGAGAATTATTGGTTTAACGGAGATAATCTTTGGTTCAACCAAATATTTTTATTGTCAAGAAACTTAGTCTTGAAAGAGCATTTTGTTGAGTCAAACGATCTTTTTTCTCAGTGTACCCTTATCTGGACATCTTCACCCTTTACATTTATACAGTCTCATTTCCCAAATAAGATGTTAATTGTTTGGGAAATTGGATGAAATCAATACTTTGAACACCACCTTGTTCAACAGAAGAATTTGTGGATTCTTCCCTTTTTTCCTTTGTTTTGATAACGAGGCGTCGATCCGTGACCTTTTGGCACGCGATTCTCGTTTAGATTTAATAAACTCGTCTGATGGCCAAAGACGTGTAAAAATCATCACCATTTCGCGCTCTATAAACGACCATTACCATCAACTGTGCTGTAATACTGGATCGTAATAGCGAAACTGCGAAGTCATTCACGGTCGTAATTAAATATCACATTCGAGTGAGCTTTTTCATACTTTTGCCGAAATTATCATCTCTCAACGCTCTCATTATTTTCGCGGTTTCGGCCTGTTACCCGCCTAAACGGAAGAGCCACCGATACGTACCAGGCGGAAAAGATTATGATTAAGGATGTTAGAAAACCAAATGAAAATTTCAGGAAAAGGCTAGACTATTTCAATACACTGCAAAAGCATTGGAAGTCTATGGTACTTTTTTGAAAGTTTCGTCTGGCATGTTTTCAAGAAATTGGATGACAAAGTTTCATTCTATTTACAAGGGATTTTCATGCTGCCTATAGTGAGCATAAGTGTACTTTTTTCATTTTTAACAACTACATAGTTGTCCTGCTCACTGGGCACTATAATAGTCCCAGAGAAAAAGCTCATAAAACTTTAATTGTCATTTAATTTCTTGAAGATGGGTTTCAAGGAAATTTCAAAAAAATTACCACAGACGACCAATGCTGTCGGGAATCAAATTTTTACTAGCCTCTTCTTATCATTTCCATTCCCCACCCCATATGTCCTTCCTTAAATGATAAATGCGTTTTTTTCTTTCAGCGAGAGGAAAGAAAGACAAGGGCGGCAAAGGAGGGATGATGATGCTGGCGATGGGCGGGATGGCGTGCATGATGGCGCAGCTCTTCATGGGGAAGATCGCGTTCCTGGCGGGGACGGCGCTGATTTTGGCCAAGGTGGCGCTCTTCATGTCGGCCATAATCGGCCTGAAGAAGCTGTCGTCCGGGGGCGGAGGGGGCGGCGAGTCGCACGTGGTTTACGCGGCCGGGGGCGGCGGGGATTACGGACACAGCCACGGGGGTGGCGGGGGAGGGTGGCACCGGAGTCTCGATGGGGAGGCGCAGGCAGTGGCGTACAGGGCGCACATGGCATCCACGGACGATGCCAATTACGGATATTAGATACGTTTTTCTGTATGAGGTGTTAGGTGCGAAGTCCGGGAAAGCCAAAGCCAAAGAAACTCAAGGGGATTTTCTTATTTTTTTTTGTTAACATAATAATACGAGTAGTTTTTAGGTAATTTATTTAATTTATTTTTCGTGTGTACTATTTATTATATTGATAAATGTTTTGTTTTCAGTTGATCTTGTAATTAGATTTTTTATTTACGTGTATGTTTGTGAAATGGAATAAACTGAAACCGTACCCACTCTCATTAAATTTGTAGGTAGGTTATGTTTATTATTATTAGCGGATTAGCAATTATTTATACATACTTATACGAAAAATTTACCGATATAATAACCACGTTTACCGATGCATGCAACATTTCGCAGCATTTCGGAAAACTGGAATTGAAGATACAGGAGTATACAGGGTGTCACAAAATTGTGTGTACATCACTTTGGGGTTTCTGTAGGTCTCGAAAAAGAAACACAACCGGTAGTCGATGAAAACACCTTGCAACATTAAATTTTTTATACGGTCAGAGGCGAGAGGTTATTGCACCATGAGAATTACATCAAGAATCTCGAATTTTATTAAAGGTACTCATAAGTTATTTCTTTATCATTAGAATGCACCCTTTAAATGTCGAGACACGCTGTCCTTTTCCCCACCCTCTCACTCTCGCACAACGGGGGAACCCGCGCGCTAGAGCGAGAGGATGGGGAAAACTTTTGCACTCGGTAGTACCTATTAGTAGTTGCTCAGTTTCAGAACTAAGTACCTATTATGTTAAGATATTATGTATGCAGTACACAATTTTGGAAGATTGGAATAGAAAACTGAAACATCTAGCATCTAGATACCCTCTGATGAATCAACTACAATAAAAGAGTCGCTGAAAACCTTTCGGCAAATTGCAGCCTTGTAAATGACTCTTTTAAATTGTGCCCTCTAATGGAAATTTAGAATTTAGAAGGTAAAATAGATCATTTTGGCCCTGCATGGCGGTAATGGTGCGAGGTTCTTTATACAGGGTGAAAAAAAATTGGGTGCATAGATTTCGAGAACAGCCACAATTTCTCTGATAAACTCATAGATGATAAACTTATAATTAGAGTTGTTTCAAGTGCTTAGTTGCAGTTTTTTTTTTGTAAACAGTTTTTGTTAGATTTGGAGGTTGTCTATGGATTTGGTAAATTGGAAGATAAAATCTACAGAAATTATTGGCAAATTACTGAGTATTTCCTATGAGTTTAAGAAAAAACTGTTTAGAGTAGAGAAAAATTACTGTACTTTAATCGAAAATGATAATAATTTCCTAGAAAAACAAGTATTGAATCGATAGGTAGTCAAAGCAGGTAGATATAAAGTAATCAATTTTTGGAAGTAATGTTATGATGTCGTAAGAGTACCTCAGCTTTCATGGTACCCATGCAGATATCGAACGGTTTCAAAAATTAAACGGGTACGCTGCCGCTGAGGCTACTACACCAAAAATTATTAAAATAACTAGAAATCACAAACAAATCTGTATCACTTATACGTGAAAATTTGTATCTAAACACCTGAAAGCCTATTACCAAAAATATTTTTTTGCAGAACCCACAATTCGCATAAACTCTACAAATAATTCATAATGACACACTGTGGATTAATTAATTTCGTATGCGGTGGGTATCTGGGCAATTTAATCCAAAAGACACGTTTCCCATTCGTCATTATTTCGGGTGTTAAACAAAAGAACAAACCATCATTCGGAAATAGGCCATCGTGCACGTACCATATACGAGTGAAAGTTATGATGAGGTCTCAGTCGCGCAGTGTGAGAATTTCGTCGACCTAGTGACTGGAGCGACCACGGTCAAGATCGAAACCTTGTTTTCAGCCGCACCATTATTATTACCGCGTGCCTTACCATTTCCGGCACTTTAAATACCTCAAATCCAACACCTCTACAATTAAACGCATTTTATTGAATAAATTAACCAAATGAAACACAATATTGAAACCAAATTTACATCATCTTCAAAAAAGCTCTACCAGGATAATAACCGTCACCGGATCGCCTGTAGCCCTCGTCCTCGTAAGACGTCGAGTGGGTGTGAGACTCGGACCGTTTGGGCGTTTTAACGATTTCTATGGTGGTCTTGTCGTGGTGCTCGGCCCTCACGAGCTTCTTCAGCCCCAAAATCGCGCTCAAAAGCAGCGCCATCTTACCGACGATCAATGCGGTCCCTGCCATAACGGCTATGCCGTTGTAGGCCATCGCCAGAAAGCTGCCCTTTATGGCGAGGGCCCACATGAGGGCGCCGCCACCCCCGCCGCCTCCGCCCTTCTTTTTCCGGGCCTCCTCGACCCCGGCGGCCAATCGGGGGATTCGGATGCGCAGCGATTTGTGGCCGTCGAGAAATTTCGACGTGCCGTCCAGAAGGAGGTCGTCGATTTCTTCCGATTTGAGTTTCTCTAATTTCGTCTCGTTCAATAACGGATCGACGATGCGCCCCCTTTCTCCGACCAGCGTCACGCCGTCCGCGAGGGGCACGGTGTTCGCGCGTACGGCCCTGTCGACCATTTTCAGCGTTTCGATTTTCAGGCACTTCAGGATTTCCGGTTTTCGGGCGCAACTGTCGAGGACGCGCTTGAGGAATGATCGCAACTGGTTGTTTTGCGCACTCGTGATCGATGCCATCATCGTTACCGTTAGATAAAAAATTAGCGTTTTTTTGAAGGAACTCATCTTCACTTGGTGTGGTCTCGGTGAGTACTAAAGGCGCAAATTGCGATTTCTGCAATTTATTCCTTGGGTTTCGTGATATCGGAGGGTTTCAGAGCGTACTAGAGATTATGTTTTGCACACCTCATTCACTTATTAATGGATCAGAGCTGGTTAGAAATAAGTACGCACGCTATAGAATCTGAGAAAATCTCCGGGTAAACTAGAAAAATCTGAGTGATTATGGAAATTGGTCAGTCAGATTGATGATAATGAAAATGATGGAAACTGGCGGGCGAGAGTAAAAACTCGTACGTACGAATGATAAATGATGATGATAATAATTCGATACGGTCGGAAATTAACTGGGTGGCTGCCTTATTATTCAATACGATGCCCATTGTTCGAAAGTCCCATCAATAATAAATAATCTCCGTACCATTTTATGTAATTAAGTTCAAAGTAGAAAGATGCAAGCGGTTACCACATGTCTTCCTTTTAATTTATTACCGTTTCTTATTCCTAATCAGTTCTTTATCGGGACTTAATGCATAAAATAGCGGACCAGATCTTCGACTTGAAATAAAAACGCAAATTTCTCTCTAGATTTATCTCTCTTGTCTAATTCACACACAAATATGTGAACTTTTGAGTAATTTGAGATTTTTTTTTGTCAAAAGTAAAGAAAACCCTATATTTGACAAAGTAGAGCAGTACTGCAGTATACCACCCTTCGAATTTTCTTTCGTTTTCAGGGTTGCAAAATAACACTAAGTTTTTGAAACTACTTATAGCAAAAAAACTGTATCTTTTTTTAAATATTTTTGAATTTGGTTTTGAAATTTTGAAAATTGGAAGCTATGGAAAACCTGGAGGGTACCGCGATTTTGTTGAAAAACTGTCTTTATCTTAGGAGTTTTTCACTTTTAACAAAAAACGTCGTAAATCCTCGGTGATTTTCTTAAGGATTGAATAAAAGTGCAGTTAATTGTAAATTCGTGCATTGGAAGATTTCGAAGATCGTGAGGTTTTCCTGACAATCGGAGTCATGACCTATCCACCTGTCCCGATGTAGGCCAAGAATGCGAATAATTTCTACAGACAAATTTTATCACTCACTTCGTTTAGGCACTTACCATCTTCACTCAAAACCAACAAACGAATCCAAAATTTTCCACGAAATCAAATCCGGCAGGAGAGTCAGGTACTTATCAGAGAATAATCGTATATTCAATGCGTACGCAAACTGGGACGAGTTTCGTATATTATTAGTCGTCGGCGGCTCTTATTTCAAAGTCGTGGAGTAGGTCGTTTTGCTGACAATGCACCAGGAAGAAGGCACCTTACAGGCAAATTACATTATGAGAGAATCCCGTACCGGATCTGCCGGTGTAGTGCTCCACATCGCGAAAAGTCACTGTCGCTCTCGTACCGAGCACGAAAAAGCCGCGATTACACAAAAATTATCGCACATTCGAACGAGTAATGGCCTGGAATTTTCGTCGACGACGGCTTAATTCGCGTTATTGTGAGATGTGAACTGGGCTGGCTCGTGTTTAACCTTCTTTACTTTTTTTCCTGTTGTTGCTTCTTCTTTTCCGTGATGATCATCTCGAGTCCGTGGGAATCGTCTCTGCACACTCCCACACATCACGCGAACGCGATCTTGTAAAGCTTTCCAAATAATTTGGTCTATTCATTCACGATTTCGATCGGATTAATCGGATAATCGGGCGGTCCGGGCGATTCCGGTGCTCCTCCGGAGTAAAAGTGAACGTCATTCTCGAAAACCGCATGGCGCGTCGACGTTACTTAATCCGCATTTAAATAATATTCGGAGATTATCGGGCGTGACGACTCCGTTATCATCAGACACTTTCCAACGACTTTCCGTTCAAGATCTAGATTGATAAGGAATTTGTACGGATTTCCGAAATTGTTAGCACCTACTCGTTTTCGTACATCGATGATGATGCGGTGTCCTCATTCCTGAAAATATTTATTTATGAATTTGTGATTTATGACTTGGGTAAATAGAAACTCACTGCGCGCTGATTCCTACCGATCCAATAGAATACTCAATTCGTTATTAAAGACCCAAATTCGGGAGTTTTAGTGCTTTTCTCATTATAATCTTTAAATTGTTTCCGGTATCGCCGCCAGAAACCGTCTTAATTAAACGTCAAAATGAATAATTCAATCGAATGCGCATCGCTAGGTAGGAAGACCGTTTACCTCTGACCTATCGTATGCGAGACCCGGAGGAAATAAGGTAGGTAAGGTAAAGGTCGTGGCATTGCCAAGGTAATGTGCCGGGGTCGAGTATTTGGATTCAATACCAGAGGTAATGATCATCGGTAACACACTTTATTACGGGTGTTGTTTACTCTCGAGAGTCTGAACAATCTCGACATGTCAGATAAGTCGTCTTCTTCTTCTTCGTCTCTATTGTGTTGCGGTATGGCGAAACGACTTTATGACCCACTTGGTTAGATTCGGCCGTAAAATAATGTTACACCTGTGCCTATTATTTCGATGCGCACTTTATACGCACATTGTTGCTAATTGTTCGCAGCTCGGTTTCAGGAAATCGATCCGCACCTCAGACCTAAATTTTCTCGAGACACAGTAATAGGTATGCAGAAATTGGCATTTTAAAATTACCCTCGACACTATTCCAGGTCAGGAATCATCACCTTCGATTCAGATTAATACATTTTATTTGAGAAAGAATAATTTTCCATTTCAGACATACCTATTTATGGAGATTTTGAAATTACGTGATTTGTATTTAGGATTCGGCCGATTCAGATTAAATTATTGTCGCTATGTTCGTTATTTATTCGTTAAAATTTGGAATGCAATTATCTTTCAGTGATTAAAAATTGATCTCAGTCAATGAGTGATGATATCGGAATGTAACTCCCAATTTCATAATCGAACTTTAAAGTCTCTTTAAAGAATATGAAATCAGAATGTGACAAATCAACTCTTGTATTTGTCACATTTTAAACATCACTTTTACTAAAGTGACTTTATGATTATGAAAACGGGCGTAAAACAGTCAGGTTCCATGCTGATTATTGTGGCATATTTTATGTTGCTTTCAATTTTCTTAAAATATCTGATTTACAAATTGAGATTAAAATAAAATTTATAAATTTGATCCACATCAGTTCGTTAATTCCAAAATATAATTGACGGTTTCTGAAACAAAATGACCTATATTTTGAATTAGAATTAACAGTTTCTGAATTCTGAAATACTTTTACAAATCTGAATCAGCAGAAGATGGTACATACCTATTATGATACATTTGAAACTTCAATTGATTAAAGGATTGTTTTTATCGAAAACCAGTTTTTTTTTCAACGACGACTGGAGAAGGTGTATAGCAGTAATTCATGTAATTATGGTTTAGATTCAAAATTTATTTAGAAATAAGAAAAAATAAGTTTAAAACCTTTAAAAAATGTTGGAATAACTAAAAAGTACCGAAGTTTTAGTAAAGTACACTGAAATGGTGGAAAAATTGTATGAAAATTACTTAAATGTCTAAAAATTATACTGTAATCATATGAAATTACATTAAAATAACAATGCTAATTGAATTTTTTTTTAAACATCAAAATCACTAGCACTTTTACTCTAAAATTATTGGGTATTTTTCGTAGTTAGCAAACTTCAAAAGAGAATATCTACTAAAATGATAAAAAATTGTATAACAAATACTAAAAAGTATTTGAATAACAAAAAATTACTGTAATATGTAAAATGACATGAAAGTATCAAAAATTATCAAAACTAACACAAAGGTGAAAAACCACGAGTATTTTAAATCCAAAATCACTACTTAACTATGAGTTTTCCTCAATTCTTAAGTTCTTGAGTAATATCGCGACACCCTGTATTGGTAATGAAAATCGGAAATCATTCGAAGTCCGTAACAATGGATGGGAAACTTGTTATAACTGTAAACCTGATACATCTTGCCCTTGATATCAACAACAAATCAACGATACGATAGACAATAGTAATAACCTAAGTTTTTCTCATATAAAAATTAATAACCCAGTTGCTCATATTTTCCAGAAAAAAAACCGATGAACACGAGATATCAATCCATAAATTTGAATACATTTCAGAACGCACGAATCCCTGATGCAAACGCAGATTATTACAAAAGCGCACCACTTGCGCTTTCAAGTTCGTGCAATTACTTTGCGCAAAATAACACCAAAAAAGCACCTCAATACGACATCAAAGTTTCCATTTCGGACGACGACCACGACCAAGACGCCGACAAAAATAAAACGATCACTTTTCAAACGAGCTCTCATCCGCAACCCGAGCCCGACCAGATTCACTGAATCCGCCGAAGGACCCACAAGAGAGAGGGCAAGCCCGACCGCCAATAGCCCCCTTTGTGGGTCACACTCGAACCAATCGCCGCTCTCCGGGGCACCCGGCAAACGTGTCACCTCTCATCTGCCGAAGACCCGGGCGTGGGCGCCCCGTCCGAGAGAGACGCGTATCTCACGCCGAGACGAGGTCAGCGCGGCGGAAGAGGTCGCGCCCCCCAGAACCCACCGCGTATAAAGCGGCCCGGCCGGATGCCGCAGCCACCAGTGCCCTTCCTTCCGTCCACAGTGAAGAGACGCAGAGTGATGCAGGTTCAGTTCGTGCTCCTAGTGGCGGCCGCGGCCCTGATCGCCGCCCAAGACTCCTTCGAGAGCACCGGCCTCAAGTTCGCCCTCAAGATCTACGACGACTGCAGCAAGTCCGACGGATTATCGCCGTGCCTCAAGAAGAAGGCCATCACCTTTTTCGACCGCCTGGCCAGGATGGACAAACTCGCCCTCACCGAAGGCGTCACGGTAAATCGCGTCCAGGACGCCAAACCCTTCGGCCCTTCTCTATCGGAAGAACAGCTGGAAACGACCCTTCCTAGAGCGGCTGACGCCAAAGACCAGGCCCTCACCGATATGCTCCTGGATAAGGTCTCGAATTTCGTAGGGTCGAGGACCGTCGAAGTCACCCTACCGAAAATCAACCCAGGAGATTTGGTCTTCCTCGAAGAAGGTACTTAAACACATCCAGACCTTATAAATCGAAAAAAAATATTAATGAAACTTTTTGGTGTTTAGGTCGGAAAAAGAGCGGTGGCGGCGGCGGGGGCGGCAAGAAGGGCGGCATGATGGGCGGCATGATGATGGCGATCGCGGCTAAAATGGCGGCGCTCATCCCTATCGCGATCGCGGGGTTGTTCCTGCTGGCCGGAAAGGCGTTGATCACGGCGAAGATAGCGCTGCTGATTTCCGGGATAATCGCGATCAAGAAGCTGTTCGCGCAGAAGCAGGGCGGCGGCGGGGGCGGTCACGGGGGATGGCAGTCGAGCGGGGGCGGCCATGGCGGCGGCGGGGGTGGGTGGCAGTCTGGTGGTGGCGGCGGCGGTTGGGACAAGAGGTCGCTTGATGACGCCCAGAAGTTGGCCTACAGCGCCTACACCAGTCCGAAATGAGAAAGGGGCCACGTTCTTCGACTTGTACAAATATCGACCGATTTTTTAGGTCTTCTTCCTTGATTTCGCCCAAAAGACATGTTAAGTTTTCCGTTTTTTTTTTGTTGATCGATTAATTTATTGTAATTATTTATGTTATTTATTATCCTGAAATTATTTAAGTTTTTTGTACTCGATTTGAACCCAATCAGTATTTTCATTTTTCTCGAATAAAAAGCGATTTGTTTTGTAAAATCTCCCAGTTTCATTTGAGTATTCGAGCGATTTCCGTCATCAGTCCTAAAGTATCGAAACGTGTATTTATTTGCGATTGAAATACCTGCACGAGTGTGTCGGATGTTAGTGGGACATCTCTCTGATGTCTGGGCCGTTTCTTCGTTAACCGTGTTTTACTGTTAATTCCTCTCGAACGGAAGATATTAAATTCGGATTTCTCCTGCCGTAATGATCGTTCGGAAATCTCGAGTGTGGAATTAGCTCCGCAATTAAAGTGATCATGCTAATTTTAGAGATTTTTGAGACGCCGATTTACGAAGCCTGAAAAATGCTTAATTGGCCGAAAGTAACGGGGGTCTTATTTCGTATGGGTCCGGCGGTAATTATTCATTCGTTCGATGCTCATTGATTTTAGGTGATCACGATTTTCAGACAAGTAACTGGTCTCGGGGGCCTCTGCATGGGAGCAGGATTAGAAATTCGTGTCGTATCGGGTGCCGTTTCAAGAATTTTTATGTCCATCCGTTGATGAAAGCACGGATTTCCAATCTAAGCTTTTAGTTTCAATCGCGTCATCATAATGTGCCGTGTTTTATAAAAACTTGGCCACTTTTCTGCTAGATGTCGTTGTGGAGAAAGTTCAAGTTCTTCATTCTTCAGGAAGGATTCATTTTTTATTACCTTGATCTTGGAGTATTCCGAAACACTGCCATCTTTTCACAAGTCTTCGAACTTGATTTTTCCAGGCCAAAAGTGGAAGGGAAGAAGATATATTACATTCGTAACACCTTTGATTTATTCAATTAGCGATAGGAAATGCCATATTATGAACGGCGATTATGGTCAGTAACTAATTAATTAGTCAATCAATTTTCGAATTATTTGTAAATATTGCATAATCATAATACGAATTACGAATATAGATATGTAATACCTATGGATTCGTTTTCGATGGTATTTTATGGCAATGAATTTGCGGTTTGGCCATCTCAAATTCACCCGAGAATAAATTGGGTGAATTATGGTTGTGCAGCCAGCTCAAACACAATTTCGGAAATTACGCAAGAAAATAAAAGCGTTCGGTTACTTGGTAAATTACTACGGAACGAAACTTCCTACCAGAAATAAATTGTTTTCTTTTACACGCATACGACTTATCAAACGGTACATGCACACGTCGTGGTGGGCTCCTTTCAGAAAATGAGAAAAACCATCTGCCTGAAAACTCTTAAAAAACGTGACGATAAGCAAAAGTTTCTCTGAGGTACCAATTGACAATCTGAAATTGATTTTCATCCGACTTTTTCTTCTCAAATGCATTTAAATGAAAAGGAACAACTCGTTTCTTCATGTCAGTAGAAATTACACGCAGTTTTGATCCTCTATCGAGGATTCCGAATTCCTACTTTTCTGCGTAATTCAGGTGGCAAAGTTATTAATAAAATTTATGATGATTTTTAATTATTTACGTTAATTTGACGTGAATGCAAAAAAAACTGTAAGGGAAGTGAAATAGGTCTAAGTTGTTGACTTGGCTCCCTGATGAAGGCTACGGGGTTTTGGGTTACTTGCCTCCCGTGATTCCTTGTAGTTTTGTCAAAAATTTTCCAATTTTGCCAAAAATATTCAAAACTTGTCAGAAATTGGCCAAATTGCCAAGAATTTTTTGCATTTATCAAAGTCATGACGGCTATTTTTGAAAGATGGGAATTAATTTTCCTATGAGACTGTTTTTGATTGGGAAAGTGTATTTCTACTGCTTTTTTTGGATTTTGTTTATAATGTATTGAGGCAGGAACCTTCTTAAGCCGAAAGGCAAAGAATATTACTGTTTTTTTAAGAGACTTTTTTTCTTCCGAGAGAATGTCAAGCTGTTTGCTTGGTTTGTACTTTTAGGGGACTTATTACTGTTATAGTGAAATGGAAACAATAACTTTTAGCTAATTGCCGCGTTCTCAACTCAATTATGGTAATTATGGTCAACAATACCAAATTTCACAACCCGGAAGAAATGAACATGAATTTAAGATGAAACAGAGTTATGTTTTTTCACAAGAAATCTTCCTTTATTTTGGCATCAAGCCGGCATCAATAGCCGGCCAGGAATTTGCCAAAGTTCAAATTTACCAAGTTTGCCGGAAATTTGCTAAAAAATTGCCGATGGATCACGATATTACTTTGATGAAATCTACTTTGTGTTCCACATTGTGTGAAACACTGTATAAATTAGACAGTTTAGCAAGAGATTATAATTGCTAAGCTAATAGAAGTGTAATATGAAGATGTGAATTTAGGTGCTAAAGCGATGCGTCAAATCGGGAATGTGTTCACACGGAGAGCTTAATGCGAGATTAGATGTGGGGCTTTGTGGAAACCACAATCCCTTTCAGCACGTTTTGTGTAAAATCCAATGAAAGTGTGAGAATTTCAAAGATACAAGCGAACCACAAAAACTCATATTTAATAATTTCATATAGAGACTTATATTTCATGTGATTTACACGAAATAAGAACTTGACCACCTACTTATATTTTTAGCAAACGTTTTGATCCACTTAATTAGAGTAAAATCGGACTTTATCACCGTTCGCACTTTCTTCAAATTGTCATAGGTAAGTCATGAGAGATTTCTCATTGTACAGATACCGGACAATCCTGTTCCACCCACCCCTCCCGGGCCACCTCCACCGAAAATTGCCGTGAAATCATTATAAATATACGCCGTATCGCACCGAAAAAAACAGTACAGACCCGACGAAATTATTATCATAAATAAATCTGCACCATTTATCGAGGCTTCGGCGGCAAATCGAGCGCATCCCGCGCACGGCACCAAACAGAGTGCGACAAGCGAATTTTTCAAAACGTCTTCAATTACCCACCGCCCCAAAACGGCTCGCCGGAGAGTGATCATTACCTAGGTGGACTTTTTCGATGCGACTTGGCGAAATTGCACGGTCGACGTTCGGAAACGAACCGATGCGGAAACCGCGCTAATATTTGACATTACGGAACGGGATCGTAACGCGCGGCACGAGGAGGAAGCGAAAAGCCTCACCATTACCCGGCAAGTCTGCGAGCGGGCGAAGAGCGGCAGCACCACCGCATTTCCGAACGTCCTCCGGAGCACGGCAGAAACGCGACAAGTGCTTCAGTTTAAAATGACGATATAAGAAGCGGGCGGCCTTCTCCACAGCCACCGAATTTCGTGCGAATTGAACAACTATGAACTGGTACATCATTTTCGCCCTCGCTTTGGTCTGTTTCAAGTGCGTTCATGGACGGGAGCCCTGCTGCGACGAAAGGGAGCTTTCGTCCTTCGACGGGAATCCCAACGCGGAAAAGCCCACTTGGTCCCTGCAATCCAGGATTCCCATGACTCGAGGTAATTTTTCCACTATAGTTCGAAATTTATGCCCTTTTGCAGATTAGATTTGTTGGAGTATAGCGGTGCTTTGGCGAGCTTTCGGCCGGAATCCGGTATCGACATGCGTGATGTCGCCCTGTTTCGGCACGACGTTTTTCCCGAAGAAATAGTGCGCGACAATTTTTATGCCGTATTGGGTAAATGTGTTAGATACTGCGTACGCTCGCGGCTCGAAATGCAGCCATTATACACATCATGTCGAACGATTTTGTCGTTTTGTTATGGTTACAGTTACATTGTGCATTCTTCGATCTCGATCGGGAATTTACATACTTACACGATACTCTACAAGAAGTGACAAGACTTGAAGGAATTTTTGTCGAAATTTACGTGTGAAATTAAAAGTCTCAGGATCACCGAAAGTCGCGACCCCATAAAAGTACTTTATTTCGTCGGTGTGCTGTTCTCATTAACCAGTTGAAATTTCAAACGACTTCACTGAATTGTTTCCGCATTTCAACGACTTTAAAATTTCAGTCTGCTGATGATAATAGCGATCGCTTTATTATTACAGATAAGTCACGCATTAGCGAATTTCGATTGTCCTTATAACTGTGCCTCAAACGTGCTCGAGTGGGATTTTGCATGCGAATTGACCGCGCAGTAAAACCGCACTTATTTATATATCGACTTTTATTGTTACTTAAAAGGGTCGGTCGGCGTTTTATTACAGTTTGTGTTTTTCGTTGCAGAGTACGACGATGACGACGACGAGAGCCGGAAAACCAAGTTCGGGAAGTTCAAAGTGAAGAAAAAGCTACAGAAATTCCTGCTGCCATTACTGTTAGCCTATAAACTGAAATTCTTCACTTTAATTCCTGTACTAATTGGAGGATTAGTCTTGCTGACGGGCGCGACAGGATTGGCCGGGTTCTTTTTCGCTCTGTTTGCCGCTGTCATGGGCCTGAAAGCAGGTGGAAACGAGCAACATCACTGAAGACCAATTTCGGGAAAATTAGGAAAATTTTACTGGCTTCCAACTATACTTAAATATTTATTTATTTATAAATTTTACGTTAATTAGGCGATAATGTTTAACGCAAATAGAATGTGCAATCAGCCGACTGAATGGAAATTCGTCGCAAAATAGGACTTTATACCTGATGCCCAAATACTTATAAAAGTAGACTTTAATGTAATCAGTTTTCTATACTAGAGTACTAGACTAAAATAAACAATGATATTTACGTTTCCTGTTATTTTTTAACGATGGCATTACAGAAATTGTGCGTGTCGTGTTGTAATGAAGAAAATTGGAGCAATATTATTCGAGTCTGTCAGTGATAAATACGCAAGGTGCTAGTTTACTAGAAACTTATATATTTCCTATAAGATTTACGCTCCGAGAAAAATAACGTGATGTAGTCTTGAGGAAAACTAGATCAGCCTTGTCGATCTATAAATCTGTAATTGTAGATCTCCTTCTGTAATAATAGGAATAAATCGAGATTCAAAAATGCACACTTTTTATTAAACACCAATACAACGAATAAATATTTCCCACCATCAATAACCAAACCCACTATTTATACGGATACTTGTTCAAATAATAGTACCGATCTCCCTGAGCTTTATCCGCCTCATAATCCGCCGTCTCCAAAGTGTAATAATTACCGGGCGAATTCTCGTCGTCTTTGGCCCAACTGTTATGCGGACTATGATGCAGCACTTTGACGGAAGTCCTGGGCTTGTTCGTCGCCAATTTGACGTACCCGATGATGGACGACAGGATCAGGCTCATGGTGCTCAAAAGCACGGCGATGCTCGACATCACCGCCATCGCCTTGAAAGCGATGGGGAAAATCACCGACTTGACCAGCAAAGCGCCGAAGAGGAGCGGCACGGTGTACTTGCTGCCGCCTTTCTTCTCCTTTTTCCGAGCACTTTCGATCTCTGAAACCGCGCAGACGTTCATTAATAACCACTCATAAAGCGATAGCCGTTTATCTACCTGTTAACGTGACGTTATCCGTACTATTCGGATTTATCGCGAAATAATCCTCGACAAAATTTCGCAAGGAATTCTGAGAGTGCACTTCACAGAGCAGGGAGACGAGCAGGAGCACCAGGCAGAGGAGCGTTTTCGTGTGCATTTCGACGGGAAATGGCGAATTGCTTCGTACCAAAGTGGTCTTGTTCTATATCATGATGAGGAAATTACGGGTAGTGCTTCCGGACCGTAAAATATACGATTTTGTAGTATAACGAGACAGGCATGCTGTTTGCGGTCTGCACAGGTGAATGGACGTGGAGATCGGGGTGAAATAAATCATTCCGCACCGGGAAACAACGCCAGGTGCTTGAGATTGACGTCCACTTGAATGCGATCGGCAATAATGTATCACTTTCGATGCGTGTGCGGATTTTCGGCTTATCATGGCCGGAGCTCTACTCCGGTGACCGCCTGAGACGATTCCGTTTCAATTAAAAAATCTCGTTTGCCCATCAAGCGACGACTTTCTTCAAACTACATTTTCGGCCGCGCGCTCGTCAAAGTGTAAAATAGACTACGCGTCCAAAAAGCGGAAAAGCAATATTAACGAAACCACACAAAAGAACAGTTGGACAAGTAACAATATTGTCGCCGGTTCCGGGCCACATTTATTACCCACCTCCGATGCCCGAATGCAAACATTCTGGATTCGTTACTCTTGTTTTTCAGTAGGTCAAACCGTAAAGGTTGGGCCAGTGTTAATATATGCATAATTTTAGAGCCATTGTAGTGGATCGTCTTTACTTGAGAGGGGCAACCCTTTACTATAAATTACCATCGTGTTCAGAATTGAACTCAGTCTTACCAGTGCGCGATAATAACCAGGCAAAAGGCTCAATTAACCGACATGAAGGTAGTTTTAGTGAGTCTGTTATTACTTTCCGGAAAATGTCTGGTCCAAGCCGTACCCCTCGCCCAGCAAGAAGAAAACCCAGACTTCTTCTCGAATCTCAGTAAATGCACCCTAGATAATGGAATCACGGGTATCTTGAATTGCGCCGCTTCCAGAGCTTTGAAGATGGTCGAAAAAGCTCAACTAGAACCCAGCATACAATTATTACCAGGCGTGGTTTTAACGAGGTACGGTAATTTCTTAATTAGGCGCGAATCGAAACTGATTGCAATTCCAGGGACGCTTCCGCTATCACGAGATCCGCTAAAGAATTGAAATTGGAGGATCTTCCTGCGGATCCGAGTACGAAAGCGGATAAGCTCCTGAATTTGCTCCTAGAGTCCACGTCGACTTTCATCTCGGGCAGGTCGCTGAAAATCAAACTGCCCGAAACCGCGTCGAAGAATTTCGCGAGGGCGCTCGAAGAAGGGCGCGGCAAAATGAAGAAGATGATGGGCCCTTTGTTGTTGGGTCTCGGCGCTAAAATGATCACCGTAATTCCAATAATGATGGGAGGTTTGGCTCTGCTCGCGGCTAAAGCTTTGCTGATTGGTAAATTGGCGTTCGTCATTTCGCTGATTTTATTCGCCAATTATTTCTTTAGCGGAAGGGTAAATTAGCACATTTTCAATTATTTCCCTCTAATGGCGATTATTTTCAGAGCATACTTCCGCCCGGATTCAATTCCTACGGGACGAGCTACGGTGGCGGATACGGAACTTACGGGGGTACCAACCAGCTGGGGTGGAATGTCCAGCCCCAATATGGGGCCCCTTATGCGCCTTATGCCAGGTCCATCGATAATGTAGGAGAGGTCGCTGCCGATTCTAAGACTGCCCAAGAGCTCGCTTATTCTAGCCATACCTAATTCATAATTCACATTGATTATTTATATTTAATTATTTATTTTGGCCAGTGTTCATCAGTGAAATAAATGCGATTATTTTAATGATTTCTAGTGTTTTCCTTTCGGTGCCGTGTATGGAGAGGTGACTTCTGCAACCATTTATTTACTCGGTCATGAATATTACAGGTCACTCCTCTCTAAAATTCATACCTGCGGTTTTATTACGAGCGAATTCCACAAGTTTTCTTCAACTAGCCAGGTGCGGTTCGCTTCTTGACTAAACTGGAGCAGGTGGTTCATTAAGAGTGACGACAGGTGGCCCGCATAAAAATGTTCATAACTTGTTGTAAGTTGTGTTACATATCTTGAAAGTGAACGACAATTTGAACAATTTCAGCTAATCGAGTTTTTCTCGATGAAATTTTGTCGATGTTTTGATCAAGTGTAATACAGGAAAGAATTGGTTTTCCGATCAGATACGAGTGGAATTATCCTTGCAAATTAATGAGATTGTCATTTTAGACACAAAAAGGCTGATTATAAGCCGCTCACGATTTAACACGGAATTTATTTTTACCGTGTTACATATTTTAAAACCCCCTACTGTTAAATACGGAATTGGAAATAAAAGACCGCACTTTAGCAAAAATCAATCAGTCGTTTTTTATAAAGTACCTGAGATCTATTATTTACCTTCTCTATTACAAAATGTTATACAAGAAATTATTGATATCGTTCGCAATAATTTCCTTGGTGAATTTCGTAAAATCCAGTGAAGAGGTTTACAAGAAATGCAACGACCGAATCGAATGCGTCGAACAAGAATTCGTAAAATACATCGATCGCATGGATAGTCTTTCGCAAGATGAGGTTCCTTTATTCGGAGATTTCTTATTTTTGCAAAAAACTAGAAACAATTTCGAAGTGCCTAACAGAAGTGAGAATCTTTTCGAAAGAGCGACAAGGTACCTCGCTAGCCACGAATTGAAAATCAAAACATCAGAAGCCACTTCCAGAGGATTAATCGATGGTAAATACCTCATAACTTATCGTTCAAGATCTATCTAAACTGTGGTTCAAGAATCCAAGCAAAAAACAAGCCGAGCAATTTACAAAGTATAACGCAATTTGTTCAGATTATTATTAACGCGTGGGAATTGAAAAAAAATCACTGCTAATATTCCTTCACTTAATCGACCTTGCCTCATGAATAATAACGGAATCGGCATGTCGGCAGGTGTAATCTAGCCTAAATATTTAAAATTTCGACACGAGAAAAGACCTGCAGCATTATTTATATGCAAGAAGTTAATTACAATATTTTCGTCACAAACGGTAGGAAATGAACGTTTCTAGGGTCCGTCCAAGAGCAGTCTGCTGCGTTTCTGATTGTGTGCTACCGTTTTATAGCGATCCTCGGTAATCAGTTCAGTGATTCGAGGCCGAGAAACGTGCACGAGTAGGAAAATGCCAGTGGCGAAAATTCCTATTGCTTTATTTTAAATAATGCAAGTACTATTCTGTGACCCGGTTTCGAGAACTCATCAACCTAGGTGTGGTCCGGTACTGAAGTGCTCAAATCGGGTGACATACAACTTCTTTTTTCCTCATAACATTGCCTGAAGTTACCGAAAATGGTTCCGTGAAAAGCTCAAATCTGAATTTATTGAAGGCAAAGAGGCGAAAATTCAGGAAAGTGCAAACTGGTACGAGTCAACCCAGTTTCTTCGCTTTGCTACACTTCTTCTGCATTCTGGCTCCGCCTTCGAATGAATCTGCTTTACTCAAGAGGAAAACGCATGCGCGACTCGTTAACTTACTGACCCACTCGGCGGTTTTACTTCCGCCTGTCCGTGACCTCAAAAGCACCGCATTTCTCCCATTCAAGCTTTTACCTCGTGTCCTACAACACTACTTGTCGCATTTCACATTCTATTCAGCGCGGCGGATGTTTACGAATCCGACAAAAATCCACAAGGAAAAGTTACACCTTTGCCGATTTCAACCCCGCATCGACCACACAAACCATCCTCATCATCAACCTCAAAACGCTATCAGATTATCAGACTTGAAATCGAGAAGAAAACGTTCCCACAGTACGTCCCCGTTCTGAAAAGCGACCATGATGACTTACTTATCCGCGCACCGGAAATTCGCTCGACTCGTTTATTTCCAGACCTTAATTAATCGCGAACTGCCCCAGAAACGACGAGCACATGCGGATTTTCCGGCGAAAAATCGCACCGATTCTACCAAATCATGTAATCTCTCTGGTGCCCGAGCGAGGACGAAAACCGGACTGAATTAAGTCTCAAGTCTTGAGTCGTGTCTCGAGCCGGTATGGCACGAAATCGTCCTCCCGTGCCACCTGTTGAACTCTCGGCGAACTGACTCGTTCGGCGTTTTCGCAGAGGGCCGCGCCAAGAAGCTGCGCCGGATGATCCTGCCGATTCTGCTGCTGCTGAAACTGAAAGCGGCGATCGTGATCCCGGCCGTCCTCTCCGTCATCGCCCTGGTGGCCTTCAAGGGAATGGGCGCCGGCCTGATAGCGCTGGCCATTTCGATGGCCACCGGGCTGAAGAGTCTTCTGGACAGCAGTCATCATGGGCACACCAACAAGCTGACCTATGAAATCGTGCCGCAAGGGCCGGTCGGGCCCTGGAGTCGGACCGGAGGGCCCGAAGGTTCGGCGCAAGGATATCACACTGTTGTCTGATTTCGGGACACGGAAGTGGTTTATTTGTATTTATGGATGATTATTTATTAATAAAGTTGTTGATGAATTGAGACTGGAAAATATGCATACAGTATAAAATAACGAAAATACTGCGTGTGGATAACTTTTTCTCATATTCTAACAATTGAAGAAACAGAGACAGAGAAAATTTTTGCACACACGGTACACTATCGCTCATTCATAAGTACTATACTGTGTTCGCCAATAGAGCGTCAAATGAGTATTACGGTTTTATTGTAAGAGTTATTGAAAATTTTCTTGATGAAAGTTCTCTATATGATGATGGACTGGAACCCAAAAATATTGTCCCATTAAGCCTGAATGACACCCAATTTGTGAATTTCAGATGAAATATACTATTTTTGTTCGGTTTCCGTATTTCACAACTTTTAAAATAAGGGCGCACTTTGTTGTTGTTGAAGACCTCATTGGTTAAAATGAAGAAATTTTAAGATATTCACTGTTTTCTCAAAAAAAGCCATCCGATTTATTCGAAATATTATCAAAATTAAAAGAGTTGGTGCTAAACTTTCTTCTGGGATCACTTCGAAATGTTCGGATAAATTTCCTATTTGGAAAACCTGCAAAATTTTCATAATGCCAAATGACACCATTTTGTCCAATTTCCGGTACTTCACAATCAAAAAATTGATTCGAATTCAGTTCGGTGTTTTTACGTACACGCACATCAGTTTTCGATTGAACTTAATTCATGGTTTAGTCAACTCCTACATTAGAAAATTGAGAAAGTTGACAACTTCTGAGGGTTGATTCCATCATATAGAGATAATGTAAAATCTAAATGATACATAGGTATAGGTACCACAGTAGGTACTTTAATACATACGCTTTATAGGGAACTCACGTCATTAGCAAATATTACCGTACTGGTGGAAGAAATTATATTGGGTTAATTCCAGAAAAATCAACAGAGAACACCGTCGTGTTTTCTCTTATTTTGTGGAAAAATCAGAAAAGTATATGAAATATGCACGAAATACAATATAGACGAAATATTTATGCAGTTTTCTCTAATATATACATCATGCATAAATCCTTATCCATAATAAGAAAATTCTCAGAATATGCAAAATTTGCAAGAATATGATGTAAAATGCACATTTTGCAGCCTCTATTAATGAATGACAAAATTGGCAAAAATGCAAGACGGTTCGCATGTTCAATAGATGCGTGCAGTACCGCAAAGTGTAATTACGACTATAATTATCTATTATGCTCTACCGGATTTTAACACAACTTGTTAATTATCGAACGAGTATACCTAAGTACCTGGGCGCGTTTTCGCATTTGGAATAATTCGGCTTCCGAAACAAAACGGTGACCGCTACTCATTCTTTACAGCTACCTTAATTGATATTTTCGAAAAGCCGCACGAAATAGTCCGTAAAACTTCTTCCGAAACGAATTTTCGTGAAGCGTACTCGATCGTTACATTGGGCGTCGGATTTTTCACGGCGCGGTTCCTGTTACAACGACCTGAATCACGGAATAATTAATTCAGTATTTGACAAAACGACCAACAGATCGAATGTGGAGCACAGAGATATAGAAAGACGACCTAGCCGCTGATTATTTGCCATACTTTCATCGCTCTTTTTACATTCCGTCGCAGATCAAAACTCGTCTATAAGTTTCCGATGCGAACGCGGAAACAAGTATAGAGACGGCCCGACGAGCTTTTACCCTCTTATCAATCACAGGCAAGGTATCGAGCCTACCTTCCTCTAGATATTCCCATGTAATGAGACCTGTCGGCGATAAATAATCGCATCGGGTTTCCGGAATAACTCGTATATGCGAGAGCGCCAATAGGCTCGCACTGGAAAGGGCGGACCGCCCGTGCATTTTTCCAGTCTAGCCTCCACGTTTTGCACTTTTATCGAACGCCTTTGCGGCCGTATAAATTGCGTCCAGTCCTTACGCCGGCATCAGTCGACCGATAAGCCGACAAAGGCACCATCATGTCTTCGACCAAGAGTTGGGCTCTCATCCTGGCCGCCGTTCTGGCCCTCACCCGTGCCGAAGAGGCGAAAAAGCCCGATCGCGGCGACTTCAAGAAGAGCCTGTCGAGGGATTGTGCCAAATCCTACTCGACCACGTGCCTGAAACTCGACATCGTCTCCTGGGTGGACAAGCTGAACGAAGACGACAACTACGACGTGTTTCCGGGCATCTCCGTCGTTCGGGAGAACAGCAGCGCCCGCTCGAACACGGCCGACATCGTCGCCGAGCTCGCCCGGGACTTCCCGAACGACCCCGACGCCCGACTGGACGCCTTCCTCATGAAGAAGATCACGGGCTACCTGAGCAGCCACTCGATCCGGCTGAATCTGTGGGATTCGAGCAGCGTGGTGACGGCCAGGGGCGGCGGCGGCGGGATCGGGGGCGGCGGAGGCGGCGGGAAGGGGGGCGGTGGCGGTTCCGGGGGCGGTGGGGGTGGGGGCATGCAGATGCTGATGGCGGCGGGGGCGATGATGAAGGGGACGCTGTTCGCGCTGGCGCTCGGGGGGTTGGCGGCGATCGCGGGCAAGGCGCTGATGACGGCGCTGATTTCGCTGCTGCTGTCGTCGATAATCGGCCTGAAATCGCTCACCCACGGCGGACATAAGCAGACCACCTATGAGGTAATTTCCAAACCAATTTATACGCATGCGAATACTCATTCGGTTTCACACGAGGACCACGGACACTACGGGCACTCGTCGTACGGAAGGAGCTTCGACGTGCCGCTGCCGTTGGGGCTGAGGGAGGACTACAAGCCGCCTCAGTAGCCTTCGGTTTTTCTTTGATTCTTATTCTGATATAAGGCGATTTATTTATTGTTAATTTATCTTTGTTGTTGTTGTTGTTATTTATTATCACGTTTGAATAAATTCTGTTTTGATATACCTACGTAGATTATTGTATTGTCGATCGGTGGTCTCTCTGTTACTCGATTTTGACCGGATGGAATAGAAGAAAGTATAGTGGCGTATTGTGCAGCTCGTCTGGTCTGATTCTTGACTTCGGATATAAAAAGCTTCTGGGAAAGTCGGCTAAATGGCGAAAGTCCTACGATTTTTTGTGCTTCGTTTCGATTAACGATTTTTGTATTCATCGCTGGACAAGATCACAAGGAAAGTCGTACTTTTTAGAAAAAATTGTCATATGACTTAGGCGCAATAGGTCTGATCGTCACACAAAAATTTCCAATTCGACTCTTTTGTATCAGTCTATAGCTTTTCCCTGAAATCGTTTTAACAATTTTTTTCCAGGTATTGCAATAAGGCGTTATCTGTGACATACCTAAAAACTCAAAAAAACCTACTCTATAACTTCCTCAAATGTTCTTCTGACAAGTATTGTTCTTAGGTATTAATTAACTGAATGCCCAAAAATAACAGTAATTCGTCATTCGTCATTGTCAATGCCACAAAGTCGCAATGCATTCTGAAAACCGTTTTTCTAAATTCTGGGTTAAAATCACTATTTTGGTATCTTTTTTGAGGGACCAAACGGCCTCTTTTCTCCCGATGGAAGAAAATAACAATAAAAATTTCAATTAAAAGACTATAAAAATGTTAATTTTTTTGTGGTTTCTGTTGATACGGTTATTTTCTTAGCGAAAAATGGAATCATCCTTATTCGATCGCGCTATACTTAGCTTACCTGATACGTTCGGGCCGAGCTCTCCATATGTGTTTCCGAAGAGAATTTTTCAAGAAAATTTGCAATTTCCTCCATTTTGAGGGCACAAAGGGTCACTACGTCATGTTTTTCATAAATTTTCCGAAATTTACTGTAATTTTGAGGGATTTTGATCACATGAAGAGCCGCTAAGAGAACCATTACTACCTATGACCAGTTTTATAGCACTATCACGCGCTGTCATTATCAATGTTATGGGTTTCACGAATTTCGAGGTTTATGGGTGTTACTCAACGAGAGATAATTCCATTGTATTCCATAATGTAATTTTCTTCTGATATAATAAATCGAAAGTGAGGTACCTACCTCACATACCTACATGTGATTTTCCCTGCACAACAATATAACGTTAAAAATAAGATCGAAAGTGCATCTCACACCTACTCAAGGATGATGATGCGCTCAACCACGATAAACCGCTTAACAGGTACTCCCAACAAATTTGAGATCAACCTCAAGACTTTATTAGGCGCTCTTCGTCGATGATGCGATCAATTCAGGTCGACCATTCCCATTCGTATTATTGTATTCGCCTCGGCATAACACATAACACGAAACCTCGTTTTTGCAGGATGCAACTGCAGCCGCTAATTGGCAGTCACTTCATTATCAAACGAAACTGATTTTCCGCATGCGACCATCAGTAATAACTGGCAACAATTATCGTCAAGTCGCCTCTCGAATCGGGACGTTATTGGGTGTGAATTCTGTACCAGTTATTGAAAAACCATGAAAAAATTGGAGCGGTGATAGTAAGGCGCGAAATAATACATCATGCCTTCGAGATAGTCGGTTATAGAGAGTCTTGCTCCTCATGTTCACTGAGATTATCGAATTATATGCCCCGTCACTTACGCTCACAATAATGTCTTCTCGCTCCACTAACTCCATTCATCGATAGATAGACTCCGAAATGGAGGATAAAATGAGTCGTTTTTTTTACTCCAGATGCTGCCGGTGTATATAAACAATACCGATCTCGTTGTCGGCATCCAGTGCGCTCGCTGCCGATCGCCAGACAAGTACCATGGCTTTCAAGATCGCGATCGCGATCACGATCCTCGTGCTCGCGCTAACATCGTCGACGAAAACCGAAGAGACGTCTACCAAATCGCCGACGAAACCCGCGACGAGTGATAGAAGTGAATACAAGAAATCCCTCAGTAGAGATTGCGGCAATTCCTACTCAATCACCTGCCTGAAACTGGACGTCGTCTCCTGGGTGGACCGGATGAGCGAAAACGACGACTACAACGTTTTACCGGGAGTGACGGTCGTTCGCGAAAACGGAAGCGCCCGCTCGAACACGGCCGACATCGTGGCCGAGCTCGCCCGGGACTTCCCGAACGACCCCGACGCCCGTCTCGACGCCTTCCTCGTGAAAAAGGTCTCGAGCTACCTGGACAGCCACTCGATAAAGCTCGATCTGTGGAACGCCAAAGGCGACGCGGCGGTAGGGCGGAAGGGCGGCGGCGGGGGCGGCGGTTTCGGGGGAGGCGGCGGCGGCGGGGGCGGGAAGAAAGGGGGCGGCGGGGGGTACGGCGCCCTTTTGGCCGCCGCGGCGCTGATGAAGGGCACGCTGGGCGCGATCGCCCTGGGCGCGTTGGCCGCCCTGGCCGGAAAGGCGCTGATGACAGCGTTGATTTCGCTGTTGCTCTCGGCCATCATCGGGCTCAAGGGGCTGTCGGGCGGCGGAAAGTCGACGACTTACGAGGTGATCGCCAAGCCGGTCATCAGTCATTCCAACACGCACTCGAGTTCGCACGAGGAGCAGCACGCCGGCCATTACGGCCATTCGTCCTACGGCAGGAGCTTCGAAGTGCCGCCGCTTCCTTTAGGACTTCAGCCCGGGTACAAACCGGCTCGGTAAAGTGATAAATCCAGACCAAAAATCCGTTTGAAATACCTGCTCTGTTTATAATTTATTTATTGTTTTCTCTAGCTGATTTAAATAAAGCACCTATTTATTGTTTTCCAACCTTTTTCGTTTTATTCGTTTACTATACGAGGTGATCCAGGAGGAAGATGCCATACTCTAAGGGTTGCCTTCGTTGAATGCTTTCAAGCAAATAATGCATTAATGATTTTCGATATGGTCTTAGTGTCTGAGACGAAGTAATGAAGAAAGGGTGGAGTCGGTTATTCATTAACCCACTTGTTTCGTTCGTATACTGGCACGAAACATGACGTGTAGTACTTTTGGTCATTACACACTTGTAAAAGAAGCATGAGCGTGAAATAACACCAATTAATGATAATTCTTAGTTAATCTAGGCACACGGCACCTCACCATACTTCCATACTTCCACATGGCTGAGAGTGTCTGTGAAAAGTACTTTGTCTGCCGCCCGAAATTTTTTCATTAGGCATTAGAGTAGAAAAAACAAAGCTATGACTGACATTAATCTAAGACATAGGAATCTATGAGTTATTGCTCTCTCCGAGCCCCAGACTGTCCGAGACACATCCGAGCAACTGCTGTACCGTATGTGCTTGCGCACATATTGGCAGTGCCAAGAGTACGCTTTTCCAATTACACACATCGCTCACCTCGTGAGATAGCGTCTTAGGTACATACCATGGTAACGAAGAAGGGTTTTCATTAATACAGGCTACGCCGCCCCAGCTCTATTCACCTAGAGCGATCACATAACGTTGGGTCACTTTACCTTGATCAAGCTCAATCATGCCGTAACATGCTAGCTTCGTTGGCTCAATTTGTCCAAGTCCAAGTTTTTTGTGAGTCTGTCAAACTAGCCTTCCTTCACCTTTCTGTTATGTGGTACATTTATTGCTCGGATCACCAACATACTTATCGGAATCAAAAAAATATAAATTCAGTGTGTTTTATTTATATGTCTTCAATACATATTTAATCGAGTATTACCTACATGGAAAACAAGTCTATTTCGTCCGATGCCAAATGGATCATCTGAAAAGGATTAGGTATACATGCACGTATCAAATTGCGAAAATTCGTACCTCTTGAGTCATTTTTCTAAGAAATGGAAAAACGCGCGTCATATCTTGTAGACGGAAATGTTTACCTACGTGCACTTCGATTCGTATGAAATCTCAACATATCGGTAAGTTACAAATGTGATCAATCTATGGTGTGATCCATCACTGCCAACAAAAATAGGATTACTTTTCCTGAACGCTCTCTCTCTCTCTTGGAAAAATGACCTATACTTAAAATTTATGCAAATTAATTGAGTACTATTATAATACATACGTAGATATATGCTGATTTGCCTTGAACGTCTTTACCTCTCGAAGTTCATAGGGTCCGGCATCGGGTCGGCACTGGTCATCAAGACGATAGCCATCATCATGCACACCATCATACAGCGTGTCACACTTAACATGAAGGCAGCCTTGTAACTTTTTAGTTTCTGGGAGCACAGCTTTGAATTTTTCTACAGTCCTAGCTCTTCATGGGGGACATCTATTGAGGTTATACACCGCATCAAAAATTGTAAGCTCTGCCTACTGGGATCACGCGAATGGAGCGATTTTTCAATATCTTGCTTCGCGATCAAGATATCGAGAAATTTTATTCGAAGAAGTTGTTCTGAATCAAATTTTGACTCTAAATACCGAGTTTTGTGACATAATTCGCATTTTTAGTATCTTGCAATTTTCACATTTTCACATAGGTAATTCATAATAATTTATTAATATTGAACACCTGATAAGGTGTCGAAAATTCAATAAAACTACAAGTATTGTTCTGCAAGCGAGAAATGTTAGGCAGAAGAATAATTCACTTGATAAATATAGTACATCATACACCTAGGTAGAGAAGTTTACCATTATTGCCTCGCGGCAAGATCATATCCTGAGCCGCCGATTTTTAGTTTTGATAATAAAGAAAAATTACCGCATACCATCCGTAAACATAGTGGCTTTGGTCATATTATTTACTACTAGTAAATATATTACTAATTATAATGTACCATGCACCATTATAATAATTCTTGCCTGTTCCATTTGCGTGAACCCGTGTGCTGGAGCGAGAGGATGGGGAAAACTAATGCACTCGATAGTACGTACTTCGTAAATCGTACGGTAACGTATTTCATCTTGAGTTTCTCGCAAATCACTAATTTTGTCATTTTGTTGTCTAGTAGCACTAACTCCGAGGTAGATGGCCCATTCGATTCTTTATTTTACTTATCTGTATTTACTTATCGAATTGTTGGGCAAATAAACAACAATTTTCTTGTCATTTTGTATTTTAATGAGACCAAAATACATACATTTTATTTTTGTTGAAGGCAACTGATAGCGATTATTTGACCCGTACGTCTATGCCGCAGTTTCCGCAGAGAGTAAAAAGAAAATACCTAAGAAAAATGTTCAAAATATTCCCAGAGAAGAGGCCATACCATCATTCGAGAAGACGATGAAAAATTATTTCTTAATAAAATGTCGCGAAATACTTTGAAAGTTACTGGTCCGAAAATTACATTATGTTTGTACACGGTTCTTCACAGCTGTTAATTAGGCCGCAGAATTCGCTTTGTTACCCACGAAATTCCACAGTGTACAATTATCCCCAAACAGATATGTAGTTTATATCGGAAATACATACTAATTAACGGAAAGTAAATTCAATTTAATTCCACTCATCATGTTACTCAGTTCCAGTATAAAAAGAATCGGATTTTCGGTAGTGGACCAGTTCTTTCAAAACCATCATAAAGCACCGACATGTTGTCGACAATCAAGTTAATCGCGATCTCAACATTATTAGTGTCCGGTACATTAACCGCCGAAATCAGTTTCAGCAATAGGAGTGAATTTAGAAAATCGTTAAAACAGTGCGAGAATTCGTATTCGATAACTTGCCTGAAAATGGATTTGGCTTCGTTCGTCGACGGCATGGACGAAATCGAAAATTACAAACTGATCCCGGGATTGAGTCTGGTCAAAGAAACCAACGGTGCGCGTTCCGACAACAACGCGAAAATCGTAGCGGAAATCGCCAGAGAGTTTCCGAATAATCCGGACGCGAAACTGGACGCCTTCATCACGAAGAAAATCGGAAACTACTTCAACACCCACTCCCTGAAATTCGATCTGTGGAGCAACGAGAACGAAAGTCGAGCTTTGTCGGCCGAAACCGGGAGGAAAAAGGACGACGGGTTCGGCGGGGGCAAGAAAGGGGGCGGTTTTGGGGCGATTTTGGCATTCGCCGCGCTGCTGAAGGGCACCTTGATGGCTTTGGGCATGGCGACTTTGGCGGCCATCGCGGGAAAAGCTCTGATGACGGCGTTGATCTCTCTGGTGCTTTCGGCGGTGATCGGGCTGAAAAGCTTAACGAGTGGACAGAAATCCACCACTTATGAGGTCGTGGCTAAGCCGATTTACACCCACTCGAATGTGCATTCCTCTCATGACGTCGAAGGGCATTACGGAGGGCATTCTTCGTATGGAAGGAGCTTGGATTTGACGGTTCCCATCGCATTGCAACCTGGATTTAAACCAGCTTAATTTTTTTCTCTACTGGCATTTAGAAAAGTTGTATGAATTTGACTTTTCCTAAAAGGGAAGCGATTAATATTCCTATATCGTTTCTTACAATGATAATTTATTTATTTATTGCTTTTAGAACTTATGAATAAAGTCTGCTAAATATAAGAAAATAATAGTTCGAAGGCGATATAATTTTCTTTCACGGTGTGCCTTTTTGACAACCCTTTTCCAAGTAATCATTTCTCTATACAGGGTGTCCCAAAATCACCGCATGACTCGGTAATGGCGAATTCCTGACGACATTCTAAGACAAAAATGTTAAAGTTCAGGCAAAAGAGGTACCCCGTTGTAGGCTAGAATTTTTTCAATTTCATAAATGGGCACCTTTCATCTATTCAAGTGACGCTTTTCCTCCATATACATATAGAGTACCATCGAGGGTACCATATGTTTATTTCATCTGATAAGGTGTCGAAAATACAAAAAAACTACGAGCGAGAAACGTTGTTACAAGGAAGGAGAATAATTTTCTTGATAAATAAAAGATCTGAGTAAACAGTGCCAAAACGTTTTTCGAGTTTCTGTTATGATGAAATGAAAAGATTATAATTTCAGTGTGTTTTATTGAATATGTACATACATATTTATACGTATTTGACCGAGTATTATCTGCATGAATCTTTTATTGGCGTTCTAATATTTCAAGCCTATTTTGGCGGGTGTCGAATCGATCATCTGAAAAGGATTACATACAATTACATATGTATATCAAATCTGAAATGACAACATATCAACAAATACTCGGTAGAATTGGTAGAAATTCGTAGTTATTATTAAATACTAGGGAGACATAAAAAAAATCCTTCATAAAGGGAGGCTATGACTCTCATTCTCTCTCTATCCTTTTAGTAGTTTTCAGATGAGACCAAACGATTATCATAGCCTCCATTCATGAGGGAATTTTTTTATGTCTCTATACAATGCATACTTACGCAGATATACGCTGATTTCTCTTGACTGTCCTTAATCGGCGCCGGCGATAGGCTTAGGGTCCGGGATCGGATCGGCACTAGCCATCAAGACGATGACCATCATCATGCCCACCATCATATATACGACACAAACTTTTGACATTCTAGCCTGTTTCAGTAAAACTTAGCTACAGCGAAAAAACTTTAAGGATTGTACATATATTATGTGGATAGGAAAAGAAGCCGCCTTTTATACCATTTCCTTATCGAATTGTTGAAAAAATAATGGCAAATTACAGTATTATTAGAAATAGATAATATTTTTCTTTTCATTTTGCCTCTAATGAGACCAAAATACATAGATAAGTATATTTTATTTTTGTTGAAGGTAACTGATTATTTAACGCGTACGTACCCAGCGTGCACACGTCGTCCAATGGACGTCCATTGGACGTCCAGATTCGGCTGTTTTCATCCCGGATGGTAAATGGACGAAAACGGACGTCCATTGGACGTCCAGAAACGAGCGATTTCAGACGATCGATTTTCGGGCCGAAAACGGACTATTTCGGATGATACTTTGAAAATAAAATACTCGTATTTATTGAAATTGGTAATAATTCCATTTTTAATAAATTAATTGATTCGGCGAGTTGATAAGATTAAATAAATATACTTAATGTGATGGCGACCGACGGTTTATTTTATTATTTTGATTAATTTTTCAGTTAACTATTACATAACCCATACAAAAACTAATAAAAACACTACACCAATGTGAAATTTTTATTGAAATCTGTTGTTAAACGATTTCTGTAATTATATTAAAGTGTCATTTTCGTTTTGTCCTCTAATTATTGTTAATCGCCTGGTAGAAGCAATAAATTATTTATAATTTCATATATTATAGGTAAAACCAAAAAACGGAAAAAAATATTGTAAAAATTTATAATATTCATAATCTTGAAGTTTTTATACGAAATCGCAAACTCTCAGTCATTGCGAGCAACATAATCTATCGTCCAGAAACGGTCCAGAAATGGTCCAGAAATGGTCC